>VTPC01091262.1:51150-88716 GCA_011009095.1 Ignelater luminosus | reverse complement strand
AATAAGTTTTACTAATAATTGACAAATACAAAAACTATAGATTGCACAAATATTCAGGGAATTTTGAACAACAGTTTAATGGCATATGTCTGATGTACCAAACAATACAACGAATATCACGACACACAATAATAGATTAACGCAAAAACATGAATATCAAACAAATCACACACATGTACTACAGCGATAACGAAGCTGCACGTACCCTTCTGGAGCTGGTAGAACCAGGTTGAGATGATCCTCCAGGGTAATCGCTAGCTAGCTGCAGATGGAACTTATTCAGAGAAGTCGTCGAAATTAGCGGACTCGGAGTTATGAAATCTGATGAAATTCACAGAATCGCCAAATAATTTTCTCAAAAAAAACTGCAAAATAACTCCAATAATGGAAGGCGGGTCCAGCTCCCCAAATACGGGTAGGTTTTACAAAAACCTTTAAAAAGACACCACCACCACGATGATTTTATATTTTCGATTCCCTTGAATCGGTACTACAACGACCGCTATTCAACTTGAAGTCCCACCAAAATGTCAAAGCAAGCAAATGTTAAAATATTTTCGCTGCAGTGGGATATACAGGGTGGTCACAATCTAATTCGGCAATATAATATAGTTGAAATTTGAGAATGCTGAAACGACACGTAACAATGATTTCAAAAGATCATTCACTAGCTCTTGGTAGTTTGTAGATTTTCTGTTTCCTAAAAAGTTTTGTGCTAGTGCTTTGAACGTCCTCCACGCTAAAAGTTCTCTGAAACTAAGTAAATCTTCAAAATCTTTATCTTTCATTAACACATTAATTAGAGGCCCCACAAAAATTCCTTCTTTAATCTTGGCATCACTGAGATGGAAAAACTTTTGCTTTAAATATAAAAACACTTAACCTTCTCTATTAATTGATTTAACAAAGTTTTTCATCGGTGCTAACTTAATGTGTAAAGGTGAAAGTAGAATCTTACTAAGTTCGATTAATGCTTGGTGCGTTACGTTTTTGTCACCTGGTATGTACTGCTTCCTGAGTGGCCAGTCTTCGACAATTGTAATGTCATTTTGAATTAGCCCGTAAACGTTTGACTTCTCTCTTAATTTAATTTGGGAGTGGATGTTTATTCCTTCCTTTTCTATTATAAAATTTACATCGATTTATTTTATTGAATAGAAATTCATTTATTCGGACGTTTATTTTGCTTCATAATATTATATTTCTGTGTCGAAGCTTGATAATTCATGTTCCGACAAGATTTTGCAGCCGTTAAGACCGACAAAGCGTCCCGAAGAATTATTGTTTTTTGTGGAGGGGCGACAGTACCATTTACACTGTCGCGTTGGCTTGTAAAATTTCCCTTCCTAATAGCAGGCCCCATGTTTTACCCTTCGTTAGTGTAAAAGGGGTTTGTGTTAGCTCGAGTCGTCACGTGTGAGGACAGCCGCCTCTAGGCAATGCGTCCCGACACCATCACTTACCCTTGGGTCTTCGTTTGATTAACATCGTTAGCAAGCGCACAGATTACTTTTTATTACGAGTTCCGTTTAAGCAGATTTTGACTTTTGGCGTTGGGAGTTTTATTATGCAAGAGAGGCCTTGTAAAAATTCCAGAAAAACGTCGCCTTGACGGACTAGATATATTGTGATCTCGTAATTAAGTTCGGCATTTTAGCCGCGAATGACTTTCTTATTGTGTGAGCAATTTGTTTGCTAAGTTTTGTGACCGAAAACCACTATTTCATTTCAGTTCATGTTATTTGAACCCGTTTCTAACAACTTTGGACGTACGAAAACCGTAGTATAATCTCATTAAGTCTTAAAGACCATTGTGTGACACCTGCTGTGTGGTGAAGAATGGAGAACTAGAGAACGTTAATCCACATTTTGACTTGGAATGAAGCTGGGTTAGCAAATCGAAGTGCCTGTCGGTTGGTCTTTCCCGCCAAAACGCTGCAAGTGACGCTTCCTCTCTCTTCCCGCGCTGGATGCCGCCAAAGGAGTTGTAAATAAGATAAATTATTTCTTTTCTGTCTTTCTTTCGTTTGCTATGTTGTAATAATTATTTTGTTTTTACAAATTTTCATAATTTTTATGCGACGTTACGTCCTGAAACCTCTGTGGACGAACTTAAATTAATATTAGTTTCACTCTGCAGAGTTCGATTTGTTTTTAGAAATAATCTAGTATCAAATAAATTAGTTAACTTTAGTTTTAAATAATTAAGTTAGGTAATTTCATGTGAGAACATTTTTAATCTTGATAATTATCTTGTAAATTTTCCAAATTATTATTTTCTACCGAATTTCGATTCAAAGATTTTAAACGATAGGACGCACCTAGCTATGCGAATGCGTGAATAATTAACTGAATTGTTATTGTCGCTATGTCGTTTGTTTAGTGATATATTTTTGTTATTCTTTTTTTACTTTCTTTTCTTTCTCATTGTTTGTTTGCATACCATCAGTATAAGAATAAACAGATATTGTAAAACAGTCCTGGAAAAGAGGAGGATAGATCCATTAATAATAAATTTGTTTAACTTTTATGATTAAAGACTATAAGGAAGAGAAACTCCACTTGCAGGAGCCGACGCTGCTAACCCACAAAAATTTATTTGCGAAACTTTTTTGTGTCTATTCGATAACAGTTCTCCAATCTAGCCATAAAGGAGGCGTTGATTATTTGTTTAGTTTTAAAAATAAGCTGATAGCTTTTCCCCGGGTAAGTCTATTGGGAAAGCACCTCCGTAAGTACGTCCAGGGTTATAAATACCTATCGCCCTACCTGTCGATTTGAGAGTACCTGTATTCAGGGTGGTAATATTTATAACACATTTATACAGTGTGTCGGTTTGTGAGAAGCTACGTGGCCCGGTACAGTATTTTGATCTTCGGCTTCTGGCGCCCTTAGGATTTTACCATCTTTGAGTTATCTTGAGAGTTTTAGTGAGTTTGAAAGCTGTTCCTTTTACCTTAAAGGTAAGTTTAAATTGAACCCCCCCCCCGTTTTTTGCTTTGAGCTACAGGATTGAACATCTTCCGAAATTCCGTATCGAGATTAGGTCTCTTTTTCCGGTTTTTCACGTTACACAATATAGTGCGAAGCTTTTGCTCTGCTGTCCCATTCACAAAGGAAGCAGCAGTACTTTGTGTATCCTAATTGCAATCCCACTAGAACAGCTACCACTTTGAGGTCTGCACTAATATGCCAAGTGTACTTTTTATATTGAATTTTTTCAAGGAGTCGTGTCAAGTTTTTACAAGTTTCCTTCATGTAAACTGCGTACCCAATAGAAATCGTTGGAAAACTGTTTCCTATATGAAGAAAAACAGCTTTTAGGTTTAATTTTGACGAATCAATAAAAAGACGCCATTCATCAGGATTGTGCTTGTAACCTAAAGCTACAATCAGCCCGTCAATGTCCATGCAGAAAGAAAGGTCTTTTTCTGTAGCGAAGTATTACGAGAGAGCTTTCTGCCGATTGTGATATATGGAAATGCTTGTATTTGGAGCTAATAATTTTCATTCTTGCAACCTTGATCCCAGCAGCTTAGCTTGAATTTTGGACAAATTTAAATCACGAACTAGATCATCTAATTCCTGTTGAGCAATAAGATGGGGTTTATCTTCTTCTTCAGTGAAGGAACATGCGGCACATTCTTTGTCCGTATTTATTTCGTCTTGAGACAAGTTGAAGTTAACAATCTCCGACGGCGGCGTAGGAAGGTCGGATATACAATTTTATTTTTATTTTTGCTTGAAATTGCGAAGACTTCAGTAGAGCAGAAATAACAGTCTGTAATATGATCTGTTTATTCTCGCCAAATCATCGAAACTGCAAATCACGGCACATCGCCCACAGGATATATAAGGAGCCCAGTACTTGTCTTGATTTCTAACTTTTACACCAAAATACAAAAAATATGCCTTTTCTATCAGAAGTGTAATAGCACGTTTATGTTGTTAAATGGTAAACTTTCTACATACGTAATAGAAACAGTTTGGAAACATTTTGATAATTACCACTCTTACACGTACTTATATGAAGAATATTTTCTTTATCGTCACCTGCACATATAGCTTTGTTGAAATTGTTATCGGCATCTATTAATATGATTGGTTTTCAAGTCAAAATAGGCAGAGTGCTGAAGTTGCAATTGCATGAGGTCACCTAACAAGTTTAGACAAGTTGAGACATGTTGAAATTAACTTATTTTTGTAACGTGCGTATTAAGAGAATATTAATATTATAGACGTTTTCTCAAGAATTTTGGAACGTAGTGTAAGAATAAACATACTAAAACAGACACGGAACACCTAATAGAAAATAGAAAAAAAAGTCATGTTGACCAGTGTAATTAATTTAGTCAAAACTGCCAAAGATTTTTTGGTAAATTGCATCAAATATAAATTTTTGCCTGTCATAAAACTTTTCTTTAAGTACACCAAAACCACCTTTTATTTACTTTCAGGTGAAGGATTTTTTTGGTGTCTTACTTTCCGACAGCTCTAAATAAAGCTTGAGATTATCCTCTTGTGGCTATTGGAAACCGCCATCAGACGAGTTCATAGAACCTTGAATAAGCCAACACATTTTTGGCATCAGCGAAAAGGGGGAAATTTCTCCAAAGTGTAACACTTATTTGTTAAATAGGCGCTTGAAAAATATATAAGCCTAATTTGGTTTTTGTTTAACAAAATGTTTCACATTTTCAGTATTTAAATTTCTGGCATACTGCATACTCTTCTTTGCTTCTTCTGAAAGCCTCAAGTTGAAAAATCATTTTTGTGAAGGCAAAGACCTTATCTATGATTTTAGTTATTGCCTCTACGGATTATGATTTAACTTTGTTTTTACCTGATTCTATTAATTTATTATTTACAGGCCTGTTTGAGTTTGTTTCTTTTAGTTGAATCCCGTTAGGATGAAAACTAAGAAGAAGAATCAAATAATCAATCTGGTGTTCACCTTTTATTTTTTTCGCTCGAGATATATGGAATTATCCATGCTACATGATATCGAGATGACATATAGACTTGATGAATAATCTTGATTTTCCTGGAGTCTTGGACGATCTCTATATGTTACTCAAGTTACAAATTGCATGATAATTATAAGATAATCGTCCTAAACTAGGATGTTTACTTAATCAAATTGATTAATATCAGATTTAATTAGTAAACAAGTAGTTTACTTACCACTTTTAAATTTTCGATATTAATAACCATTTTGTAATTTGTCTGTTTTGAAAGTCATTAGACATCATCATTGTTTAAGATTCAAACCATTAAGTACACAGGGTGTTTTCCACTTTACACCAGTTTTTATGCTGGAAGATTCCAATCCTTTAGTGATTGTAAAGTGACTGTACTTAGCCAAAGTTCAATCTTTCTCTACTGCTGCGCCTTTAGTTGTTTATTTTTTGCTTTCGGTTCTCAAAGTAAACTCACGCAAACCTGACCGCTTGCTGGGCAATTATACCTTTTACAAATGTTTCAATATGCATTTATAAAATGTACTGGGTTACTCGTATGTATTCCTTTATTAATGCATATTTTACCATCTTGTTTAGTTTTTATTTTGAAATTCAATTTAGGGATAATAGATAGCTCTGTTAGAACTTCGATGGACGGTGAAGTATGGCCTGCGTGATGCCTATATTAGGAAACGGAAAAGCCCACTGCGGAACGTTGGAGATTACGTCGTTTTCAACTCCATCTTTTTCGGTCCCTTTCCAGTATTTCTATTACATTTATTATCTTTCCTTTTGTTGTATCTAACTCCACTATCTGGCTCAACCACGTTTTCCTCGGTCTTTCTTTCGGTGTCTTTTCTATTCTCCCCATTACCATAGTCTTTCCACCTAATCGGTCTACTATCATTATTATCATTGTTATCATTGTACCCTGGGTTTCTTTCTTCTTTCCACTCATGTCCTTTTCCGTCGACATGTCATTCATGTTTGTTTACTTACATGTGTTTCAGTTTCTATTACTTTTTTGAATTGTGAGTCTGGGTTTCTTCAATTTGTTGTTTGTCTCTGTTCCATTTCCATTTCATTATCTTTATATTTCTCTGTTTTTGCTCTCTGTCTTATTAGGTTATGAATTTTCATTTTTTCTTTCATTATACTTGTTGTTTTGTGTTGTTTAGTTTTGTAGCTTTACAGTCTCAATTTTTTTTTAAATTCGTAATTTTTTCCTGTACTCTCTTTGTTCTTCTTTAATTTTCTTCATTTAGGTTGTTAGTTTTTGGGTTTCATTTGTTAATTTTTAATAACTGATAGAGTTTTCCTTCTTGGTTGATGTTCTCATCGTATTTTTACCTGTATTTAATATTTATTCCCCTTCATCTCTTCCACTTCTTCTATTCTCCTCGAATATGTATTCATCACTATCCATTTTCTGGTGTTTTATTTCTTTAATCCGGCTCTGTCTCAATGTTTGGTTGTCTTTGTTTTTGGTTTGTTATTGCAAGCTCTAAGGTCTGACACCGACTATGCTCTATATTTAACTTACTGTTTTCGGACGAAAGAACACTGAACACAGTTTTGTATTTCTTTTATTTGAATCTTAACAATTATTACAATTTGTTTACAAAACGGAATTCACTTGTATTTCTTCACATATACCAAGGCCGGAATTTGATTTCAATCTATGTCACCGCGGGTGAACCCACAACTTTTTACATCAACAGGATTAAAAGAAGACGTGACGTAATAAAGCGTATGCCTATTATCGTTATCCTTCAAAGAATATTTCAAATTTTGAATTCTTCTTTGTATTTAATCTCTAATATCTTCGTATTTCCTGGTAGAAGATTTTTCAATATTAAGTTTTTATTGTACGAGGGCGGCTCAGTAAGTACCCGTGTTTGACGACAGAAGGCGTACCTGAGGGAAGTTGGTGTTATCATCGTGTGCTGCCATCTATCAAACGACGGTATAACAAATTGCAGACTGATTGATAGGTTAGTTTGGATTTGACAGCCATTTGAGTAAGACGTGTTTCCTGATTTTAGCTAAGATGGAAAAAGAGCAGTATCGTTCGGTAATTCGCTTTCTGTTCTTGGATGGGAAAAAATGCGAGGAGATAAAAGCAAAGTTGGATGCTGTTTATGGGGACACTTCGACATCTATGACCACAGTTAGATATTGGTTCAACGAATTTAAACGTGGGCGAACATCCGTTTTTGATGAGGAGCGACCAGGACACCCGGCAAACGTGGTTACCGAGGAAATCATTCAAAAAGTCCACGACATGATTCTCGCTGATCGACGAACGAAAGTGCGTGAAGTAGCAGAGGCCGTAGGTGTGTCGACCGGAACGGCAATTAATATTTTACATGATAAGTTGGCGATGAAAAAATTGTCGGCGCGATGGGTGCCGCGATTGCTAACGGTGGACAACAAGCAGATGCGGCTGTTAACTTCGAAGCAGTGTTTGGAGCAATTTAAGCGAAATCCGAAGGAGTTTTTGCGTCGAGTTGTCACCGTTGATGAAACCTGGATTCATCATTACACACCAGAAACTAAGCAACAATAAAAACAATGGATTTCTCTCGGTGAATCTGCTCCAAAGAAGGCGAAAATGGTTCCATCGGCCGGAAAGGTCAAGGCGACGATTTTTTGGGATGCAAACGGCGTCATCCTCATGGATTTCTTAGAAAAAGGAAGAACGATCACTGGACAATACTACAGTGAGTTATTAGACAGCTTCGACAAAAAATTGAAGGAGACACGGCCGCATTTGGCGAAAAAGAAGGTGCTGTTTCACCACGATAACGCACCAGCACATTCATCCGGAGTTGTCGCCGCCAAACTGCATGAATTGCGTTATGAATTGCTGCCGCACCCCCCGTATTCACCCGATCTGGCTCCCTGCAACTTTTTCTTGTTTCCTAACATGAAGAAATGGCTCGCGGGAAAAAAATTTAGCTCAAACGAGGAAGTCATCGCCGAGATAGAGGCGTATTTTGGAGAGTTCGACAAATCCTATTTTTTGGAGGGGTTACAAAAATGGCAGGAACGTTGGGAGAAGTGTATATTTCTAAAAGGAGACTATGTTGAAAAATAAAAAAAAAAGTCTTGAAAAAAATTGTGTCTTCATTTCTAACACGGGTACTTATTGAACCGCCCTCGTATTTAAACAAATTGTTTACAACTTTCCAGTGAGAAAATGTTTTAATCTGCCAAGTTGATAGGTGGTATGACATTCTGTTCTCTCTGGCGTATCCTAGGTATTTTATTTTAAGCCAAACAAAATGCGTGTAAATATTTGAGTTGCCAATAACAATTTCTCGCGCTTGTGTGACTTAGTTGGTAGGGGTCACCTCTTATATAGTTGCTTTTCTAGTATTTTTGGGCCGTGGTGAGTTGCGGTACACTCGTAGCGCGTTCGGCGTGATTGCCTTTGCACTAGCAGCAGCGGTAAAACTAGCGGAAAACTGGGTACCGGATTGATCCCTCCACAAACAAAGTGTAGTCACAAATTTGCTATCGAATTCATCTTATCCTATCCCCAGACAACGTAAAGCGTTCACTTTCTCAAATTATCAAATTCCAATCAGGTCGAATATGTGTTTTCTTCGATTATCAAGCAGACATCATGTCAGTCTGAACCGCGGAGGCCTCTCCCGTGTAAGAACGGCCCCAGGCCAGTTCCACGGCTTTGGGTTCGTTTTGTTATCCAAGTATCAAGTGTATCAAATTTTTGTTGTGAAAGAGTTTTCAGTTATCGTACTTCTCGCAAACTTTCTAGTCTCTGCCTTGGAAATCTTTGAAGTGTGATTGCATTCGGGCCACAACCAATTTAAGACATTATCTTCATTTCATTCCCTGATATCAGGAAGGCTGCCGCTTATTACCAGTCACATAGTGATCGTACGTATCTCGTTGAATTTGAGTTACGAATTGTGCTATACTACCTTAGCACCCCACAGAAGTAATAACTTGGAAAAAATAATAGAAGACTCTTCTTTTGACTCCCGTCAATTGTCCATACGAGAATCTACCGCACCTGGATTTCAAATTCTGTTTCCAACTTGTAGAATGTTTGGTCTTCAGATGTACGTGAACTCGAAGTTATTTATTTATACAGCGAATTTTGAGACCGCATTGTCTTCGATCCGTTAATCTGGATAGCTGGTCGCTTAAACTCCGGCGGCAAGTTGGAGATTCCTTGTGTAATCTATACTCAGTACGCGTATCGTAATAAACTATACGTGCTGTTCAAGAACAAAAGAATCTCAAACACTCCCGCCAAGGAAGTCAAACTGTATTTGTGATTGACTGCATTGTACTTTTGTGGTGACAGCTTTAAGTAAAGAAGCTTTGCCATTGCATAATGTTCAACCCTTAAATTAAATTTAAAAGCAAACAAGCCCTACAGATAATATAAGCGTCAAAAATCTTCTCTAGCCGTCACTTCATTTCACTTTTTATAGTTATCTAAAAAAATGTAAATTAAGCGATCAAGTTTAAATATTTTTCTGGGAAATGAATTAAGGTTAGTACTAGATAGCTTTCTTTATTCACGTAAAGATAGATGGTTTATTTAAAGTCAGCTGTTCGTACTATTGTAAGCGGAAGATAAGTTGCGCATGAGGCTTATCGCAAACCATCACTATCTCGGACAAATACTCGTCTTTCCTGTAACGATTTATAATTCAAAAAACATTTTGGAAGTATCACAATTCACAAGTTAATTTCAAGCGAATTAAAAAAAAAACGTTACGATACGACGAAATTTGGCATTAAGATAAACAAGAAAATCTCAAGATTTCAAAAACAAAGAAAGCCCAATTAGTTGTTTGGCATTTGTAAGTATCCAAACTTTCAAATTCTTTATTTATAGTTGACTGTTACACAAACTTTAGAGTAAATTCCTCGAGAGTAAGATAATTTTTAGAGCAAAATACGGACAGACAGAGGAAAAGACAAGACTTCGTCTGAGTGCGAGTTGCGTGTTAAAAACAGAAACTACGAAAGGTACAGATAATGTGAAAACGGCGAGGAAGAACTTAAAATACAGAAGTTATATTTCGGTTTCAAAACTGTTTGATTGGAGTGATACAGGTAGGTCCCACATCATTCTACACCACTGTAATCAACGTGGGACATGACGCTATCGATCTGGAAAGGTGTTCGCTTTAATTAGTTATTCCATCTCCATCTTCCAGTTGAGATTTAGAGCATTAAAGGAGAAGAAGGTTGTAATTTCCGTAATGAGAGTTTTCCAAATTCCGTTGGAGTGTTTCCAGAAACGCGATTGTACGAATTTTATTGATTTGTACACACTACTAAATATCCTCTCATGTTTTCTTGCGTAAGGTTCTTGACTGCCCCTGAGGCGATCATTAATGTAATTATGCTTCTAAATTGTTTCTAAAGAAAAGTGAAATACTTGAAGGATGTGTTCGTCAAGGTCGAGGGTGAGTTCTTTTTTAGTGTGTCTGCTGCAAGCTCTTAGTATATGCTTTGAGTCCAGACAGACAGACAGAAATCAACGCTGTTGTGCTAAGCGCGGGTTTAGAAGCTGATCAGCTTCTCTCAAGCCCTAATTTTGACGGCTGAACGCAAAGCTAGTATGCATCAGCAGATGGGTAGTAAATTGAAGATGGTGGTGCGGCAAGCAGGCACGGGCCCTGAAGACGGGGGAGCAGCGCCCGCGCCAGAGTATAATTGTTGTTCATAGTTCCTTTGAGTCCTTGGTTGTTGAAACTTCTTAAGAGACAAGACAGGGCGGCATAAATCCTCGAGACTGTTGTATCATATTCATCCCACAAGCGGCCATGTCCTCCACCTTGTTGATGCTAAGACGATTAGTGTGCACCTGAATGCTCATCTCTTCTTAAACCATGATAGATTGCGTCTGCTTTGATGCACTGCGTTCAAGAAGGCTTGTTTTAAACTTTTAGTTTGCCATTCCAGTTTATAACGTTTGTTTAACGAAACCAGCTCAGTGAGACTGTGAGTCGTGGGTATAACATAAATTACTTTTGTTTATCTTTCTTTTATTACGTTTTAGGAGCCACCAATCCTGTTTTTGCTTTTCCTAAAGTCGTACCTTGAGTAATAAATCTGAAACCTTTTACAATTAGAAGCTCGATACATTTCTAAACTGATAGGCCCGGTCCGGGCCAGACCTGACTCGTGCAAGCTTCTAGCTTCGTCTCATAACTAATGAAAAACGCCTTTTACTATTGAATAGCTTAAGGTCCGTCAGTTTCGAGGACACGTGCTTCTTGCCATCGCTTAAAACATGCCCTTTTATTAACACTAGGTCGCTCGAGTCGTCGATGCTTATCTGAAACAATTTTTGGTGTCTCGCGCTTTCCATTCGACTTCTTGTGTGCGTCGCGCAATACATTCGGGAACGATCTCAGGTAAGGCGGAACAAAATTGTCGTTATCAATTTCTCCACTACACATAATTCGGAGTGCACAAGAGCCTCGCGATATTCTGAACTCATTGGCCATGATCCGCACCCACTAACATTACTCGTGGCATGGTACAAAGGAATTAATTCTTGTTTAACAATTACACTACTAATGAACTGTACACCGTTATCGCTAACTAGTTTCCGCGGCGTACCATATCTAGTTGGTATTTCTTCAATCTATCATCGATCCACCCGTTTCCTTTCACCGTAGCCGGTAAAGGTCCGAACAGATCAACAGATATGACGTCGAACCTGTTGGCCATGATGAAAATCTGCAGCAGTCCGGCTGGTTTCAGGCTACTAGGTTTATATTCCTGACTTTGCACGGATGATTTTAAGTAAATTAATAAGCGTGGCTATTTTCTGCAGGACTTTTTCCGCCTTGTAATGCCCAGCAAGCGGTGAATGGCGGTATTCGGAGAGCAAACAGGCCCTTTCCTGTGCTGGCACCACCTGCTGTGGCTCCTTGGTGTCTGCGTCCTGGTCTTGGCTGTATAATACACCTCGCAGCATCATGTATCCTCTCTTCGCCCACCTGCAGGTTATTTCTGCGTCGTCGCTCTTAGGACAGCACGGATGTTTTCGGCAACCCGGATAGGTACGTCGACGATAGTTTAGTTTGTCTCTATAGCGGCGTCTTTACCTGGTGGTCAAGATAATTTATCGGCTATTGCGTTTACTTTTCAATGAGTTAGAGGTCAGGTTAAAAGGCTGGCCACAAAAAGCCCACCGCGCCCACCTTAAGGGTTGGTGATCCGTGCCGAGGGTGACGTCCTATCCTTGAATGTATCCGCTGAATACGTTTCATATCACTACTAAAGCTTCTTTTTCAGTAGTTGAATAATGAATATTCTCCGGAGTGAATTGTTTGCTCGCGTACTCCACAGGCGCTTGACCCTGTGCCAAAAGGCTCTCAAAGCTAGTATTAGTGTTCAGCGTATACTAGGACGTTCAGCTTGTTGTAACACGCGCTCTTTTTAGGAAACCGAAAGCGTTCTGCTTTTCTTTTCTACATTTTCACATTTCTTCGTCAAGTTCGATAACGGTCTTGCGATTTCCGAGAATCGTGGAACAAATCATCTGTACCACGAACACGACTGATAAAAACTTAACAGCTGTCTAACGTTTTGCGGAAGAAAGGTCTCAGTTAATTATACCTTCTCCGGGTCCGCTTGTATGCCTTTAGGGTTATTAAGTGTTATGGATATTTAACTAATTCACGCGCAAATACACACTTTTCGCACTTAGCACCTAATTTTGATAAATGCATTCTCTCGTGCCCTGCATTTAAATCCCGTGACTGTTTGTCTAGAGTGTCTGATATAAGTATTAAATTGTCCAGATAAATAGTCAACGTTTGGTCTGGCTCGAAAACGATCCATTAATTGCTAGAATGTAAAGTCACAGTTTTTAAGACCGAAGGGCCAATCTAAATGTACCTAGCGGACATACAAAACATGTCTTATCTTTGTCCTCTTTCTTCACAAGCACTTGTCTATATCCAGAGTGAAGGTCCAAGGTCGTGCAATGAAGAATATTTTCTAGACGCAGCAACGGACAGCAATCATCCTTCGTTATTGCGTTCGGTTTGAGATAATCAAGATATAGTCTTAAATTTTCATCTTTCTTGGGAGCGAGCACTACGGGAAATCTCCTTGGACTCTCAACATTCTCTCTAGTTCTCTTTCGAAAAAATCTCTCTTAAACTGTGAGAGAAGATATGAAGGCACTGAAATAGACGGATGGTTTCCGGTGTCTATCGCGTGTTCGCTAAACTCTGTGGGCTGTCCCCCTGGTCAAAAAATGGCTTTGTTATTCTTTAGAAAGTTGTTTATTTGTCTCCTGTTTTAGTCCCTTAATCGTTTCGTGAATAAATCGAACTCGCTAAAAATACGTCGGATGGCGCATCCATATCCTCGTCACTTGCGTAATCGTGTTCTACATGTGACATATCTGTAAAATGCCATCTTCATATTTACATTTGCATCTTTGCGTCTTGCTATGCAGTCCATGTACGTTAACGTCACTTCTGCACTTGCAAATTCCATTCTGTGGGCCTACAATAGTCGCCCTGCCATGATAGTTTGCGCTTCTGTATCTGCATAGGCAACTCCACTGCAATCATTTAAGTGGCCTTTTATAGCTTAAATTCTGAATCGATGCTTTGGCAATTGATGCGAACTTAAATGATACCGCATTCTCATTTAATGTTCGCGGCACTGAAGGATTCTCTTTCCGCTCCACGTCGGGCATCGCCTTCTTATGACAATTGAAGCACTACAACCGTAGCATTTTAACGTTCTTTACCTCACAACGAGCCATTCCTAAGAAGCGGTAGCGGTGTTGTCTTTGTTTTTTTTTTCTTCACACGTACGCAATCTGCAAATAAACGCAACGAGGTCTGTGACTATCATCACTTATGTTAAAGGTCCATTGTGTCTTTTTCACTCAGTGTTTTATTGTTGAACAAACTTTGTTGTACTGCTCGAGCACGTTGCAAATGTTCGTCACATGTCTTCACGTCTTTGCGAAGTACGCGTTTACGAATACGGCTGTGTAAAAGGCCGTACATCATATCCACCGCATTGTCTTTGACTTTGGAAAACAAAAATGTTCATGGAACTGTTTTCATCTTGCTCTCACAAGAATATTTCGCAGTCCTTAGGATGTCAACGAATTTTTTTCATTCATCTACGACATCTTTTATCCCTAACCATCAAGTGGCGGCTCGTCCGGTCAATAGCCCGAGTAATCCCCGTAGGGAATTCTCGTCTGAGACTAAGGCGCAGTTTTTGTAAGTCTCTACAACGTCAACAAAACTATTTACATCTTCGTTGGTCCTTCCAGAAAAACGGGACGTACAATTTACAAAAACTCTCATTGTTCGGTGCGGAATTAACGGATGTTTAGAAAATCTCTTGTTATCTCTCTCTGTACACCTGGTTTCTAAAGAAGTAATTACAGTATCATTATTCCTCGAGCTATGGTCCATAATAAATGACAAAACATTGTCTGATTCTTCCATCTTATACCTTGTTGCTCAAGCTCTGTCAATATATTATCGAATTTTAGAACATAAGCTTGAATTTTATCATTCTTTAAACATGTTAGAAATCTGCATTTATTTCTGTAAATGCAATTTGTAAAACATACTTGTCCTCTCAAACATTTCTTCCAATAAATTCGGCTTTCCTTTGCATTTTTGGCCTTCTATTATTTTCTACCTATGTTCAACCGTTAATACATTTTCCTACATTGGAAAAAAGAAATAAATACGCAATATCAACAACGTGATAGATTTTTTCTTTTATGGCCCTTACCAAGCTTAGTTTGTCTTATATTCAGAGAAACTCAACGACACTAGTACACTTTCCTATGGACCACTGGACATTTCAGTGATAAATTGTGTTTAAGCATGCAGAAAGCTAAGTCGATCCCATTGGTGCAGCACAATGTTCTCTTATTCAATTCAACGCAAATAAAATCTGTCTAATTTCTGTCTTATTAAGAACAAAAACAAAATATAGAATTTATATACTAGTGAGAGAAGGGGTAAAGCAATTATAATTACAAATTAATTTCCAACAAACAAAAAAGTATAGAAATCTTCCTCAAACCAGAATATAATTCTTCTTATTTTAAAATAAAAGCAAAGTCTGAATAAAAATAGCATCAAATAGGTGTAATCAAAATTTAAACAGTACACACAAGTGAAACGTGATCAGAATACTAATCTAGGCACAACCCTATGTAAACTATTCATTTTAACAATAATTACAGGCACTTCCGGGAAGTTGCCTTCGAAAACCTTTATTTAATTTTAACACTAGACAAATGCAAAACATTAAAACCGCAAAAACAGGGAGGGCGAAACTTTTCGGGCGAAATATCACAGCAATATGCGACTTGAGCAGGGAACATTAGAAGGTAGAAATCGCAGCAAAAGCAAATATGTAAAACGCGGGCAAAATGACCAGGAAAGGGTAGAAATTTTGTTTGCTGACTCTAAAATCTCGCATATTTGTTCAAAAATGATTTTGGTGTTGGATGTGCTCATTAAAATTTCATTGAAATTTAAAACGGAACAAAGTCTTTTGACAATCTAAAGAAATTGCAAACATTTTTACATAATTAGGTTAAAATAAAAATTCCCACTTTTCAATTCATTCTTCAGGTATTTTAAATAGTAAAACCGGCACTGAAAGGAAATTCTTTTTAAGTTCTGTGCAAATAAGGTACCGCATTATGAGAAAAAGTCGGAAATTAGATTTAAATAATTGAAAGATGGTGAGACGACTTCGAAATTGCCTCTTCAAACACAAATCTCACTCACTTAATTTGCAAAAACGAATGACACGTTTACTACGATCTATCAAATGAAAATTAGATTTAGGTTGTTTAACTTCTATTGCCACTTTCAACAGTCAAAGAACAATTATAATGTAAAGTTTGAAGATGATTCCCTTTTTAATAATTGTTTTTCTTTTGTTTCAGGTAAGCCAAGCAGTGGAGCTTTCCACATGGCAGTATATAAAGGTTAGAAACAATAAACTGATACAAATTAGAAAGTTTGATTTTTACAGTTCATTTCTTATTATTCAGAATTTCTTATTGCAAGAATTCTTCTAATAAATTATGGATTTCATTAACCAAAGAATAAAAAATGTCAAACACCTTAAAATCTCTGAAATAACACACAAAATCCTGAAATTATCAATATAAATCTAAAAGGCCCATTTTCATAATTCTTAAACTATTTCTATTCCAAAAATAAGCACAAAACAGCAATCTAACATTAAACTGTACTGCTGTACTAATACACAGTACAGTCAAGTAAAAATTTAGTTATTCCAAGTATCCAATTAAATTTAATTTGGATCAAGTCTAAGGGGAATTCCGTTACTGTGCCAGACGGTTTCGTGATCAAAATATACTTTACAAAAAAGATTAAAGCTCAAACTCAGAAAACTAGGTTTAACTGGCCTGGATCTGAAGCCATATTTAATGGAAAACAGTATAAGCAATAACGCCCAGACTGGTAAACTTGCGCAATGCGCAACCCTTGCTAGCCTTTGGGAAACTGACTGTCTCGCTTTGAATACCATTAACCGTTTTGCTTTTCTTAATAAATCTTGAAGTTATTAAGTATTTTAACGATGCACAACCGGAATTTCCAGACCCGGTCCGACGCGGCCCGACTGGAGACAAACTAGGCTCGCTCCGAGAAAAACTTCCTGATCGGCCCGATAGAAAAGCCCGAAGGACCGAAAAGTCTAAAAGGCCTCGAAGGTCCGAAAAATCTGAAGGATCGAGAGATTCAAACGATTCGATAAACCCGAAAAGCCGCGAAGTTTAAAAGGGCCAACAAACCTGAAAGATTCAAACGGCCCGATAGACTCGAGAAGTTTAAAATGCCCGATTGCCCGAACGGTTCAAAACGTTTGACAAGCACAAACGGTCCGACAGACCCGAAGGGCCGAGAAGTTTAAGAGGCCCCACAGGTTCAGCAGACCTGAGAAGCCCGAAAAGTCCAAAACGGCAAAAAATACCCGTACGGGCCGACAACCAAGAAAGGTTCGACAGACCCGAAATATCCAAAAGGCCCGATAGACTCAACAGATACGAAGGGCCAAAAAGTCTAAAAAGTCCGACAGGCCCGATGGCCCGAACGGTTCTAAATGTACGACAGGCCCAAACGGTCTCATAGACAGGTATGGCACGACAGGTACAAAATATCCGACAGAATCGAAAGACCCAAACGGTTCGATAGACCCAAAGGGCCGAGAAGTCCAAGAAGCCCAACGGCCCGAAGGACCCGAGAGATCTGATAGACTCAAGAAACCCAAAGGGCCGAAAAGTCCAAAAGACCCGACAAGCCCGGAGGGCCAGAAAATTCCAAAAGCCCGATAGACCCAAACGACCGGAGAAACGGACACAGCCCGATAAGGCCGAAAGGTCCGACAGGATCCGAAAGCTCGACGAACTAGACAAGTTCGAACGACCCAATGGACTGCAGGTAGGCCCTAAAAGCCAGTTAACATTCTAAACTCTGACCCGAGCCGCAGCGAGGACCACCTAGAGAACCCGACGCGTGCAGGCCTCTAGCACCGTTTTATAACTAGTCAAAACACGCTTTATTATCGAAAAACTTCACCATACGAATTCATAAAACCTTTACAATTGCACTTTCGTTGTTCTGAATTTAGGAATTGTTTATGTTTTATAAAAATGGCCCAACAGAAGTCTGATTATCACAAAACTTGCAATGTATGTGTGACCAGTTAAACTGAACTCGAGAAGTCTATTGACTCAAATTTAAACACCAGTTGATTATACTTTAGATCGTCAACAAAAACAGAAAACACCCGAGGGAACAAAAGGCTTTATCTTAGTCTGGAGCAATCAAAATTTTATATATTTTGAAGACTTTATAACACCAAAGATTTTGTTGGGAAACAAATGAACAAATTCTATCGACAAACATTGATGTAACGGGAGGAGTAGCTCAATCTCAAACGAGGTACAAGAAGACTTATTGTCGGCTCGGCAAAAACGCCAGAAAGTTTATGTGCATTTCCAAAAAGGTCGTTTAGAAAAAATAAAAATGCTAAATAATTTTGCATTTCTATTGGTTTGTACAAAACCGAAGTAAATTGTCAAAATAATTTAGTTGTGATAGTCAAACTGTAAAAGATACGAACGTGTTGTGTTGTAATACGAACTAGTTTGGTTATCGATTTTCTGAATGACGATGGCCACTACATTTCATAGTTGTGCCTTAAGAGATATAACTAGGATGAATATGCATTGCTATGCTAAAAAATTATATCAGATATAACTAGGGTTTAAAGGAAAACTAGTAGCCCTCCCCTCCATTTTGTTACAGGTTTTTTTTAGCTGACTCTGGACTCTATTTAGTGGTACTTAAAAGATGTGTTATCTCCTGTTTTGTTATCAAGATTTGTTGTATGAAGCTTTCAACACCCTGCTCTAGAATGTATTGCGCATGTAGAGAGACAGTCATGAACCACAGCATGGCCTCTTTAAAGTCTGGCAACATTAGTCTATTAACAGATAACAATAACTAATAACATGTTATGGTACAGTACAGCAGTTTTCAATCTTTGGTGTTTCGCGCCCCTTTTTTTGCATTATATAAAATAACTCAATACGCGGGAGTTTAAATTCAATTTGGCAATGCTAAGTATCGCTGCCGATGTAGTGCAATCGCGCCGTACTATTACGTGATTTAACTGTTACCCGAATGTTCGCGGCAGATACCGATGAGTCTTTAATTTGCTGAATTAAAAAACGCGACTATAAAAGCAGCGCGTCTGCTCGTGAGTTGTTAGTTGTTACAGTGAAACGGTATGTTACATAAAAGACTTTGCCACTGGAGTTCTAACGCTGAGAAAAAATTGTATATTTACTTACACGTGTAGTAAGTATGGATAGAGGCAATTTAAATTTAATTTAAAGTAAGCTTGAGAACGAAGAAGCTTCTACTTCATCAACAACACCCAGTACCAGTGCTAGCTCTATTATAAAATCAGAAACACGAAAATATGACCAAGTGTACTTAAAGCTTCGGTTTTACAACCACTGAAGAAAAACCTTTAATGAGTTATTTGTTTCAAGATGTTGACTGCAGATAGCATGAAACCGAATAAATTGAAGAGGCATTTAAAAACTCTGCACAAAGAATATATTTGTAAGAATATTTTTGTAAGGAAATGCAGTTATGGAATAACAAAATAAAATAAAACTGCTCTGAGATGTTTCCCATGACGTGTGAATTTATCCAGAGTTACCCACTGGAAGAAAGTCGTAAAAAAGTGTTGCTAAAGACAGTGGAGAGTCATTTAAAGAACTTGAGCACTAACTTTTGCAAATACTTTTTTGCAGAAGAAGACATTAAATTGTGTGAATGAAATTGGACAATAAATTCATTTAACAGTACACCTACCGGCCTATCGCCTCAAGAAGAAGAACAACTGGTAGATCTTTCTTCAAGTAGTTCAGAAAAATGAAATTTCTAAATCAAGATGGCGCCGGAGAAAGGTCGCATTTGTTTATACTGTAAAAGTAAAGCAGTTAATGGTCCTAAGTGTAAAGTTTGTGATGTGATCATCCATCCTAAATGTGTAGAACGCTTAAATGTTAAGGTTCTTGATGAAGAAAATGTATTGTGCCCTGATTGTGATAAGAAAGATTGCTATAACATAAATGAAACTGATAATGCCAGTACTCAATGTGCACAAATAAATTCAAAAGCATTTACTTATGAAATAATTTCATTTTTGAAAAGTGGTGAGTTCCTAGATATTATTAATAATATTGTTACGGAAGAAACAAAAATATTACAGCGTGAAGTAGCATATCTAAGAGATCAGATTGATAATTTGAAATCAAGCAACATTGACTTCGAGAGATTATTAAGTAAAGATCTTTTATTTGCTAACAAAGAAACTACTACTTATGAACAAATCAAAGTTAAATCTTCTTCTGATAAACCTTCCGTTACTGCAAATTACGCTTCTGTCGCTGCTACTAAAAAGATTTCGAAGGTGGAAAACGCTACAGCTGTGAATGGTTCGTCTGATATACGTGTTAACTTATCGCAGCAATACCATGAACCGGCCAGAAGGTTTCCAATTTTAATAATAAAACTTCTCGTAATAAGTTAATTATTGGCTCTGGTACTACGAATTCACAATTAGATGAGGGCTTCACCGCAGAAGCAAAACAAGCCCGTAGTTATGATGTACACGTTACAAGAGTTAATCCAAATGTTGATGAAACCAAGATCGAGAATTATGTTACTGGTAAATTAATAAAAATGTCAGATAATGAAAAAACCAGTTAATTGAAAATCAAGGTTACTCGTCTAAACGCTAAATATCCTGAACACTACAGTTCTTTTAAGGTCACTGCGGAATCGTCTTATTTATCGCATTTACTTAATGCATCCTTTTGGCCACAAGGTGTTGCTGTTCGGAAATTTTATAATGCTCCCGTTCATCAGAAATTAAATAATGATAAAAATTTTCAAAGGGCAATTCCCACGAAGCATCCGACATAAACATATTTTATCAAAATGTTCGTGGTCTTAGGACAAAAGTTAATGAAATATTTACTAGTGTAGTAAGCGAAGATCACACTGTGGTTTGTCTCTCCGAAACATGGCTTAATGGGGAAATTAACAGTTCAGAGATTATTGACGGACGTTATAATGTTTTTCGTCAAGACAGGAATCCTAAAACAACGAGCAAAGAACGGGGTGGTGGAGTTCTTATCGCAGTCAAAAAGAGTTTGTCATCTTTTCTAATTAATCTTGATGTAAAAGATCGGGAAGAGATATGGACTTGTGTTCATCTTGCTAGTAAAAATCTGATAGTGGGAGTTGTTTATTTTCCACCAAATTCGGATATTTCTTTATATGAAAGTCATCTTCAATTAATTTCGGAGATTACCATAACTTATCCTGATAGTATCATTTGTGTTTTAGGTGATTATAACCTACCAAAAATTACATGGTATTGTGATAATTTCTGTGATACTGTATGTGATACTTTAATTCCAGTTAATGTACACTCTAAGATAGAAGAAATTGTTTGTGATAATTTTGCGTTTTATGGTTTTTTTCAAAAGAATTATATTTATAATGCTAATAATGTTATCTTAGATTTAGTATTTTGTAATGTGGATTTTGTAAATATTTATCAATGGCCACATTTAACTAAACCTGACATAAATCATCCTTCTTTTGTATTAAATGTAAAGAATTGTTCTCAGTCAACTCTTACCAATGGTGAGATATTTTATTTAGACTTTAAGAATCCACCATATGAGTTGATTAATAATCATTTAGACAATATTGATTGGAATATACTAAACAATTTTAGTTCAATTGAGAAATCTGTTAATATTTTCTACGACATTATTAATTCTGTTATATCTTTATATGTTAAGTTAAAAAGAGTGCCAATGCAAAAGCAGTTTAATTTTCCTAAATGGTTTGATGATAGTACGAAATCTTTAATTATTAAAAAGAAAATCGCTCATAAACAATTCAAATAGTTCAGATCTCCTATAGATTACAATATATTTAAGGATTTAAGAAATAAATGTAAAATTGCTATCAATAACTGTAGGTTAAATAACATAAGAAGCATTGAGAATAATATTTTAGAAAATCCTCAACACTTCTGGCATTATGTTAGATCTCAAAAATGAGATAATTCTTTACCTAACTGTATTAGATATGAAAATTCTATGGGTTATACTCCGATTGAAATCGCCTCTTTATTTGCAAAGTACTTCCATTCTGTTTATTGTACCTAGGATACTTATAAAAGTAAACTTTGGGATAATAATTTAAAAGAAATTGTCGATCTTTGCAATTTAAATATATCTAGAGAAGATATTTTCAATAAAATAAATTCTCTAGATGCTAATTCTAAAGCTGGTCCAGATAATATTCCTGCAGTCTTCTTGAAGTGCTGTGCAAACAACTTAGTTAAACCTTTGTGCATTTTGTTTAATAATTCTTTGAGTAGTTCTGTATTTCCTGAATTGTGGAAAAAATCAAACGTTTTTCCTGTTTTTAAAACGGGAGATCGTTTAGATGCTCATAATTACCGTGCAATTAGTACTCTGTCTGCAATTCCAAAAGTTTTTGAAGCCATTGTTACGGATAAATTGTTTCAATCCGTAAAAAACATTATAATTGATGAACAGCATGGTTTTGTTAAGGGCAGATCTACGCTAACAAATCTTTTCTTATTTACCAATTATGTTCTGCATACTATAGAATTGGGTCATAACGTTGATTGTCTTTATACTGATCTTAATAAGGCATTTGACAGAGTCAATATTGAGCGCTTGATCTACAAATTAAGTAAATTAGGTTTACAAAACTCCTTGTTGTCGTGGATATGCTCTTACTTAAACATACGAAATCAAAGAGTTGTCATTAATAATTCTACCTCCGAATGGTTTAACGTTACTTCCGGCGTACTGCAAGGATCCCATTTGGCATCAATTCTTTTTATTTTGTTTATTAATGATATAAATTATTCTATCAATTCCAGCAAATTTCTGCTATATGCTGATGATTTAAAACTTTTCATTCGTACTGATGCTGTTGGTTCAGATCATTTGTTACAAGCTGATTTGGATTGTTTGACTTCGTGGTGTAGTGAAAACCATCTGGAATTAAATATTTCAAAATGCAAATCTTTACGATTTTCTAAAAAGTTATCACCTGGTATTTGTACTTATTACATTAATAATATAGCAATAGAAAGTGTTACTTGCTTTAAGGATTTAGGTGTTATTACTGATGCATGTGTTAGTTATGATCAACATATTACAAATCTACTTAGCAGAGCCAATAGAATATTAGGATTTATTGTGCGTCAGTGTACTGATTTCACAGATTTAAGAATTTTAATTATACTATATACGTCTCAAGTTCGTTCACTTCTGGAGTATTGCACAACCATTTGGTGCCCATATTATATTACATTAGTAAATAGAATGGAAGCAACACAGAAACGATTTGTAAAATTTTTATGTTACAAGTACCGAATTGATTACTACGGTTACAGTTATATTGATCTTTTACATTACTTTGGCCTATCTTTATTGCATGTGCGCCGCAATTATTACGATTTATGTTTTTTGTTTAAAGTATTTAATGGATTTGTTAATTGTTCTCAAATACTTCAATGTTTTTCTTTGAACATAAAAAATACCAATTTACGTAATTTACCAATTTCCAATATTCCTTTCCATCGAACTGCGTATGGTGCAAATTCTCCTCACTGTAGAATATGTCACTTAGCATGTACACATGATGATTTGGAATTCTTTGGCATTTCCTTTAACAAATTCAAGTGCTCCTTAAGAAATGCACTAAATATGTAGCAATATTTTATATTTATATTTATTCTACATTACATTATGTATATGTAGTTATTTTGGTTAATGTTTTAATAAGATTTGTTTGTAAATGGATGTCCGTTAATAAATTATTATTAAATTATTATTAAAATACAAAAGGTATGCTGCAGTTCACCATCTACAATATAATTGAAACACCTTGTATAAACTTTATTCATCTAGTTTATAGCAAAGTAGCAAGCAACATTTCCGTAGTTACATACACTGCAGTAAAGCAGGATTATTTTAAAATGGTTTTTATTCTTGTTATAATTGTAAACGGAGAAAGCACTGCAGAAGCTCTTTAGTAAGATTCTGCCTCCTTTAATGGATGAGGAAACGTTGCATAATCTTCTTTAAATATTAACTAACTTAGGAAATTTCTCCAAAAACGGCACTAAAATATTCGTTTCCGCAAGCAATAATTTCCAACTTTGCCTCACAATCAGTATAGTTTAAGGGTCGGTTTAATGCAACCTTGCATACATTTCCATCTTATAAAGTTATAATATAAATCGTCGACGATCTTCAGATTCCCGAAAACGTAATAGAGTTGATACATTCAGCAAGATTTGCAGAAATTGCATTTACGTTACTATGAAATATTCAGCATTCTCCTTCTAAAGTTATCAAAGGGAGAATGTAACTTCCGTTTCCGTACCTACCGTAGTTTCAGTCACTACAGCTTTATTAACAGAATAAACTTTAACGATTTTAATCCTTGAGCTTACTACCATTATGTGTAATCCAGTTAACGTAAAATTTACTCATTCAAACAGAAACGAAAACTTCGTTAAAACACCGAGTCGGGAAAAATATTTATTCATTAATTAAACTGTCACACGAATTATCTACGTTCTTGCTGATAAGAATAAAAATGTTTCCAATTAAAAATCCCTTTGTTGTATAATTAAATAAAGAGATAAAAAGTTTCAGAGCCGTAAATATATTATCAAACCCTATAAAATTCCGAAGACTTTCATTTTCTTTGGAAATTTTGTATATCTTACGAAGAGAGAGTAATAGGCATTTCAACTGTCTACTTGGAGACTCTGAAAGGTCCAGAGTTTGAATTAATCTCTCTCCAGGGAGTATTTAGGTAGAAACCTTGACTGCCTCAAAATTTGTGCTCAAATTGCGTAGCTAGAGGTTGGGTATAACAGAATTATACGCTGAACTAAAATTTTATGCAAATATTTCACATTACACACCGTCAGGGTGTGTATGAATATTTACATATGAATTCATCCATATACGAGCGTGTAACTGCAATTTAAACGGGAATTGATACAGTTACACAGCTTTCGTATTATTTTCGCCTTTATGCTTTTACATAATGCCCAGGCGAAAATTACAATTAAAAGGAAACAAGAAATTAAAAAACCGCAAAAATGGAAAATATCAAATGTACAGAGTGAGCGAAAATGACTTTTTCCCCCCTTAGAAATACGTACGATATCGGCAATTTATCTTTATCAGACCAGACATGTTTAAGACTCGATTCTTAGTTAGATCAAAGATAATGTTAGCATTTCAATAATTACAAAATTACATCTTCGCTTCTGATTACACAAACACCTATATAAACCTACCTTTTATTGACAATTTATTGGGATATCGTTGCTATGTTCAGTGCGGACACATCGCCACAACCGGCAATTAATTAAGTTTGATCAATGTTGGTCAATAAATTAACTAAAAAGCGACTACACATCTTACCTAATTAAAAATAGGGAAAATCTATTTTAAAATAAACCTAAGTTTAATTAGAATTACACTAATTAAATCAAAACAACTGGGCCTAATAATAAAACATATAACATACATGGCGTGTAAATAAAGTAATAAGACTGATCTTCTATAATTTTCTTATTTAATTAAAATTACAGTTTCACATTGTCTTCTTCACAGTAATTGCCTTGAAAAGCCACACAACAATCAAGGCGATTTTTCCACTATTCATAGCAGTGTTGGAACTCGGATACTGAAATTGCCTTCAGCTGGTTGGTTACGGCAGTTTTAATGTCTTCTAGTATTCCAAAACGACGTCCCTTGCGGTGATTTCTCAATCTTGGGAAGAGAAAAAAGTCACAAGGACTCAAATCGGAGAAATGAGAGTACTGAGGAAGCATAGAAATGTCTTTACTTGCCAAAAACTCATTAATTTGAAATTCAACGTGAGAAAGTGCATTGTTATGATACAGCACTGGTTGTTCTTGATGCTTGGTCTCACAGGCATGAACTTTTTTCGAAGTCTTTTGAAAACTTCTCGGTAAAATTGTTGGTTTCCCGTTTAGCTTTGAGG
This sequence comes from Ignelater luminosus, assembly GCA_011009095.1. Taxonomy (NCBI): domain Eukaryota; kingdom Metazoa; phylum Arthropoda; class Insecta; order Coleoptera; family Elateridae; genus Ignelater; species Ignelater luminosus. The sequence goes on along the minus strand of VTPC01091262.1, from coordinate 63,038 downwards.
CACAAACTCTATGTGGGCGATTCCTTGGCCATCAAAAAAGCAAATCAGCATGGTTTTGATCTTCGACTTGCTCATTCTTGCGTTTTTTAATCTTGATAAGTTCGAAGTATGCCATTCACGGCTTTGGCGCTTCGTTTCTGGATCGTTCTGAAAGACTGAAGACTCGTCACCACTAGTGACACGTTGCAAAAAATAAGGCTCATTTTCAATCCGCTCCAAAAAGTCAAGGAACGTGCCCCTCCTGTTGTTTTTTGTTCCTGGCAAAAGTTTGTCAAACCATTTCTGCACAGACTTTCCTTATCTTCAATTTATTGGTCAAAACCACATGAACGGTGGTGTGAGTCAAATTCAACTGTTCCCGGATCATTTTGATTGTCAAGCGGCAATCAAAACGCACAAGATTCCGGATTCTGGCGGCATTTCTGTCAGTTTTTGCATTTGCAGACCTTCCGCTGCTAGGTTCATCTTCAATCTGTTTTCTTCCTTCAGTAAATGCCTTAAACCATCTGCAAACCTGAGCATCTGACAAAACAGTGTCTCCATAGACCTGCTGAAGTTTTGCAAATGTTTCTAATAGCTTGAAATTTTCAGAGCAAAATAGAAAAAAAAATCCTACAAATAACCAAAATGACTTTACGGCGTTCAAACTCGTATTGGCGGAGCATTAGATGTTTACCAAACTTCTCTCTAAACCGGTAGTCCCCAGTGTTGTCACATCGAACGCTATGTTGCCAGTCTCATTAGTTTATTTACACACCTCGTAGTATAAATCAAAATTATAACAAAAAAAAATTAAATTTAGCTATCATATTATGCAATAAAGAAAAAAGATTTTCTTCTCCTGTCTGACAAGAGAGAATTTGGAAAAAATCCTTTCGACGTCGCAGGAAACAATTAGGGCAAACTTTAGCATAAACTCTGTAATACTTAAGTAATTGATACTAGAATCTATAGTAGCTTCCTTTTCTAATATATTCTTAACAATTCGGAGCTGTCTTAGAATGCCGACCGAGGCACAAAGACTAGTGGTGGACTTGACTTGACCATGGCGCGTCGTAGTTGTTGATGGTGGTGCCCGTTGAAGGCTAACCTCTGATGTAGCATCCGCGACAGCGACAGTACATGTGGTTAGATCTGTATTGGCTGCCACAGGCAATGATGGCTGTGACGGGAAAGAATGCCTTTTATATGGTGAAATTACTTGGTTGGGGCATGCAAAAGACTTTTCAGAATGTAGAAAAAAATGATCAGAACATAAAGGACATATCGCAGTATCGCTTGCAAGTTTCACCATTTGAGCAGTCGGATTTTAGGGCTTAAGGATGTCTTAGCAAAATCAACAAACAAAATCAAAAAAAGAATCTTACTCTGGAATGTGTAGGTTTGGGGACTGATATCGTTTAAAGGCTTGGTGTAAAACGAGAACTGTTAATTGTCCTAACAAAGAGAATGAGAACTTCGAAGTTGATAAGCCTTCAAATGTTTGTTAAATCTCATCAAAGACATATTTAATATCTAAGAGTGGTGAGAACTAGTCAGAATCTACCATGTCGAATTGGTTAGTAAAACGGAAGGATAAGTCAAACGGTGAATTGACGACTTGGAAACCAAACTGGTGGTCACGAACTTTGTTGAGCAAATCTAACGACGAGAATTCTTTCGAAGACTTGCTATTGTGTCGTCACAAAACCAGCGGTGGAAGCGGATCAGTTGAGCATGATACTTCGTGGTTATTGGTAGTGGTGCCCATTGAATGCTAAACTCGGTTAGATATGTATTGGCTGTGGCGGGCAATGATAACAGTGACGAAGTTTGTTGTTTGCCAAAAATGTTTGTTTGGGGGCATACAAATGACGATTCGCGACTACACCTTTACAGACACTTGCTGTTGAGGTGGAGTTACGTAGTGGTCGGTAACAACAAACGGTGACAGTGACTGGTAGAAAGTGACTGTGTTTGGAAAGCGGACACCCAGGAGAGCAGGGAAAAGAACGTTGTCTTACACCTAAGGTTAGAGCCACATCGTCCATAGAAGATATTTTGTCTAGATTTCTTTAGAGTATTTTTTCAAGACGACTAGCTTCAGAAAAGCTAAAAACGAAGAAAGCACAAAACCTTTTCAATTACCGAAACCTTTTCAAGATAAGAAATCTTAGTTAAAATTTTTTTTCATCCATAAGAGACACCTGTTCTTAAAAGATGTTCCATACTAGGGTGCAAGTTAATTTGTGCGCACTACATGCTTCCTATTTCTAGTTTCTGACGAGAATTAAATTAAAAACTAAAAAAAAAAATTAAAAACCTCGCTGACGGGTTGTCTGCGTTATCTGTTCTCCAGAGTATAGCCGGAACGCATTGTTGTTTCTGTTTAGACTCCTTACATCAACTAAGTAGGATGAATACTTAAGGAAATTTACGTAGCAAAAAAATATCAAGTCGAATTCTCAATTATGTGAAATTCATCATAGTATAGGCGTTCTAGAATTCTAGTTGCCTCGTCCTCTTTGTGCATATCTGCCTAGTGCTTTTTCTGTTTTGAGTTTTTTATTTATCCTAATGTTTCACACTTACAGTAAGTAATTTATGCTGTTCATTGATTTTCTTTATTACTCCCGATGCGCATGTAGTTTGGGTTGCATACTCTTCAATGCTCTGCTTCTAGGCTTCCATTAGATAAATGGGCACCTAGTGAGAAAATTTCATGCTGAGAAGTAAGAGATCCTTATCTTACATTTTAATTATTGCTTCAGGTTCAGGTTAGCATTAATTGATTGTGTTTTTACTAGGTCATACTTATTCTAATATTTTCAGGCCCGTTATTCATTTCTTATAATTCTCTTTTATTCGGTTTGATTTTGTCGGAACTGTTTGATGGTTTTTCTTCAATTCTGAACTCGATACTGCTACTGTTGTTCAAGTCCTCTTCTTTAGAGGAAATTAATAGATGCATCAGATATTAATTAAAAGGAAGAAATTAATAAATTTGATGCTTACCTGTCAAATTACATGGTATTAAGATAGCATATGGTCAACAAGAATTATCTTAATTATGTGGATCATCTTATTTAATCCGTAGACATCGAACAGTCTAAGGTATCATTATAATCATAACTGTGGCAGTAATTCGATAATTAAATTCGGACAGTGGTTGTACGTTGCAGATGTCCATGCTTAAGAATGACATTCAGTAGCGATTTAATGAACAGATCAGAGATTTCCAGTACAACTATCCGACTTTGTACGGTCTGTGTTTATATTGTTTAAATTTATTTCTACATAGGTTTATAGACTATAAAAAGAAACATACCGTCATGGAAGTACGGATATGCCTTATCATCACCCAGCATCTTTATTGCAGCATTAGATTTTCTACTCTTGCCTGCATCCAAAAGCTTAGTTTCGCGCCCAAGGGATCCGAGACTTTCTCTAAAGTACCGTCACTTCCACTAGGCGCCTAGGAGTCTGATTTCCAACCCAGAAGGTTTAATTTCGACTTTTTACACGATGTGTTTAGCTTAGGAACACATCAGAGTTAAGTAAAGTGAATAACTGCGAAGTAAAATTGTTTATTTGGCATTCTTTACAAATCACAGTACGTTGGGTACCTGAACGCGCCAGAATTTCAAGACGCGTACTGTGCAGGAACTAATCGTAACTCTGATGAAATGAAAGGAGATTGACATTTAAAATCACAGTTCCTTCAAACTTCTTTAGCAAAATGTGTTCGTCTGGAAGTTAAAAAACTGAGAGCATCCAAGAATTAATATATCCAAATGTCTTTATGTTATAAACTAGGATAACCCAACACAAAGCACATGCTGATAAGTAGCTTAGGTAAATCGGTACTTGGTTCAGATAAATAAGAAAAGTGACGGTAGCAGGTTGATCCAGTATTGACATTGAACAATTAGTGAACTCGTTGTCACTTGACCTTTTGCATCCCGTTCTCTGGCAATGATTTTTTAAAAAGAATCGCCACTTAAGAATTTTAAATTGGTGTTCCAACAAGACAAATAAGGTATTAACAAAAGTTGTTGGGAAAAAATGAATTTAGGGACTAACTTACCCTCAACATATAACTACATAATGTGCCATTTGGCCAGCTTGGAGAGTCGGAGAGGTGTGGATTTGACGATATAGTTAGTTTTCAACTAGGCGATAATGATGGACAAGAGTATCTAAATAGAGAAGGGCCCGCCATAAACTATTCAGACAAACTTTAGAAATGCTTCAAATATTACCAGAGTTTGCTTTTGCTTATTACTTGTTCTAAAGAGAGGCACACGGTATATTTATTTCTTTACATATTTATTAAACTCTTCATAACTGTAACAATAATTTGACGATACCTGATGACAGGACAAAAGTTTGTCTTGTAAATAAACAATAATTTAAAATCACTACTTCAGGCTTCTCCGATGGGAAAACAAACAGCAATATATGTATATACAGAATTCAAGACTTACATAACTAATTTGCGTTAGATAATTCACTTATTCGTCGGCACTTTCCTGACCACAATAGTTCTTAAAACTTATTTAAAATTTTAAACGCACGAATTTAATACAAATTCCCATTGCAGACAGGCTCTTCTGCGAAAAGCGACCAACCTGGGAAGGATACAAAATAACTCCAGGTACAAGAGATTAATTAACAAATAAATAGATAATGGATTTCTTCAAGAATTACTCTTAAAATCCTATCAGCATCATAATAGCTGCATAAACAATAATAAATATCGTTATAGTTTATACTCCAAAACTTCTAGTGGATATCCTCGAAAGGAGTTATCAAAGGGAACTGGTAAACAGTAAGTGGTGGCATCCTATTCTCCAAGGGATTATGATATTAAACTGGAATCCGTTTCAGATACATAAACGATTTAATCTCGTTTGCAACAAAATCATCACCCACGCACAGTTAAATTTCACACGGGAAAACAATACTGCAGATACCCACAGTAAAACTTCTTGACTTAGTGATGGGAAACCTTGAAGACTTGGGTTGGGCATACTTAAAGCACGGTTTCCCTGTCCTAAAGTCACATAAGCGCAAACACATTTGATTGAAGTTAAAAACAGATGCATACCTGTGATTGCAAGCTTTAAAAAGAAGTTTAACAAGACTTTACAAGATCTCAAATTAAGTCAAAACAAAGATAAGTAGACCACATAAATTAAAGTTCGTCGCTATAAGAAAATACACTTTGGTATAATAATAATTGGAAAATTTGTTTACATAGGAAAAATCAATTTATAGACGAATAAAGAAATTTTTATAAAGCAAATATTAATAATAAGCAATAAGAAAATAAAATAGGAAATAAAATCGAAGCAATGCTACCTAGCAAAACCTCTAGATAACCGAGATAAAGTTTTTGGAAGACCACACCTGAAAGTTCTTTCCAAATAAATTTCCACAGCCTTGTAACAACTGAATAAACGGTAAAGGAATATCAATACGGCACGTACGATAAGCGACAACATCCTAACAAACACGAAATTAAAATAATAAATTGATTGGTACTCGTTGCGGAAAAATTCGATCAGCAATAGCTGCACTGGGAGATCTACACTCCCATGATACGATGCAATAACTGTAACCTTTTCTACAGCAAAAACAGAGAGAGTGTCCTCCGGGACTCGGGAAGGGATAGTGCCCGCTTGATAACTAAAGAACTCTGACGAAAACAACAGGGTTAGGAGTATTTAAAGAACAATGTTCCACTATAAGATCGCACATACGCGAAGAATTCTTATTGACAAATAAAATATTTATAGACACTTTAATTAACCAACGGAAATTATTACTGTGTAAGCGATAACAGGATATTCATATCCCATTGGAAGCAATTAACCGTCTGCGTTGTGACAAGTTAAAGATAATTTACTCGAGATCCGGATATTCTAGTAGTGACTAAACAAACGCAGAGTTGCTGCACTTCTTAGTAGCAATGCAGATTTCCTAGGCCAAACATGGATGTCCAGACTAATTTAGGAATGACTAATTTTAGAAATTCTGATTTGGTTTAGAATTCTCTGACGGAACAACACTGCCTTAAATTTTAGGGCACATGCGAAGACACGATTTCTGAAAGTCGAAACGGATTTATGCTAAATCGAGCAGACATCTTTAGTTTGCCCAAGATAACTTAAATAATTTCTAGTTCTGCTTAAAAATATTTGGTCAAGCTAGAATTTTTTGGTCTCGCTAGAAACTTTGCGTGGTTCTTAATGCATTTGGCCCAATCAATACTAGAATGTTTAGATTTCGGGTTTCTCGGGTAACACAATATCTGTTCATATAATTCTCAATTGATCCATGGCTAACCACCATCAGCCAGAGCTTTATTTTCGTGGAGTAATACTGACTCGGCCTATTTTGGCTTCTGACACATCCGTTGAAAAGAAAATTTAATTGCAAGTAAAGAAGTCAGTCTTTTGATCAGAGTAATAGAAAAAAACGATTGAAGAAAAATTGACGAAGTGTTTTACAGAGCAGCCGCCATATTGCGAAGGTGTTCTCCTACTTATATCGTTTGTAGGGATAAAAGGAATATAATAACAAACAAATTATTTCTGTTGCAACTAGTTTCAGGGAGATCACTATTTTTGCACAGGCGGTTAGACTATACAGAACTTGAATTTCTATGAGTCCAAAGTAGAAATTCATACTGTGCAGCGGATGCTAAATAGTATAAATTAAAAGTCTCTAAATTTCTTAATTAAAGATGATAAATACAAAATGAACCAACTAGAGATAACAATCACCACCTATATAAGCGCCAACAGGATTCAAAAGATGACGGCCTTGTGTGGAAAAAGGCGAAATGACAATCATATCTACGGAGAGCAAAATTATGCAACATAAATTATGTAAGTGATTGTTGCAGTACATTAAATGAAATTAAAGTCGGTAGTGAGAAGACTGACGTTAAATTCTGTTAATTCAAGGTAGTAAGGCTGACATTATCGTGCGCAGTTATTAGATTTTATTGTGATAAGCAAAATAGCAAATATTGAAATATTATTGTCGTAAAAACATAGAAAAAAATAGATTTCGATTGGCGATCAAGCCCACATCATTGATACTCCGGATCTAGGCCCTACAAATACTAATAGAGTTAAGTAAATTTTCCTGAAAGGAAAATTAACATTTTCAGGGAACTTTCACGAAAGCTTTTAACAAATAGGAAAATTCTTTGCCTTTAGATAATTGGAAAAAACTCATTTTGGGGAAAAAGGTTTGCTTTGTTTCTTTTTATAGTAAAAATCTTTTTTCATGGCCACTATTATCAAAATAAGGGTCTGCTCAGAAAACTAGAAAGTTTGTATCTTAAAAAGAGTAAACTGTAGTAAAAATTAAATAAAGACCGAGAAAATTTCTCTTCTGACATTATGTTCTGTTCTTAAAGCTCAACATGTTACAAAATTGTTGAAATCAGAAACAGCAACTCGAGGTTATAACTCGAAAAAACAAAAACTGCATTAATAGCAGAGATACCCATTTAATACCATCAAATTTGGAACACCCTGTACAAGTCCAAATTACTTAACCAAAATTAAAAGTTGAGTGCACAAATTTGTTTGTTTACTTGTGTCATCTAGTAACATTTAAATCTACCTGTAGCAAAATAGGTCATCATTAGCGTGACTCTAGCAATAACAATTAACGTAACACACACAATACAAGAGAACTGCAGTAAAGTTTTTATCGAAAAACAGAAATTACATGGAAATAATGCAAGCAGTTTTCAAACTTTTCCCAGACTAACAGCGTTTCTTCGAGGAAAAATATTTCCTTAATGAAAGGAAAATTACCACTTAATGACGTATAATAAAGTTAGACGATAAGGAATATAATTATGAATTCAAATTTTTTGCATTTCTTAATACTTAAGCTGGAAGTTTGAAAAGCATCAGCGTTTGTAACGTTTAAAAACAGAACGTTGAAACTTTTCAATTAGAAATTGTTAGGAAATCCTCATCAATGGAGTTTAACGAATAAGAACAAACTGTCTTAGCTGCCTGTAGTTTGTCGGAGTTATTGCTTCTTCCTTTGCTGCTATTTCTACAATGCTAAGCAAAGCTGGATCTATATATATAGAGAAATTCTAATTATAAAGTTCTAATACAATTCTGTGACCTAGTTTATCTTTCAGCGTAAATAACTAGATATTAACTAATACAAAATGCAGCTTTATCTTAGACACTTCCATCGCGTACTATAATAACAAAGTTTCTAGATGGGAAAATACAGAAAAAAGGCCATTGCATCAACGAAGTGTCAAAAGGCAAACAGTAATAACGTTCCTTCTGTTGACAGTTGATGTAATAAAACCTTCTGCACAAAGCTTTGAACGTCTCATTACAATCTGCAGCTCGACATAAATGGGAATCGGATCGATTGCAATTGCCCTGCAGCTATTCTGCATTATATTTGAACACATATAAGACGTGAAGCGCAATGAACAACGGAGCTTATTCTCTGAGAGCACTCATCCATCAACAACCGCATCCACCCGACCATGAAACTGGGAAACCAGCATCAGTTCTCAGTTTTCACGACTTCCAAAGGTTTTGCTAGTAACCAGAATGTTTTGCATTTTCAAATTCTCTCTTTGTGTGTTCTAACAAAACATTTTAATATAATTTCAGAAGCGAAGAGAACGGAATACAGAAAAAGTAATTACTACCATTTTCATACAAGAAAATTTTATTAAGTGAAGTTGTTTTGTTTTAAGCGTTTCATTGCTTGTAAATTTAAATAAAAACAAGCAATTAGTTTAAATATATTATGTACCCTTCTGTGTAGTTATTATATGGGTCATTAAAAGAAGGTTTATTAGCTTGGTTTAAAAAAACAGAATTTTATTTTTGAAATCAACACCAAGAACTTGAAGAAATACGTAGAAAGACTCATCCATAAATGATTCAAATAAAACTTTGTCTATGTGTCACTCAACTTCAATTCAAACTGTGCATTTGAGATTTTCTCAAAATAATAAAAATCCTTAACACCGTGCCTCATCAAATACCCATTATCCTGTGATTAAGGTTGTTCGACTGCAGATAATCCTTTATGTAATGCAATACTCAATCTATATTGTAAGTCTTGCACTTATGTACGAAGCAAGCTGTGCTTGCATTAGTGAAAGCCGGGGCCTAGCTAAGATTTTCCGTATACATACATAGAATTTCAAGGATTTGATTACTCTTATTCCATTTTAGAATTCAATTCATTAACCTTAATTTTATTGATAAAGTTTTCAAATCGTGAATTATGTGTTTATGTTTTTCCAAATTAATGAAGAACTTTTCAACTTGGGCCTGCATCTTCCAATATTGCATCAAAATCAAGTTATAATAACCTCTAGCATCACACAACTAGGAGTCTAGCGAGTTAAGGCATGTTTGACTCTAAATTGAACTAGTTATAATAATAAATAAGTTTTTTACGATAGTTTTATAACATTCAAATATTAAATCTTTAATCGGGGAATTCTCTAGGACCTTTTTGGAAAACTGAAGGAGTTTCACCCAAATAAAAAATGACCACGGACACTCTTAAGAATGTATCGTGTAACGCAACCAATTTTATCTACGTTTATTACAATAATTGTCCAAAGCAAGCGATTTTACGAGTTAAAGATTCGAAAAGCAAACAGAAATTCTATCCCCTAGTGACTGAAACATATAACGACAAATTAATCTTTACCGACGAGCTTTTCGCGTTAGCCAGATTAATAAGCTACCCGTTGTCAGTTGCTCTCTAATCGAAAGCAATCATTCTCGACAGTTTTTATAATCAAACATCGAAGCCCATACGTTTCTTTCTCGCTTATTTCACATTCTGAATTAGCAGCACACTAGTTTACGGATCACCCTTACTGGATACTATATTGCAGGTCTGTAATAAGAAATGAAAATCTTCAAAAGTTTTAGTTAAGTTACTTAGAGATAGCAACAAGAAATTTATTACGCCAATAATAGTAAGTTTCACACAAACTTTTAATAAAACAATCTCACAATAAATTGAATGAATATCGAAAATTCACAAAACTAAATAGAAATTGATTAGAATCCAGGTGCTAAAGAGATATGTATGATTCTACGTCATAATTAATTACATCTTCTCAGAGTTACATTCGACAGTAAAATTGTGTCTTCTATTGAATATTTCACACGATGTGATGCAAGGCCGATAAAAATTTAATTAGATCTTCCTACATTTTTCCCACATTTAAGAAAATTCGGCCACATTTCTTGCGAGCAAGTCTACGAAAGCCCTGAAGAGCCAATGAAAAAAATTTTTTTAACTGAAAATTTCTAGATGACAAGTGAAAAATTCCATTTGGAAACCTTCTACTAGAAGATGTTGGAAATTTCCAATTGTCATTTCCACCTATCCACGAAAGCCCCGAATGTTAAATTTTTTTACTGGAAATTTCCAACTGATAACTGGACATTTCCAGATGACAATTGAAAATCTCCAAATGACAACTTAAAATCTCTAGATGATAGATAGAAGTAACAATTGGAAATTTCCAATATTTTCTAAAAGGAAGTCTTCAAATGGTATCAGGGAATTTTCCAAAAACAACTAGAAGCTTTCAATTAACAACTGAAAATTACCAGATAACAACTGAGATTTCCATATGACAAGTGGAAATTTCCAGTATTCATTTGAAAATTTGCAGCTGCAATTTCGAAATTCCCGGATAAGAAAATTTTAGATTTCTTAGATAGGTAGAAAAGACAATTGGAAATTTCCAACATTTTCTAGTAGCAATTTCCAAACGATAACTGGAGGTTTCAAAAAAACAACTAAAAGATTTCAGATAATAACTGAAAATCATCTATGAAGGCCCCGAAGGGTCAATGTAAATTTTCTTCTAACTGGAAATTTTCAGATGGCAACTGGATATTTCCAACTGATAACTGAACACATTCAGATGAAACGGGAAATCTGCAGACAACTGAAAATTTTCAATATTTTCTAATAAGAAGTTTCTAAATGGTAATAGGAGATTTCAAAATAGCAGTTAGAAATTTTCAGATAACAATGAGAAATTTCCAGATACAACTGGAATTTTCAAGTGACGATTGAAGATTTCCAGTTATCATTTGAAAATTTACAATTGCAGTTACAAGATTTTCAGTTAAAGAAATTTTACACAGGTCCTTCGGGACTTTCTTAGATAGGTGGAAATGACAATTGGAAATTTCCAATATTTTCTAGTAGAAATTTCCAAACGATAAGTGTAGGTTTCGAAAAACAACTAGAAGATTTCAGATAACAACTGGAAATTGCCTATAAAAGCCCCGAAGGGTCAATGCAAATTTTCTTCTAACTAGAAATTTACAGATTCATCTGGATATTTCTAACTGATAACTGGACACTTTCAGATGAAACGGGGAATCTGCAGACAACAGGTGGAAACAACAACTAAAAATTTTCAATATTTTCTAATAAGAAGTTCCCAAATGGTAACGGGAGATTTCAAGATAGCAATTAGAAATTTTCAGGTAACAATGAGAAATTTCCAGATGCAACTGGAATTTCCATGTGACGATTGAAGATTTCCAGTTATCATTTGAAAATTTGTAATTGCAGTTAAAAGATTTTCAGTTAACAAAATTTACGCAGGCCCTTTGGGACTTTCTTAGATAGGTGGAAATGCAAATTGGAAATTTCCAATATTCTCTAGTACGAAGTTTCCAAACGATAACTGAAAATTTTCATTTTCATCATATAACAACTGGAAATTGGCTATGAAAGCCCTGAAAGGCCAACGTAAATTTTCTTGTAACTGGAAAGAAAATAACAGAAAACAACTAGACATTACCTTATAACAACTGGAAATTAGCTATGAAAGCCCTGAAAGG
>VTPC01091262.1:11845-51139 GCA_011009095.1 Ignelater luminosus | reverse complement strand
CAACGTAAATTTTCTTGTAACTGGAAAGAAAATAACAGAAAACAACTAGACATTACCTTATAACAACTGGAAATTAGCTATGAAAGCCCTGAAAGGCCAACGTAAATTTTTTTTTAACTAGAAGAAAATAACAGAAAACAACTAGACGTTATCATATAACAACTGGAAATTGACTGTGAAAGCCCGGAAGGATCAATGTAAATTTTCTTGTAACTGAAGATTTCCAGATGACAACTAGAACTTTCCAAATGAAAACTGGAAATTTCTATTTTTTGTTTTTCGTGGCTGGAAGTGGGAATTTGTAAATAACAATTAAAAGTTTGCAGAATTCAAATTTCTTAATTCCGGTAGCCATATGGAAATACTATTTGTTATTTAGAAATTCCCAGTTCCAAGTCAAGAAAAAGAAAAAAATAGAAATTTTCAGTTTTCATTTGGAAATCTTGAGATTTCATCTGAAAATATTTATTTGTCATCTGAAAATTTCCAGTTAAAGAAAAGCCGCATGGACCCTTCAGGGTTTTTGGGGGTAATTGTCAGTTGTTATCTGGAGATTGACAGTTATCGATTGGAAATTTCCTCTTCCCATCCGGAATTTCCCAGTTATGGATTGAGAACCCATCTGAAAATTTCCAGTTAAAAAGATTTTATATTGCTGGAAATAACAATTGGAAATTTTAAATAATTTCTAGTACAAAGATTCCAAATGATAACGAAAGTTGCCAGAAAACAACTAGAAGTTTCCAGATAAGAACTGAGAATCACCTACGAAAACCCTGAAAGGCCACTGTAAATTTTCTTGCAAGTGTATATTTCCAGATGACAACTAAATATTTTCAAATGAAAACGGAAAAATCCTACATTTTCTTTTTTCTGAAATTTCGAAATTCCAGTTGTTATCTAGAAATTTCCAGTTTAACAGAATTTTTTATTGCCTCTTTAAGACTTTTGCAAATTTCGTAAATCCAGTTTTCATTTGAAAATTTCAAATTGACAGCTGGAAATTTCCAGTTAAATGAAAATCGGCATTGGCCCTTCAAGGTTTTCGCGGACAATTTCCAGTTGTTTTCCGGAAATTCCCAGTTGTGGATTGAAAACTTCCTCTTCCCATCTGGAAATTTCCAGTTAAAAAGATTTTACATTGGGCCTTCGGGGCTTTCGTAGATAGCTGGAAATAACAATTAGAAATTTCAAATATTTTCTAGTAGAAAGTTTCCAGATGATAACTGAAAGTTACCAGGAAACAGCTAGAAGTTTCCAGATAAGAACAGAAAATCACCTACGAAAACTCTGAAGGGCCACTGTAAATTCTCTTGTAAGTACAAATTTCTAGGTGACAACTAAATATTTTCAAATGAAAACAGGAAACTCCTACATTTTCCTTTTTTTTCTGAAATTTCCAAATGGAAATTGCAATTTTCCGATTGTCATCTAAAAACTTCCAGTTCAACAGAATTTTTTATTGGCCCTTCAAGGCTTTTGTAAATTTCTTAAATCCAGTTTTCATTTGGAAATTTCGAGTTGTCATCTGCAAATTCCCAGTTAACTGAAAATCTGCATTGGCCTTTCCGGGTTTTCGCGGATAATTTCCAGTTGTTATCTGGAGATTCCCAGCTATCGATTGGAAATTTCTTCTTCCCATCTGGAAATTTTCAGTTAAAAAATTTTACATTGACCCTTTGGACAGTTCGAGATTTTTAAATGATAACTGAAAGTTTACAGAGAAGAACTAGCAGTTTTCACATAAGCACTGAAAATCACCTGTGCAAGCCCCGAAGGGTCAATGTAAATTTTTCTTTAACTGGAAATGTCCAGGTGACAAGTGAATATTTCCAAATAAAAACCTGAAACCCCTACATTTTTTTTCTAAAATTTCCAAATAGCATTTGCAATTTTGCAGTTGTCCTCTAAACATTTTCAGTTAAAAAAGAATTTTTCGTTGGCCATTCAGAGCTTTCGTAAATTTCCTAAATCCAGTTGTCATTTGAAAGTTTCAACTTATCATCTGGAGATTTTAGTTGTTATCTGAAAACTTCTAAGTATTATTTAGAAATTCCCAGTTCCAAACCAGGAAAAAGACAAAATAGAAATTTTCAGTTTTCATTTGGAGAATTCGAGTTGTCATCTGGAAATTTCCATTTAAAAAAAATCTGGATCGGACTTTCGGGGTTTTCGTGGGTAATTTCCATTATCTTATCTGGAGATCTCTAGTTCTTATCTAGAAATTCTTAGTTGTTATCTAAAAACTTCTAATTAATATTTAGAAATTCCCAGTTCCAAGCCAGGAAAAAAATTAGAAATTTTCAGTTACGATTTGGAAATTTCGGGTTATCATCTGGAGATTTCCAGTTAAAAGAAAATCAGCATTGGCCCTTCGAGGTTATCGGGGGTAATTCCCACTAGTTATCTGGAAATTCCCAGTTATCCATTGAAAATTTCCTCTTGCCATTTGGAAATTTTCAGTTAAAGAAATTTTACATCGGCCCTTCGGGGCTTTCGTAGATAGCTAGAAATGACAACTGGAAATCTCCAAATGCTAGGTGGAAATAACAACTTAAAATGTTCAATTTCCTCTAATATTTAGGAAGTTTCCAAATGGTAACTGGGAATTTCCAGATAACAAGTAGAAGTTGTCGGGTAAGAACGAGGTATTTCCAGATAACAACTGGAATTTCCATATGACAAGTGAAGATTTTCAGTTATCATTTGGAAATTTGCAGTTTCAACAAAAACCATAAAGGGCCAACAAAAAATGTTTTTTAACTGAAAATTTCTACAATTACAATTTTCTAGTCGTCATTCGAAAATTTTTAGTTATCAAGTAGAAAATTTTGTTGGCCCTTCAGTGCTTTCCTACCTATCATCTGGCGATTTCCGGTTGTTATTTGGGGACTTTCAATTGCTTTCTGGAAATGTCTTAGATCATATATATACACTGTAGATGAAGCCTTCTGCATTTGGTGTGAATATTAAAATTGTGCCAACATAACAGACAAACAGAGCAATACTTTGGTCATTGTAGAGCATGCTCGGTAGATATTTTAATAACCGCGAGTTCTACCATAGGCGTACGTAATTTTTTATTGTTTATTCTCTTTAAGTGGCCGTCTATCATATAAAATGCACATTTCACACACTACTAACAAAAACACTGGTAAAATAGAAATAACCCCACAATATACACTAGGGATCGGCACAAGCCTGCTGGCGGACAGGTCCGCTACTCTGCAATTTTTTTTATCTCAGGTCATTGTTTGCTACTGAACTAACATCCACTTTGAGAGCATAATGCGCCTGTTCCACAATGATTTGGCACGAAATATTGGCATGTACAGAGAATATATGATCCAAGGAAAATGTCCAGTTATCAGTTTTAAATTCCCGCTTGGCAACTGAAAATCCTCAGTTAATAAATATTTTGGGCTTTCGTACAAGTCGATTTTGGGAAATGTGAAAGACTTCCCGCAGGTGATTGCACATCCACGGTACAGTCAATGACTCACTGCAGAAACTTGATATTTCAGATACCTCTTCTTAATTATTAACACAGAAGATGCATATATTCTTCGATATACCCAATGATGCAGTATTCTACAGTAACAAAATATGCAAACGCATATAAATCCGGTCTTTATTAATAATCGCCTGACGATGACTATTTGTATTAAAGACGAATTTAAATGTAGAGTCCCTTTTTAAATCTCAATTTATTTATTTATTTATCTGTTTGTTTCTTGTATTTGTCTAATGTTATATTTGCCTACTATTGTCTACATTTACAACTTATTGTTAACGTTTTGTCCAGTTTATACTTTTCTCCTATATTATTATTGTTGATTCTGTTTCTGTGAGCAATTCAAAATATAGTTATTACACAAACAACAAGTTTACTATATTTAAATTATCTTGAAGTCAAGCTTCGGCTCAGTTACGGAGGCATCACCTTCCTAGCATTGTCCTCCTGGAGGATGCAACTAGATATGCGAGACGGGCGGCCTTTAAATATTACTTTAATAATGTTCAAGTTTCCTTTACAGCTTATAGGATCTACGGCCCAACTAATTCAGCTAACTCTGTTTCTAAATGTTTAACATCTAACAGGACCCTCGAGCGAGTCAACGGGTTAGCTGCTTCCTAGCACCCCACCGAGGGTTAGTAAAAAGTTAAATGCAAAAAATATCTAGAAGTCTCAAAATAAGAATTGGTGTTTCACAAGGTACAGTTTTAGGCCCAATTCTGTTTACTTCATATACTTGAGGTAAAAACATTCCACAATGTCAAATTTGTTACATTTAAAAAAATAACATGCAATATAATCTTGAAATGATCGATACTTAAATATTTTAGCATTAGGATTTAAAAATTTGTTTCTAAGGATTAAAAAATATTTGAATGCACAACATTAAAAAATCTCACAGAGAAACTTACTTACATAATGTCATTTCACCATTAAATGCAAAATTTATATTTTGAATTCTGCTAAATCTAAAATCAGCAAAAAAAAGGTTTTTGGAATTTATATATTCACATAAAAGATCAAGTCTTGCTTTTCTATAAAAGTACATTGAACTCGATGATATAACGAATAACGTTACATCCTCTGATTGCGACAGTTTTCTTTTCGTATATAAGAGAAAATTTATTTTACAATGGCGACGTTACGAAAATCGCACATTCTATGCAAATGGGAACGCCGTTCATTATTAATTTAAGCATTCCTTTTGATCTGTTCTCTTTTTTAAATCTATTCGCCCTACAATAGCATGTGCTTTAGTTCAACACAAATGAGACAAATGCGCTTCGTTTTATTCAAAGGGCAACCTCTCTTTCTCTTATTTTATTTAATTTTCTAATTTCATTTGATGGACTTTAAATGTACCTCCTACAAAGCCCTGGAATTTTGTAAATTGTAGGGCTGCCGTGTACAATTTTACACGTGGGATTTACATGTGTAGTGGAACGCCATGATTTTTTTCCTATGTGTGCTGTGTGTAGAAAAAAAGGGAAATTAAGTTTGTACAAGGGAATTTAAAATGATCATTGTCAGAAATAATTAACAAAGCGTTTCTTGGCAAACTACATAATTAAAATGTATAAACGAGAACTGTAAAAAATTGTTGAAATTATAATTTAATTTATATTTTTGGCTGGAACTGTTTGCATTAGAGAAATTATTTAATTCCCACTCATTAGAGATCGTTTAAGAAGATTTACGATACATCTTTGCAAATTTTATTATGAGGAAGAATGCTCAAGTTAATAAGGATGAAAGCAAACCCTTTTGATAAAATAAAGTGACTTAACCATAATATTAGCCGTCATCGACTATAAACAGTTTATTACCTTAGTTAATATAAAGGACCTTTTAGAATTTATATCCTTCTATTTTCGAGAATAACCATTAGGAGGAAACTACACCGCATTTCCTAGAACAATTCTGCGTAATTCCTGGAAAATGGCCATTAAAGAAATTTGGTCCAAATATAAATATCGATTTACGCCATGAATAAATAGGTCATTGTTTTTATAATTTGCAACATCAAATTAATTCCATTTTCTAAAAAGGGTTTCCACGCAGAAAATAAATAAAAAATTAAAGTTTGTTACACCCCTAAATACAGTGGTGACAAATGTTGAAACATCATGTGCTAATCTAATTCATATGTTGATTATTAGTCAAGTTGTCTATTTTGTGTTTCTCTTCAAATGATAGATTATCTAAGGTTTACAAAATCTTACGCAAAGCAAATACCATGCAGTTAAAACATGAAGAACAGAAAATAAAGATTGCTTGTTAGCCAACTTAATATTTAGGTCAGATCGTCTCACACTACAGCACTTACAGTCTAGTGATTTACCCAACGTGGAAAAAACTAGTAATGAGATACTTACATTCTAAAATTTTGTTAATCGTCTCCACACGAGTTTCAGTATTTCCGGGTAACAGAAAGTTTAATTAAACTCGCTTACTTCCTGCTACATACCCAAATAATTCTACAACTACAGCCTTCTAACGACTTGACGGTTTAACAATCTCACCTCGTGTTTGAATAATCGTAATCCTTTATCCGACGGATACAAAAAACCTCAAATAAGCTGGCACGTTTATAGTCAAAAAATAATGTACAGAATTTTAATTACGTTTAACTCAAGAACAAAATTCCAAAATAATACGTATAGTATCTACTTATAACAGAAGAAGATTCTTGGCAGAATTAAGTATTTATTTTATTAAATGTTCGATTCTAAGAATTCAGTTTATATTTTCGACGGTTAATAGTCCTTGTTCAAGATATTCCTCAAATATCAACAACTAAGAATCTCCTTTTAGGACTGAAACAAGTTCGTAAATCAAAAAACTATGAAGAGTCAGAATCTTCAGAAATTATGACAAATAACATTATACAGTAAACATACCCTCACTTACCTCTTTGTGGAGGTGTATTGCAGTATTACTGCAAGGAACGGCCTGTAAACAGTTAATGGGCTTCACTTTTCATTTTCATTCTTTACAGAGTTAAATACGATGACGACTTAGACTTCTCCCTTCATTAGCCTACTCAAGACAGCTAAGCTACGCCCTGATCGGTCTTCCCCCTTTATTAATCTTCTTAAGAGAACTATATGTTACAACGGCTCGGGCTGCGCCCTCCCACGTGATCTAATCAACGTTTTAGCATTTTGGTGGCACTACACAAATAATTTAGTTCGGTTCGCGCCAGTTTATTTTAAAATAAATGCAGGATTATAGCGAGATGTACAAATTCCAGTATGAAGACCTTGACTTACCTCTAGAGTTCACTTGTACAAAATTGACGATAAAATTCGTCTGGCCTTCACAATGGAAACACATTATTATATGTCGATGCGATAATTTCTTTGTATGAATTGTGAACGAGATTCGCTAGGAAAATATTCTAAAGTTTTAAAAAATGTACTGATGTTGCGTGTGACAGCAGGTCACGATCACATAATGCAAGATTGTGGCAAAATGTACAAATTCCAATGGGAAGACCTTGACTAGATTAGTGAATAACCAAAGGGATTACCTCTAGAATTTACTTTGTGTAAGACTGACGATAACATACCTCTGTATGAATTGTGAACGAGATTTGTTAGGCAGATATTCTGAAGTTCCAATTAACGCCAGGTCCGATCACATAATCGGTAATATCAATCTAGCGGAATTCGACCGTAATAGAATCAACGATAAGCGGCAGTCGTCTCAAATACCAGGGGAATAAAGTATTAAATTGTTTAGAATTCGTTGTAGAAAAATTCAGTCAGCAAATGCTGCACTGGAAAACCTGCACGTAAATGCTGTACTTCGTTTGCTTATCTACTAACTAAACACACCTTTCAATTTTTATTGCTCTAAGATCGTTATATTTAATGAGATTGTCTACGCATGGTTACCTAGATCCGCTTATAACAAATCGACGGTATGGAAAGATATAGGTAGCCTTATAGCGTAGTTCACATTCAGTTTTGAATTTTTTTGCTTATAATAAGCACATTAGACACAGTTTTTTTACTAGTTTTCGCATTCTTGGAAACCTAAAGTAACACAGCTAATCAGACAATCTTTTCTACTTCATAACGACCCATCTCATCCCTCTTACGATACCTTTTGGTACTACCCATTTTGCTACTCCGTCAACATTTCCACAAATCCTTTAAAGAAAGTGTAGGAAATTAATAAAATGCCTCACTGGCTTTAATTCATTGAACTGATTCGATTCACTCAACCACTCGGCTTACTTGTATTATCAATGAAAATGGTTCGTTTCGAGTCGCTTTAACGTTTCAATTAAATCGAACGAGTGTTGTATGCGTGGTTGTCAATTTGTTTTTCTCTCTTCGTACTTGCCTTAATGGCATTTGATATTTTTCTGACATAAATTTCTAGAACTCTAAGTATGAATTCTTTGACTTCCAGTGTGTTCATCGTCCATTATAGACAGTGTTGGGCATTATCTAGATTGTCTTATCAAATAATTCATTTAGATAAAACACATTTATTTACCATCTTATCTAAATATATTTTTAAGTCATGTTTTATCTGTATCTAGAATAAAAAGAAACACGTTAGGTCATAGATTATTTTTTCAACGTTTTGGTTTTGTAATTATAATTTTACAATTTTTTTGTTTTTATTTATTATTATTTTATTTTTTAAAATTTGGCAATATTTTGATTTCGCTACCCTGACTTAGCTAACTTCTTGTTAAGGTGACATTATTTCTGCTCAGTTGTTTCTGCAAATTATGCACCAAATGCTCTAGCTATAGGGAATGTCTTGATATATGGCAACACTGCCCGTAAATGCACGCCAACGAATGTCAACACAACCTACGAATCATAACAAATTTAAGCAAACTGTCAATTTAACAGATAATGAAAATGAAATAAGCTAAGACATGATTTTCTTCATAGCCTACTGGAAACTGAAATCGTTATGATCACATGATATTATTAATACACCCAAAATGGTGGAACGATGTGTAGTTGTATGTTGATGTGATGTGAACCTCCCGAATGCAAACGCTGAGCAAAGACCGCCATCCACGTCGTTTGGTGTTTTCACGAAGGGAAGTGGTTAAGCCCTTACTTGTAAATGAGTTAGGCGTCAAGCAAAATTTCCACCAACTCGAAAGTGAGGTTCACAACACATCTCATGAGAACAGAGAGCGAGTGTTTGAGTTTCATTCTGGGTTTTCTGTGCAGGAGAGAAGGTGGGGTTCTTTGTGCCCTTTGTTTTCATCTACCCCTCATGAATTCGAGGGGAGCATCTATGGGAGGAATCCCTGCTCTGTCTCCCAGTTTTTCCAAAGGGACGGAAACGCTCCAGGCGGCGAATCCTCCTGCAGATGGTCCTCTCCTTCTGTCGGAGTCTCTGCATCGCATATGGAGGTACGGAGCCAAAGACGGTGAATCGGTAGTCTAATGAAAGTTTTGTAGAAATGTAAGTCCGGGGGCGGTAGCATGGAATGCAAAAAGTGACAACCGAGCAGCCCAAAAACATCTTGCTGCTATAGCTAGAAATTCTAACTCAAAAGTATGATACCTACTTTCTAAATTTGCGGTTTCTTCGTTAAAATAGGCCATCTAAAGTCCAAAACGGCTCTTTGTAACATCATACCGATTAAAGGCGCTTTCTTCATTGCAAGTGCAGCATAAATTCAAACTCTGATTTGTATAGTTCTTCAATTTCCAGACTCTTACAGTCAATATTTCTATATATCTTTGTGTAGTCAAAGACAAAATGACACATTTAACTCATAAATTTCACCTACCAACTCGGTCAAATATGTTTGACTTGTCCTTGGTCCTGCTGCCCTATTTTTGGCTGCCTCTGCGATTGCATGCTCTTTTCTAGTGTTGTATTGCTAAATTATGTCTTGAATACACGCATTTTCTATGTTATGGCTGGGCCGTAGTGGCACCGTCACGGGCCTAGGCTCGAAGACTTTTCTGACATGCATTCATTTATTAAATAAAAAAATGACTCTTAAAACTACAAGTCTCGTCAATAAATCGTCTTTGTCAAAAGTTTAAAATTTAAAAAGCTATAGTAAGCTAGATTGTTCATACGAAATAATTCTTTCTGAAAGAAGAAATCTAAATTGCGCATGACGTGTATTTCTATCACTTCGTACGCTTTAAAATGTAAATAAGAAAAATTCTCAGTCACTCTTCGAAATTTCAAAAATAGGTAAAGAATGTCTAACAAGACACTGGATGTTCATGGGCATAAATTAAACATCCGTTAGTGAATGTTCATCGGACTACCATTAGCGCACGTCTACTCCCTTTTGGTCCATTGCACTGGTAACGTCCACGTTCAATGGTAACTCACAAAAGGTCAAAAAGTTAAAGCAAATAATTTTGAAATCCTTTGTTTAAGCTTATTACTTACACAAAGATACTAACTCTTAACTGAATAAAAGAGTAGAAGAAATGGTCTCTTACGCCCAATAACAAAAGTAATTGGGAAGATCATCACGAACGCCACAGATCTCTAACATTGCAAGAATTAGAGGCTGAATTAAAAAATTTGGAAGTTGGATTGGAAATACGTCAGCCGTTCGGGAAGTAGTACCCGTCCACATCATGCGGAGCGACAGGGACGCGAGTAGCCGCCACTGAAGATCGAACAACTTTAGTTGACTGTCTACTCATTGTGTGCGCAGCTTTGTAGCGCCGCCACTGCATGTATTGTTTCTGTAAGGGTTTGCAGTGTTTACAAAAATTGAAAACGCCGCCACTTGTGAAGTTAAGGTTGTTATCAGATTATCAGGCTCACATTGCCACTGGAGACAAAACATGAGTTTCTTATGCAACACTTGAGAGTAAACGACAATCAAAGGAGTGGCATCATACTCATTCACCAACCAATCAATAAAATTCAAGATGGTAGAGTCTACTCGGAAACTCATGGCAACCGTTTTTTTTTGGGGGGGGGATCAACGAGGAATATCCAATCACCCACCCTACAGCACGGACCTGGCTCCTTCAGATTTTCATCTCTCTGCAAAAATAAGAACTTTTTGGGAAGAAGAAAATTTCAAAGTGATGAAGAACTGACAGAAGGAGTGACGTCTTTTCTGAAAGGACTGACCGCAGAGGAATATGAGGCAGGGATACAAAACCTCGTCACACGTTATGACAAACGCTTAAATTTGCACGGTGACTATGTAAAAAGTAGTTTAAAGTTTGTTGTTAGAAATTAAGTTAAAGAAATGTTTGTTAGCTAGTTTTAAGTCTAAAACGGGTATGACTCCCCGGAAGGCCCTCGTAGATGCTGCTATAATTCCACCAAAGGTTGATGAGCTGACTGACGAAGAAGACATAAATAGAAATCTGTTACAAGGTTTGTAATTTTCTATTTATTATTTCTGAATTCTATAACAATCTTGTATTATCGGTGAGGATACAGCACAAGATGTAGCAGGTACCAGGTGTATACCTATGAAATGAGACTTTCAGCTATTAGACCACAGATGTCGCTAGGAGTATTTTTAAACTGTCCCAAATGTCTTATTTTTTTCGTCTGTCATCTGTCAACAATATTCAATTCATTGTTTGTGATGTTTCATACAACAACGCATTTTTTTCGCTCTTAAAAATGTCGAATTTCGTGCCTTCAAACTACGATTTGCGGACATCGTTGATTTTCTGTTATCAATTGAAGAAAAACGCTTCTCAAGCTCATCAAATGCTTATAGAAGCTTACGGCGGACATGCTCTAAGCAGAGCACAGTGCTTCAGGTGGTTTGAAAAATTCCGAAGTGGTGATTTTAGCGTGGAGAACGAGGAACGTGGCCGGCCACCGAAAAAGTTTGAGGACACCGAATTGCAAGCATTGTTGAATGAAGATGATGGTCAAACGCAAGAAATGATGGCAGAGCAGTTGGGAGTGACCCGAAAAACCATTTGCAAACGTTTGAAAGACATGGGCATGATTTTAAAGGTCGGAAGATGGGTGCCGCATGAACTGACTGAAAGGCAGCAAGAGAACCGAAAAACCACTTGTGAAATGCTGCTCTCCCGGTTCAAAAGGAAGTCTTTTTTGCATCGAATCTTTACGGGTGATGAAAAATGGGTGTATTTCTCCAATCCCAAGCGTAAACGATCGTATGGTCCGCCCGGCCACAAGCCAAAATCAACGGCCAAACCAAATCGCTTCGGCCGCAAGGCAATGCTGTGTGTTTTCTGGGATCAGCATGGTATGATTTGGTACGAGCTATTAAAACCAGGTGAAACAGTTGACGGTGCACGCTACCAACGACAATTGGCCGATTTGAACAGCGCTATACACCGAAAACGCCCAGAATATGCCGATCGGCGTCACAAAGTAATTTTTCTTGATGACAATGCACCACCACATCGAACAAGAGCGACCCGGGAATTGGTGGAGACGTACGATTGGGAACCGCTGGTGCATGCGGCTTACTCACCAGACTTGGCGCCTTCCGATTATCATTTGTTTGCATCGATGGGCCACGCACTTTCCGAGCAGCGCTTCAATTCTCACGAAGAAGCCAAAAAATGGCTCGATGATTGGTTTGCGGCCAAAGACGGCCAATTTTTTTGGCGCGGCATTCACAAATTGCCTGAGAGATGGGTAAAATGTGTCGCTAGCGATGGCTATTATTTTGAAGATTAAATTTGTAACCATTTTTTGTTAATAAACGTTTAAAATTGAAAAAAAAAGTCTCATTTCATAGGTATACACCTATGTACATTTCAAATAATGATGCTTTGCATTGATAGTGTTCTTGTAAACTATCGGAAGCTCTACAGAATTGCCAAAGATAAAAAGATATCTCAGTTCGAATTTCGTTCTTATATAGTTATGACACTAATCAAATCAGAAGGTAGAACTAAAGAAGAAAATCAAGTTGAAAGTAAAAGGGTATACCAAAGGTCGTTCAAACATAAATCGAAATTTATTTTTAATATTTTATTGGGTTTAGAAAAAATTACAATCTTTTTTTTATTTTTCTACTTATCTTCCCTCAACAGAATACATTTTCTCTACCCGTTTGGCAACGCCTTAATTCACAAAAAAATTGCGGACGCTCCAAGAGCCATTTGCATACAAACTCCTCAACTCCTGGTCATCATCAAAATGCTATCCTCCTTCAGCGGCCTGAGCAGGTGAAAATCACGTGGTGATAAGGTCGCAAAAACTTTTCCTGCAGAGAGAACTTGTTTTGCCTTCATCGGAGCCCCTTCCTCACTTCTCCTCCACTCAATACTTGTCATCCTGTCCTTTGGTGTATAGTGGTAAACCAACATTTTATTACACATCACAATGTTATTGAAAAATGCTTCTCCCTCTTTAAAACGATTCAGAAGCCGCTGACAGATGTCTCTTCGTTTTTTTCGTGGATCGGCGAGGAGACGCAAAACTCACCTCGCCGACACTTTGCGAAACCCAAAATGTTCTAAAAGAACTGTCTGGGTACTCATTTCCACCTCCGATGCAATTTCTTCAACTGTTAGGCGTCGGTCAGTTTTGACAAGGCCATTGACAACTGCAATGTTGTCATTGGTGACTTGCGTTTTCTACGGGCGGCGTCGTGGAAATTGCCTAGCCCAATCAGACACCTGTCTTAGACAGTGTTGCATCTCCAAAATGTGCTTACAGTCGGTTAAAAAATATCTTGTTCAATTAAACGCCTTCATTGGAGAGAAATCTGATGACAATGCATTGCGCAACAGATTACGGTGCCTCTCGCTTACTCATGATGTCACTGACGGGGGGTACAGACACCACCACCCAACTACTTAGAGATCCCCAGTCACGCCCTTCTCTCTCGTCAGTCTCAAGGCCACAATTCCGGTTTATGTTTGAATGACTCACGTAGACCAACCAAAAACAAATTACCAGACGAGGTTAGAAAAGATAGTCACACACAATATTATTTTCCATACAGAAAAATCGAGAAAGAGATGTAGAAAGTACAAAAGTCAGATTGTGTATATATATATGTACAATGTGCGAAGTGCATCTTCATCCTGCATGTTTTAATGACTTCCACGCCTTTTATATTTGACTTGTCACAAAACTATAATTTTAGAAATACAATATGTAACGATTTTTTGTTAATCCTTAATTTTGTCTATTAATTATTGATTTTTCTATTATTAATTCTTTCTTTAACTACTACAGTTTAACCAATTGTGCATGACTGGTTGTATACATACTAGGCGATTCGTAGTTCGCGTTACTTTCGTTAGATGTCGCTACTGTCGCTTTCAAATTTGAAATTTTTTTCAGAAAAATCCCTTTTGTGTCTCTTTTACGGTATTTTCCTAAAAGATGAAACGTGTGTGTGTGTGAATTGGTGTTTCTTAAATGAAGATTGGTAACAGTTTGATACAGCTACTCCTAGGATTTAACTTCTACAGTAAAAATTCAACCTTACCAATGCATGTATATCCATTCAGAGAATCAAAAGACACCTGCGGAAGGGGTTTAAGGTTTTAAAAAAAAATCAAAAATCGGCGATCTTGACACTTCACTAGCCATGACACTATAATATCGCGGCGACGTTCGTGCTGCTCTCCGACAGCGTACCAACTGACAACACCACAACCCAATTTCTCTAAATCACCTGGAGAACATTGACACCGTTGACCCCGCGCAAGATTGGGGTTGAAATTCATTTTAAAAAAATTATTGTTTAATTGCTTCTAACCTAACCACCCCCTCGCTTCGGCCCTCTCACCAGTTTGGAGTGGAATTCTTGTACGCGAGTCATGTTGCAGTAGGGGGTTGGTAGTGTGTGCAGCAGCTGATTTAGTTGCCAACTTCATTGTTTCTACCGTGCAACATAACCTCAGATGTACTTAAAGATTGTGTTTGTTTTTCGTCGGTTTCACAAAGATTGGATTAATTTTCTTTACCTCCGACCACCTAATTGTGTTCTGTGAGTAACTCTCTACCTGCTGATACCAAAGACGTACTCTCAAAACATCGTTTTCCTAGGGGTAGCTATATCGAACAATTACCTGACGATTTTTCTGTTGTAATTCTCAATAGCTGCACTAAACCCCAACTCCAGTTTAATAAAGCAGCTCATAGAGTGTTAGTTGATCTTCTTTGCAAGAATATTTTTAATTGATGAATTGGTTTGAACCGGTCATGTGTTTCCAAAGTTCTGGATAGCCGAATAACACCTCAGGTATGCTCGTATTCTTCCTAAAAGTATAATAATTAATTTCTATGTTCTTTACGCCATTTTTTCGGGCTATGTTATATTAGAGTTCGTTATATTCAAATATCTCATTAATATTTGGTTGAAGTATCCCATCTTAATATTATATGATTACCCGATCCTGTTCGTGAAAAGATTTTACGATACAAAGCTTCGTGGTGGTTCTTTCAAATTTGTCGGTTGGTACATTCCGTTCAACTTATTCCAGGCTTGCCTGTCCTGCAACAAACACCGGATCTTGACGTGCTGCTGTATATTCACTGACATTTCGTCTTCATAAAGTAGCATTCAACCCAGTGCCGGATTACCAATTAGGCAAAGTAGGCAGTTGCCTAGGGGTCCCGAGGTTTTAAGGGGGCCCCAAGAAAGCCCGACGCATTTAAAAGCCTTACAAATAGAAAAACACCATAAATCGCAACATAATAAAATCTTTATTATTTTATGATTAGTTGTTCATACGGCTCTTAGTTTAAAACGTGAAAGCATCAAAATGGAAGTCTTATATACTTCTATCTGTACTGTGAAATGGCATTATTCGTGATAGTTCAACAATTATCCACAAGAGTGGGGGTAATCTGATTCAATGCGTGTGGGCGCGCTGCAGAAAGAATAAACAGCTGACGAGCTGAGGTATGACTCATCTGTACATGTTTATCAGTTGATGAGTTGTGTCACTTGCCCATTGCTGACATTAGTCAAAACTAGGTAAGTTAAGTTTTTATTTAAATTTAATAAATAAGAAAAGGCTATCGATATAACGTGTAATCAATTTAGTTTTACATATTTTGCAGCGTTTTTCGATATTTTAAATATTTGTGTTTGATAACTTTTTTGGGGAGTTTTTAATCCATGCTGTTTGAATTGTATGAACCATAAAATAGACAAGCCGGTTGGCGTCGATTCCTATACAATTAATTAAATGGGAATGTAGTAGCTGCATATTCTATATTGAGATCTACCTCTTTTACTCTTTTACAAAAACAAGATGTCGGTACAAGAGAAAAAGTGGTACCACAGTAGTGCAGAAAAACGGAAAAAAACATTATCAAAAAGCTAGATGAAACAATAAAAAAGACTCACAATCTTTTTGAACTTGATTTTACACGGAAACCTATAGAGGAAGAAACTACATCTAAATATAATGTCAATGAAATGGTCGAAATAAAGGTACTAAATCTATTACTTGAACAAATATCTAAAAAGGATAATGTTGAAATGCTAAAAGAAGGAAAAGTGGAGCCGAATATTCAGCTTCATAAGCAAACTAGGTATAAACTTGGACCAGAGTACCAAAATGACATCAAATTATGGCAAAATATTATAGAAGTGCGGATGTTTTGATGTTCAAGAAATTCAGCCAAGTATCAAACTTTGGATAGCAAATTTTCAGTTTCAGCCAGACAGTATGAAGATCGTAAGAGAGTTCTTACCCGTTTCATAAACATGTAAGTGGGGAACAAATCAATCTAGAGTGGCTCATGTACTCTCCAACAAATGAAAACGTATACTGCTTTCCATGTGTACTTTTTAGAGAACCTGAAAGAACACAATTTGCTGATGGATTTTCTGATTGGAAGAATGTTTCAAATGGAATGAAACTGCAGGAAGATAGTGCAGCTCATCGATCATGTATACAGACACTAATAAACAGAAGAAGTTCACAAGGACGAATCGACAGCTTTTTGGAAGCTCAGTTCAAGAAAGAACATGAATATTGGATTCAAGTTCTACGGCGTGTAGTATCTGTAGTCAAGTTTCTCTCGTCACGTGAAGTAGCTTTCCGTGGCGATACAGAAATCCTTGGTTCACAAAATAATGGCAATTAGTTACTTAGAGATTTTAGAGTTAATTGCGAAGTACGATCCCTTTTGAGTTCTCATTTAGCCAAATATGGTAATCAAGACAGAGGAAAGCTCTTTTATTTATCTTGCACGATTTGCGAAGAGGAAGTTGAAATAATGGGGAAAAAGGTTTTTAATGTTATTGTAGAAAAAATCAAAGAAACGAAATATTATTCTCTAAGCGTTGATTCGACACCAGACATGTCTCACGTAGTAGTAACTGTAGTGATTAGATATGTTTGATCGTCTGATAGAGAAGTGAATGATCGTTTTCTCACATTCATTCCTATAAGCAGTCACACTGGAGAAGTGCTTGCCACAGCCATATTGAATTTCTTAAAGAAGTATGGTATCGACATTAACAATATGTGAGGGCAATCTTATAATAACTCGGCCAACGTGTCAGGCTGCTACAATGGTTTCAAACCCATATTTCTAATATCAATAAGCTTGCAATTTATGTTCCTGTGCAGCACACTCGCTTAACTTAGTTGGAGTGAGCGCCGTTGAAGGTTGTATTTCTTTAGATTTGTTCAGGCATTGTACAACTTTTTTCCAGACTCAACCCATCGTTGGACGGTTATGATAAAATGTCTTGAGCCTTATCCAAGGGCTACAGTAGTTTTCAAAATGCTTTGTAAAGTATTTCTAAACGTAAGAGTCAGAATCCAGAGACAATTCATGAAGCTAATTACCTACTGAAAGAAATCTCCAAGAAGGAAAATGTCATCATGACAAATTTTTGGGCAACCATCCTCGACCGCATTGATGCAGTTAGCACTTCTCTGCAAAGTGAAGCAATAGAAATTCAAAGTGCCCTTCGTCTTCTAAGTTCATTCTTAGATTTCTTAAAGTCGCAAAGAGAAAATTTTGATTTCTATGAGAATAAAGTCGGTAACTTAAAATATTCTGATGAGGATGAGAGCAAACGAAAGCGAGCCAGAAAACGACATTTTCACGACGGTGACAAGGAGGAGAAAGATTCAAAGTTGAGACTTATCTACCAATATTGGACAAGTTAAACGTAGAACTTTCTAACCGTTTGAAAGTTTATGAGCAAGTTCAATCACTGTTTGGTTTTCTTTGTGATTTCCCTTCTAAGGATGAAGCATAAATCAAAGAGGAAAAATTTGCAAAATGTTACTCTTGTGACACTGAACTTGAACTTGGTGATGAAATGATTCATTTCAAACACTTCATTTGTCAGTTTGAAGACCTAAACAAGAAAACAGCAGTACCAGCGTCCGAGTCCTACAAAATAATTTTTGAGCACAAATTACAATCAACATGTCCCAATGTTATTACAGCATTGCAAATTTATCGCACGATGATGATCATCAATGCCACTGCTGAAAGATCTTTTTCCAAAATGAAAATCATAAAAAACTGTCATCGATCGTCAATGGTCCAAGAAAGATTAACTTCACTTGCCATTATGGCAAATTACACACAAATACACAAAAGTTAAAAATACAGAAACGTATTATTACCCACGCCCACGGTGCGATGCTTCCGCTACCATATGCACGCAGACATAAATAAATTTATCTGTGAGGGGCCCCGTCGCTTCTACTGCCTACAGGCCTCCATATCGTTAATTCGGTACTGATTCAATCTGTTATTACTCGTAATTTGATAGTTTTAATATGCATTTGTGATTTAACCTTTAGGGTTGAATCATGGTAATCATTGCTTTAGGAATTAGAGCTAAATTAATTTAATTCTGATTTGTACTCAGCAACCTTTAATTTTATAATTATAATGAATTTTTCTCACTTTTCATTTCACATTTTTTGTTAGATTAACAATACCATAAACGTTCTATTTTGTTAGATTCTACCTATAAGAAGAAATCTGTTTTACCTGCATTGATAAATAAGTTGTGTACAGAGTAGGTCAGAAAGAACTAGATAGAAACTTTAATATTTGATTTATTTTAACAATTTTGTACAGTAACGCAAGCAATTGTTGCATTATGAAATCTATCTCACGTATATAATTATTACTAGCTGATCTAGAGTTGGCGAATTAAAGCTAAAATTGGATCCAGTTTTACAATCATAAGGCTCTACGCAAAATTCACTACGTGAAACGTGTTCGGAATCAGATTTAAAAAAATAAATTAATATTTCATTATTTGACTTTGATGTTTAATATCTTAATATTTTTGGTACTCACAGTTCGTGCTTGTTTTTGCTTTTCATAATTATTATTTTGTGTATTTATACTTCGCGCTGTCGAAGGATAGAATTTAATACGTTTGATTTTCATTATAAGGTCATTTTATACTTGGAAGTATTATAATAACCAGTCCTGCGCCTGTATTAAATCAACTTCAACTTATTTGAGTTATTTTTTTCTATTTCACTTACTTGTGTTTTTCTAAGTTTTCAGCATTATTTCTATATTTTCAACAGTAGTGGAATTGGTAGGAATAATTCGAGCTCGAGTCAACACCCACCCTGTATTTATCTTTCGCACCTTATAGAGTCAAGGAGGATTATTATCTTGTTCTCCAGGAAAAAAACTTGGAGGTATACTTTTGACGTCCAACGTAAGGGACACGCCATTATATTTATCATTATACTTAAATTTATTGTTACTTTATTGTCACAAGTAAAAACTTTGTATCAAACAATATCAGTTACCCCATATTCCATCATTGATGCAAAAATGCAACATTACTTTTCGAGACCACCCTGTATAGGAGAGTTTTTCCACTTACTGTGGTGTTTTTAGGCCCCAGTTGATATGTATTTCAAAAATGAGCTCTCAAAAACTAAAATTTGATGCCTTGGTCGTTAATGGGTTAATTACTAACTTAAATTTAAACATGCTTTTTTGTCGTATGCTTTACCCAACAAGATTGTAAATGACTTAAACCACCCGATACATTTTATGTCAGCCAAAACACAAATTTAATTACCCGCGTATAAGCAAAGAAAACTTCTCTTTGAGGAAAAATAATTGTTATTAGCACATCGTTTTTAATTTAAACGTACATGCAATTCTGGAAAGTAAATTCATAATTAACTGTACGCGATAATCACAGCTAAAACTACTCTAAATTTACAATAAGGTTAACGATCAATAATTATTTTTAAATGCCGGTTAACTCGGGTTAATACAATATTAGCATTACATTTAGTAACTAACTTCGTTAGTTGAACATTTCTTGACTTTGTGTACTATAAATTGAGAACAGTTATATAGATTGCTAGAGAAGATTTCAAAGTCAATGTACCTAACCACACAAATTTTCTCTCTGGTATCATTTCCATTTTTGTGCTCTGTAAAAATCCATTAATTCACAGTCTCCGCATCATATTTAACAAACAAAAAATCACAAGATAGGCACACTACAAGTAAACAAGCGAGCGAAACATAACCAACACACTAGTGTACCGCACAGCCATTTTTCCGATTTCAAATTCAAACAACGCATCAATTGCGTCAGTTTATTTAATAAAGGGACCTCGTTTGCTATCAATTTCAAATTAGATATAGCCGTGTCATCGTGCGTGTGTATTTAAATTTGATCTGAGTGCTCCCCCCACATAAACGTGACCATGTCCAAGTTAACGAACCGTGTTCTGGCTAACCCTTATCAAATATCCTCTCTAATTGCGCGATCACAATTCCACCAAATTCACGTTGAAACAATAGCCGACCACCAAGAGGTCTCTAACCTCTACCAACCCTAATAATACCCGTTCGTTACGGCATCACGCCCCCGATCCTAAATTTTAACCTCTACACAAAAATCTTCTTCCCACAATTTTGGACCCGAAACTCCTTAATATGTATTCCGAAAACGGTTATCTATACAGTCGACGGAACAAATGCCCAACGAATTGAGTTGTTAGGAAGTTACATAAAGATTTTCTAATTAAATCAGTAATAAAATCCCAAGTTTCAGTCACGATTCGTTATACAAAATTAAAAACGTCAAATTAAGCACGTAATACTTCAGGTTTCAACCCTTAGAGATGAAAGTTGTTGAATACTTAAAAGTCTGACATAAATGAGTGTTCTTTCTACTTTTCTCAAAGCAAGTTTTTCACTTTTAATCAGACAGTAAATTCTGTTAATTACCCCTAAGACGTTTCCAGATCTCTTCTATGATACGTGTTTGGAAATAAAAAGAAAATTTTCAACAGTATTTGACTTTTATATCATTTTTACTATTTCAATTTAGTGGAAGTAACTCTATCTTTTCGGTGGTATCCTTCATTTCCTATATTCAATTCACTTTCCGGCAAGTTTGAAGCGTTTCATCCAAACATTTACTATAAATATGACAACATAATGGGGGTAGTTTTGCAAAACCGAAATTGAACACGAACATTCCATAAACGTTCAAAATTGCGAGTAAATTTCCTGGTATTTTCTATGAGTTTGTGATTACTAATATTAAATATTGGATAAACTGCGATTTAGGTTAAACTGAATTCATGCATATTTTATCAATGTAGAAAGGCCGATAATCAGGTAAATCTGTTTTTGGTGAGTTAACCAAACTCATTTATATGTTGTACTACTGTTTGATTTATTTTGTAGATGTGAATATATAAACAGACAAGAGTTGTCTGCTATATTTATTGAACCTAATTTCCATACTGAAAAGGTTTAAAACTTGTCTAAGTAAAATTTAAATTAACTTCGTTTGTGCATTTTGTTTGTTAAAAATATATTATTAGTTATTTGTAACCAGATCTGTATGAGGCCTTGGAGACTCAGAAAAAATCTCTTGGAGCGTGCAAGTGACAGCCAAGAAATCTTTAAGTTGCCTATCCTCATTCGCTTTCGGTGGCCAAAAAGAGTCCAGCCGCTTTTAAATAGCACTCTGAAAGTCCGAAGTTTGTTTCAATTCCAAACGAAAATTTAATCGTCTAGCTTAAACAATCAGACATACTATTCATATAGTCAGTCGTCATCAGTCTTAATCTGATCTTAACCCAGGATATCAGTCATCAGATGTCGAGAAAGACAGTGGAGTTCTTAAACAGAGCTCATAGAAATGTTCTAAGAAACTCCCCCCCCCCTTCAAAAAAAACAATCTTTTAGGCATAAAATTTCTTAGGTCACGAGAATACCATACTTACACCCAGTGTAAGTTGGCCCGTATAAATGTTCTACCGGAGCAATTGTCTGCCCAAACCTTAAACAGCGGCTACTACCAGTCTAGATTAATTCTTGCTGCATGTGTATGTTTTGTGCAGCAATTAGTACGTGTAGTCATAAAGTGTCTTTTCTAGAGATAAATATTCCAAGGTTACAAATCCTTCTGACAGTAACTCGTTGTTTGACAGTTACTTAAACACAAGTGTTTTAAATGAAAATGCAAACTGGAAAAAATCGGAAGGGAAAACGGCGAAGGAAATCATGAAAGGATTTTTCTTACATTAGATGACTTATGTCTTTCCTATGGAACCGTTAGACTTTGGGTAGACAAATTCAAGAGTGGCCAAACAAGCATCACGTCTTGGAGGTATAAAAACAACCAGAAATTGTCGATAGAGTTCGTGATATGGTTATATGGTTTTGGTCATCAGACAAGTGAAAGTTTTTTTTAACAATGACGCTTCATTTACCCTATCGACGGATCATCACTTGACGGCGAGCAGCCTAATAAATTTTACTAGTTTTACTGCATTGTTGATCTTGCCATTCTGGCAGTCGTAATTGTGAAAGCGCTTCACAGTCGTTGAGGTGGGAACCAGTCATATCATTCTGTTTGCCACACAGCACGCATGAGAAAGTGTCGATGATGCCTATGCGATGGAGGTGTGCCTGCAAGAAGTCGTGCTCTGTGTGCAGTCTGAAGCAGGCCACGGCCACGTCTCTGGGAAGGTCATGAGGTAGGCAGGCACTGGGCTCCAACAGGGAAGATTACTGCTTGCCCTCTGCATCCACGGCATGCCTGGCTTTCACCTCATTCCTTAATGCTCCTCTTAGCAGTCTTATTGCTGAGAAGAATTCCACAGGTACCTGGGTTGCTGCTTCTTAGAGCCCTCTTTTGCCAGTCTATCAGCTTCCTCGTTTCCCCTGATTACACAGTGACTGGAGATCCACTGTAGGCAGGCCCTATCAATTTTGACATTGAACAGTTATCTTCCAGGGACGTGAGAGACAGAATAGCTGCCTGGGAATCTGTGCGAAGAACTTTCCAGCCTTATCCGTATTTCATGCTAAGTAGCTTGTACTGTTCCAGTATGGTTCTCCATCCGTTCTATTAAAAGACTGCAAACCACTCAATTAAGATCTAAGTAAGAAAGAAATAAGAAACTTAGTTCACACATCCGATACTTCAGATACTGTATCTGGTTTTCTAGTTCAAAAACAGTTGATTTTTAATTATTATAAATAATTAACACAGCAGCACTTTGACGATTCATCACATTACATCCCTCCCCTCTGTGGATAGTTGCGCAAACTAACCTTACCCATATATGCTTCATAATTCCAGTACGCGTTTTTGATGAATCGGCGTAGTTAAATGCAATGCTTTCAGAAGGTCGAAAGTTTGATCGTTTGCATAATTATTCTAACTAATGTTTTGAAGCGATGCGCTTCTTGTTTTCGGAATACCTCGTGCACCAAATTTGGTTAAAGAATTTACTCCTTGCCCTCGTTCATAGTCAGATCAAACGAGGGGCCACTGGTCATTGCTGAGAAGACGTGATTTTGAAGAGGTCGATCAGTTGTAACAAACTCGAAATACTAGAATAAAACTCTTTTACTGTCTATAGAACTCGGACTTATGTATAAAAGCAAGTAGTACAAGCTAGACGGGGTACAATCCAAGTGGTGTGCAAGCCTAGCGGAATGCAATCCAAATAGAATAACGTGCCAGCCTGTCGGGTTAGATGAATTAAGGAGCAAGAGTTTAGTTAAAAAGGAATGAGGAATATTCCGAGCAAGGCAGTCCTGCCAGGCCGGTAGGGCACTGGCCAACAACAACAACTTACATAACGATGCCGAACAAGAAATGTTCGAAGCTCACCCAAAGTGAGTCAACTTTATTGGACAGTAGCGGGAAAGGTTAGAATTGGAGCACCTCGAAGTTTTCCAGACTTACCAAGCACTATACTAGAATCCGAAGAATACTTTTCGGTTTGTAGAACTTGCTTGCACTAAATAAAGCTGCGAACCGACTTTCCGGGCGGTGTAGCGAGTGTGGAAAACGGGAGCGCTACAAGTGAGGCAAACTGGTATGCGTGAGGGATTGTTCGTTACTCAACTATCTATTACATATGGAACGGGGCATTAAATTAATGCTAAGACTAGAGTACTTCTCGTAGTTTAGTTACAACGGCGTAGTAACTTCCGCGAAATCTAATTACTCTTTATCCTATCTTTCCATGCGCACGTGGATCGCCTTCAGTGAAAGTAAGATGAGTCCAGGAATGCATAACTTGCTGGATTGCATTTCTTGGAAACCTGTGAATGGCAGTCTTCAGACGGTAACGTGTCTGTCTCATTTAGGAGATTCGACCGTAGTCTCTCTCGAGCTGGTACCATAAGGTCAGAGCACCCGTGGGAGCTTGTCTCTCGGCCTGCCGTTTTTAATGTTGGCCTCGTGGGGGCAGTGGTTGAAAGTCCGCATTCTGGAGTAGGAGTAGGCCCCGCCGGATAAAGCTACAATGAGTAGCTTGGACACCAGACTGCTTAGTAGAGATTAATATAGTGTTTCGCGCCGCTTGGGCGTATCCCAATCCCTGGTTCGGTTTCGAGTCAGGTCGAGCCTTAGTTTAAAAATCTATCAGGTTTTCTTAGCGTACGTCCGGTCAATCGAGCCGTTTGGGCCATCAGGCTCTGTCGGACTACCCGGGTCTCTCGGGCCTGTCGGCCGTGTCGGGTCGTTTGGAACTCTCGAGACGTTTGAGCATATCCTGCTGCTAGGGGGTCTGCCGGGCTGTTCGAATCTCTCGGGTGTTTCGGCCCTGTCGGGCCATTTGGGACTCTAGGGCCGTTAGGGTCTGTCGGTCTGTTCGGGTCTCTTAGGCTTGTAGGCCTTTTCGGGTCGTTTGGGACTCTCGAACCTTTTGAACATATCGTGCCACTAGGGTCTGTCGGGTTGTTTGAATCTCTCGGGCCTATCGGCCCTGACGGGTCGTTTGGGACTATTGGGCCGTTGAAACCTGTCGGGCCGTTACGGTCAGTCGGGCTATTCGGGTCTCTCGGGCTAATTGGGTCTCTCGGGCTTGTCGGCCCTGTCGGGTCGCTTGGAACTCTAGAGACGTTTGAGCATATCGTGCCATTGGGTCTGTCGGGCTGTTTCGGTCTATCGGCCCTACCGGGCCATTAGGGTCTGTCGGTTTGTTCAGGTCTCTCGGGCCTGTAGGCCTTTTCGGATCGGTTGGGACTCTCGAACCTTTTGAACATCATATCGTGCCACTAGGGTCTGTCGGGTTGTTTGAATCTCTCGGGTCGTTTGGGACTATTGGGCCGTTGAAACCTGTCGGGCCGTTAGGGTCTGTCAGGCTGTTCGAGTTTCTCAGGTTTGTCAACCCTATCGGGCCGTTTGAGACTCTCGGGCCATTCGAGCCTATCGGTCCGTCAGGGTCTGTCGGGCTGTTGTATCTCGAACGTATCGTCCCTGTCAGGCGGTTTGCTACTCTCAGACCGTTTTGGTTTGTACTAATCTGAAGCAGACGATTGTTGTGCTGCATCGTAAAAAAAATCTTTTTTGTACAGACCTGAACGGACTATTTCCGTCCTGAACCGCATCGGACGATGTTGAACTGACTCGGACAAAAGCATTATTTTCATACTGAACCGAAGAGAAGGATTTTCGTACTGCATCGTAGTATGAATTCCTTGCTCGAGTCTTTGCACGGTTAGCCTTAAGCTCGAATTCAGGTCAGGCCAAAAATGAGTTTAAAAATGTATTGAGCTTTTCAGGCCTAAATGCACTTAATAAGGCCTTTCGGGACTGTCAGGCCGTTTGGGACTCTCGTGCCGTTCGGGTCTATTGGTCCGGTTAGGCTTTTTGGGCCGTTATTTTTGTACTGATCTGAGACAGAGGATTTTTGTACTGAACCGCATCGGAGGAGTATCGTACTTATAAAAGCCGTGGCAATTAAGCCTTCAGGCAGGTGCGTCACGTAAAACTCTCTTCTTTAATCCTATATTTACGTTCAGTGCATTCGTGGCCAAAGACAAATCTTTAAACTTCTAAAGCCCGTTACCAACTCAACAGGGAAATGAAACGCAATGACTTGTTTTTTCAATACTGACAATATTCATACAATCAACTGAAACAAATACACAAACACTCCGATCAACCCATACGGTCACTGACACCGATTCGCAAGCATAGTTCCTTTTCCATCCTTCTGTTACCTGAAACTGCTGTAAATACTGCTCCGCCGCGGAAGTATTATGTAGTACTTTTTAATAAATTGTCAATTATATTTTACTAGAGCTTTGGTTCCTCCAGTTCTATAAGATTTCAGTTTTATGCTTTTCAGTTGTTCGATATTCATCATCATTTCGGCTTTAATGAGCTTTCTAGTCTTCGTAAATTAAATTAAACCTTACAAGAGACTGAACATACAAGTTTCTACAGTAAATGTTACTAATCTATAATTTCTATTGCTCACTAGGCATTGTTTGAATATTTGGAGATGGTATTTAGACCACGAAAAAGAGCTATGTTTGAAAACAAAGTATTTGGTTGTTTAAGGTATCAGGGAGTAACTGAAATGGCTGTCACATACTAAGCACCTGTATCAGATTAACTTTAAGGTTTTTCGAGGTAGACAAGAGGTTAACCAAATAGAAACTAAGCGTTATAAAACAGAAATTATATAAAAAATTATAATCAAAATTGAATGGACTCACTCTGTACTTAATGGAGGTATTTTTACAAATATCTTAATATGCTTTTAAAACAGTAATTTATTATTCTCACATGCAAATTATTTTAATCATTGAAATTAAAATAATCGTTACAATTAAATTATTGTGGTTATCAAAATATATTCAACATTTTTAAAAGTATTACTAGCGTAATGTCAGAGATTCTCAGATAAGAAAATTGTTACGAACATGCAACATACTATTATCACATATATAATATATGTAAAGAACATAAACTAAGAACAATATTATCAAAACGTGACTAGAGTCAACATTTGCCAGTTTTCACAAATCTTAGTTAAATAACTTGATGAAGTACAATATTTACAAACTCACAAGTCAATCTTCTATTTCAACAACACAAGATAAATTCCAAGGGGATGTAATTCTGAAACTTAATAAGATTCGTACACGTACATCATCTTCGAGTTATATTCTAGCACACAATACAAGCTTGTTACAATACTGAATTTTTCTCATTATGTAGAATGAAATATTGCCAGGTTTATATCCCATTTCGTGATATATAAGGATGTAATAGTTTTTCAATAATAATGGCCGTTAAAGTCTATATTAAGGATAGAAAAATAAGATTTTCAATTTTCCAAAGTTATATTTAGGTACAGATCTCCTGTGATAGAAGTTTCAAAAGTAATATCTAAAAATTGTTCTATATAAGTTATGTCGCAATACTTTATTCATAAAAATAAAAGTAATGAAAATGTTTCCACGGTTGAGTCTGAATCTGAAAACTTGGATATAAGTTTTCTTTAAAGCGAATACCGGAAAAGTTTTAAATATGATATAGCTTGCGTTTTTGATGTAAAATGTGAGATATTTTTTTACTAACATCGGCAGACGAGCGTTTTACGATATAATATTATCAAAAAGTAATATCAGGAAAATTGGAACGGTAATTTCTCTTGTTTTACGACGGTATAAAAATTTTTAAACCTTACCGTTCTTCACTTCAAGCGTTAAACGTAATAATTTTTGCATACATTTGAGAATACCTGAGACCTGAAGAAAAAAAGTACTTAAGCGATAAATAAGAAAGTTTTCCTCGATTATGTATTATCCATGAATCTTTTTTTCGTGCCAAGTAATTACATAACAAAAGCCCATACAACAGAACTTCCGCCCGAAACAAACTTGTTCGCAATTAAATTTCCTAACGTAAGAACCTGATTTAGAGCACTTGTGTGTTACTAACCAAAACTCGGCCACAATTAACGAAGTTTTCTAGTAGTGGCATTACTTTTAAAAATAAAAGTTAACATTGTGCAGTTAAGTTTCAGGTACGGTAAACACATTGTCGAGGGGTAAAAGGCGACTGGCACAAAGATTCATGATAGTTTTTTTTTAACTTCAAAACGACTCTCGTTGTCTACAGTTTTAAGTGGCCATAAAAGTTTAATCTCTGAAAGTCTTAAAAAAAGAATATATTCGAGCAGCATTAATAAGATGAAATTTTTATAGTGAGTTTAAATAAAAGTCTAACATTCACTTAATAAATGATTCTAATTAAAAAGATTTAGTAAATATTTTAGATTTACAGCTCGATTGATGCTGTAATAACACTTACAAAAATTAGCAGACTCCGAATATTAAACTGATTGCATCATTTCGATGTTAATGTTAATGCTCTGATAAGGGCATGAAGTGTTTTATCTTCATTTTAGAAATTTTCGTTGTTCCCTTGTGTGTGTTAATTCGTTCAAAACACGTTACAACTTACTATTATGTAACCACTTGTTATGCTTTAGTGGTGTAATTATTCTTGAGTATTTTGCGTTTTTATGCGGAAAAGTACACTTTACGGTGGCACATCAAGGGATATACTCTAAACTTGCAATCATACATAATAATAAAAACTAATTAAGATAACAAAAAATAATGTTGGTCAACAGTGTTGTGGATTGTTATTGATATTAAACTTTAAACCACAAATGTAATTTTAAACAGACTTAATAACTAGTTTAATCCAAAGTTATATTAATTGTTGTTTTTAATATTTTAGTTTAAACTCATTTAATAGGTTCCGATTGTATTAAACTAATTGTATAAATCATCCGCTATGCAAGTCGCACGCCGATTCTCCCGCGCATACCAGTTTGCCCCACTTGTAGTGTCCCCGCTCTTCGAACTTGCTAGTATGGGAAAGTTGGTCGATATAAGTGTGAGTACTCGCCGTCCATAACGACAAAAAGTAAATATGAAAGTGGAGTCGGGCTGTGCCTTCCGACACGCCACCTTGGGTGGTTCAAAGTTGCGATTCACCCTTCATTAACCTTAACCGGTTCAGGCTGTGCCTTTCAACAGGTCACCTTCGGTAACCCCAGATCGGGCTTCGTCCTCCATTAACTTTCTTAAGTAAAGTAAATATGAAAACCGGTCGGTCTGTGTCTTCCAGAATGCCATAAAACCCAAAGTTAAGCTTCGTCCTCAATTAACTTCATCAGAAAAAGTAAATAAAAGCAGACCTTTCAACAGGCCACCTTTGGTCGTTCAAAAGTTACTCTTTGTTCTCCATTACTCTCTTAAGAAAAGTACAACCGCTCAAGATCCAGTTGTGTCCTTCATTAACCTTCTCCAGGAAGCTAAAGATGGATACGTTTGTCCCATATAAGATGCGAGAGCGCACAAGTCTGAGTTGGCCTTAGAGCACATTAAACTCTAAACCGCCTTGATTAGAACTGCCATGCATGACCTAACTGGGATTGAAGAATGAGGTTTACATAAAACAGCCTAACAGCTGATGTCTTTCCACTGCCATAAAAAACATTCATAGTGTCGGATCCAGTAACTGCATAGAATATGGGATGTATTAAGCAATCTTGAAAGTCAAGATCAAGCCTTATCTTCTAAGTTAACAAAACGTTTAATAACTGAATGGTAAAAAGTACTAAATTTTTTTTCTACCTTTCAAGGTAATTGACATCTTACCAGCTGTTGTATGATTAC
The DNA here is from genome assembly GCA_011009095.1 of Ignelater luminosus. Lineage (NCBI taxonomy): Eukaryota > Metazoa > Arthropoda > Insecta > Coleoptera > Elateridae > Ignelater > Ignelater luminosus. Next base: position 21,738 of record VTPC01091262.1, on the reverse strand, counting down.
GATATTTGGTTGTAAAAAGTTCGAGATCATTATCATAAACAAATTTCTGTCGCTTTTGCTCCTACTATAAATGTAATTTCAGTTGTTGGTCGTTAAACCCCTGATGGTATTTTGATAGTGGCTCTGCGTTTGAGATGTACATGCTTAAAAAGAATATTCAATAACGATTGGGTAAACAAATAAGAATTTTTCAACTATAACCATCTTATCTACTTTTACTTCTATCCAAGAGGCTCCTCAGAGAGCTTCGTTTTGCGCCTACAGGATCAGAGACCTTCTCTTGGATCCCTTCACTTCCCCCAAGCGCCTAGCTATTTGTTTCCAGTCCAGGAGGCTCAACTTCCATTATATAAGCGCGATGGATTTAGCCTAGGGACGTATCAAGATTAAATAAAGTTAATAATTGTAGAATAGTCAATGTCGGTTAATTACATTTTCTTGCATGATAATTCAAGAGTGCCATCCTATAAACTAGGGATTTATTGCAGATTACGTTAAGTAAGCTTCCAATTGATACCAAATTTAATTTGTAAACAAACCGATTTACTTATCATTTTCGGAATTCCCGATTTTATTAAACACTGTTGTGATTTTCTTGTTTGAAAATCTTTATATGTCAATATTATGTAAGTAGAGCAGTTTTAGACAGAATTAGGCTTTTTATAGTCTATATAGCGCCGCTGATTCTTCACGTGGATTTACGCAAATCCGACTGTTTGGAGGATAATCATACCTTTTGGCCTACCGCTTTCAAAGATTATTGTTGCCCTTCACTAAAACCTATACTGTACTTTAAATTTTGCTTATCGCTCGCTTCGGCCAAGCCATAATAACAGCCTTAGAAAAATTTACCAAAGAGTAGTTCGTTAATACACAAAGACTGTTTATTCTTCTAACAGTTACAGCATTGTCAAATAATAATCAGTCACATAATACAACAGAATTGGCGACGAGTTAATAATTTATCAAAAGCACTCAGTACAACCAGTACATCCTTACCAGTTACTCCACTTTCACAATCTCCAAATAATACTGAACTCATAATCGAATCAATAGTAAACAGTATACAGGGTTTGTGCACAATTCAGCAAATTGGTTAACCTTTGATATGCAAGGTATGAGGACAAACAAGTTTAGTGACCTTGGGGCAAACAACACAAATGTTTAACCTAAAATTTACGTCACATCAGGAGTTTAAGATTCGAATAGGTTTTCGTTAGAAAATGTAGAATCTTCACGCCAGCAGATAAAGCAAGCCAAATCTACCAGTTGAAAAGTAGGCTTTCAGTGTTTTCCGAATATAGTAAAGTGTTCGGTAAGCCCGAAAGGTTCCCAACCCCCATCCATGCTGTCAATTGAGCTTATCACCTGCAAACGAGTTCTGACTACCACTTATCCGGTACCGTCACTGTTGTTGCTGGGAAGTGCCGTTACGTATATCTCGCTCGTGGCCCAATTGTTGCTGCTGTCATTAAAGTTGACTAGTGCCGGATAGACCACGAGAAAACTCTTATCCGACGTCGGCACTGTTCGTAAAGCGGGCCATCTGCCGTTCCATTTACCTCGCTCACAGTCCGATTGTCGCCGCTGTCAATAAAATCATCCTGTGTGTTGAACAGATCACGAGAAACACTTATCTGAAGTTGTCACTGTTCATAAGGTAAGTCGTCGTTGCTGGAGTTTTGGTTATATGGTATTTAGCTTTCCGTTTTAAATTTATTTCAGCCGCTCTACTACTGGACACCCGTGTCTCAACAGCAGCTATACGTGAAACCTCGTCTGACCGAACCAAGTAGAGTAGGATGGGGAAATGGCGGTCACTTAAGCGGAAATTGAGATAATTCGTTACCGAAAGAACTTGGCGCAAAAGTAACTGAACTTTCATATAGCTAATTTAGTTCACTTTATGTCTATAAGGTATAAATTGCCACGCTTCTTAGAGTTTGGCATATTTTCATACATTTTTAAAACCCTTCGTTGACCGCCATTGCCCATAAGGTATGGTGCACCAATGAGTGTAATTACGGTCGACCGAGAACAATTTAAGCTTTGCTTCCAAAATAAACTAATCAACAAAATGAATTAATAAAACAATATTTTTATAGGCATGCAATGGTTATCTCAAAAAAATAAAAGAATTACCCAAAATTAATACATACAGAGTTACAAATCAAGACTCTTGAAAACCTTCTGTCTGCGCTCACAATAATCACATACTCGTAGATATTTATCAGGAGCATCGGCATCACTGGAATCTTTGTAAACCCACTGGCCACAACCTCGACATCTATTCCAAACTTCGTTCTTTCCGAACTCTACGTTTCTTGTTCATTTGTTGAAAAAATGTCATCGTCGCTGTCGTCGTCACAAATATTTTCCAGATCCTGTTCGTCTATTGAACTTGAGCTTGACGTAGGAGGTTTTGAATAAATTTTATTCTTCCTCTTGGAAGCCAAAACTTTTTACCTAAAGAAAAAAATTCTGAAGCGATCTTTGGTTTCTTGATATTCTTGGACTGTCTTTTTGTTGGCGATGTTTATCTTTTTCTTGTCCGTTTTCCAGCTATCTTTTGACAGTTTTTCGTTTCTCTTTATTTCCTTGTTTTCTAAATTCCCTTTCAGGGATGTTGCTGTCAAGATGGCAGAGTATTGTTTGGTGTTTGCACGTTTTCTAGCTTTAGTCGCTGTTGGAAGTAGAAACGGAAACAATATAGTTTTACTTGGCGTCAAAATACTGCTAGGTCCTGAAAGTGAATTTGTCAATTCAGATAGAAATACTGTAGTATTCTCTATATGGGCGGTTGTTCCTGGCAAATTATCGGACTTGGGAGTAGGTGTTGCTTGATCTTTGTTCATGAGGTTAACTGTGGAATCATTCATCACTGTAACAGTGTTGGTACCCAATGGATAGTCTGAAGCCAGCAAAATCTTTTTCTTCAAAAAAGGTAGGATCGATGGGCATAATTCCAGATGCTTTAAATCCAGAAACTTCTTCCTAAAATGTAGCCGCGTCACAATAGGGTTAGTTAAATATAGAAGCCGCTTCGTACTGAGTGATTTTCTGCAAAGAGTGGTTCTTTTCACACAAATCATACTCTTTCCGTAAGGCGACTGTAGGGGCCCATGAAATGCGACGTCTAACGGTTGCATTCTGTGAGGGGTGTGCGGTGGAATAGAAAGCACAACCATTAAGTTTTTTCGACAAAATATGTATGCTTGTAATGATTGTCTAATACAAGAAGAATAGGCTTAGCCGAAAAAAATCTTGCAAACTTCACAAAGTGTTTGAGCCATATCACAAGTAAATCTTGATTTGTCCAGCCATTTTTGAAGCAGTGGCAAGTAGCTTCGGTTAGACCATCTTTGCCCAACTGAGGTGATATTCTCTTTCTTGAATAAATAAACATAGACGGTATGTAGGATCCTGCAGCAGACAGTTATATTTTTCACCTATCATAGCTTGTAACTGACTCTTCTCTCTCCTGTCCCTTTTCGACAGTGATTGTACCAGGGTCTTGCACGACACTGATGCCGGTCTCGTCCATGTTGTATATTTTTGATGTAGTTAACTGGTATGTCTCCATAATGTCTTCCAAATTTTTGAAGAACAAGGTTACCCCCTCTTTGTTGAATGCTGTCATCCGATTAATGGTGGTTGCCTAGGGTTGGTGGATAGTTATAGAATGATTTCTCCGTAGAAAACAAATGTTTTTCAGCCAGATTTCTCTCCCTATTGAATCTGTGCTTTATACTATGTTTCTCAGCATAAACGTGAGCTGCACAGCGAATTTCGAGTGAACTCACACCGTAAACTAATTTGGCTGGAAGATTTATATTATCAGTCATACATTTCTCTTCTTTACTCCATTTTGCAGTTGTCGTTGGTCTAAGTCTGTTCCGCGGCATCTACGTAAAAAATCATGAGCCACTATTTCAAAAAAAGAATGTTCTAAACTAAAGCTAAAAAGGGCCCTAAATAAGATTTCAAAAATCTAACTTGTACACTAGATGTATTAATACATTTGTGATTATTGGTAATTAAAACATATCCATCCGTATAAATTCGAAATTTTTGCAACAAAACACGTCGTAAATGAGTTTACTCGGACATATACTAGAGGGCACTCGTATTTTTATCGAAGTGGTCAGGGAAATTAGCTATTTGACAGTGACCGGCATTACCCGCTGACAGCCATTCCTCCATCCAACCCTAAACCCCATAACCAAATCTGGCACCCGAGGTATTCCGACCCTAGGATTGTACCGACTCCAAAGAAAACCGTCTCCAGAAAGAAAATGCGCTACACAGTTAACAAGTGCACATCAATTTTAATTTACGTCTTGCGCCTTTTATTCCAAAGGAGACCGCGGTAGACTTTTTCTTTGATTGCTTTGTATTTACTAATTTACAATGATTGATATGCTGAGATTAATGTCATCTGTAAGAGAGACAGCAGACCAATAAACAAGAATGTCTGTCTTTTATTAATTAATTAAATTTAATAATATATAGGGTGTTTTTAAAATGAGTTTCCTCGACAAAAATTAAACCTTCTTTGTCATATAACTTTTTTTCTTAAAGTGTACCATTTTTGAGATTCAGGGAGTCAAAGTTTCATTTAAAATTTCTTGTTTCCTCAATATTTTAAGAACAAAATAAGATGTTGGGGCAATTGTCTACAAGGTGTCTACTATTATATAATAGTTGTGTGTTTGATATCGTTATCAGAAGCGGAGAACTGAGTGTGAACTAGCATCCTACTAAAAGAAATTTCCGAGTAAAATCGAATTTTTTTAAAACCTTTCAAGTTCACTGGCCTATGGCAAGGTAGATGTCATATATCTCAAAAGATGATATAATTATTTGCATTGCATTTCTCAACAAGAATTAAGTATTATTAGTATTTGTAGAATTTTATTTATAATTTTAACAACCAATAGTATTGATCTACATTGATTCTCTATATTTTAAAGATGATGATCGTTCTAACTCCATCTAGCGCCCCCTTTTTAAATGCATCTTTTCGGTAATTCTTTTACCATGCATTTATATTGTAGTGCGTTGTAAGAATTGTCAAATTTTACAATTTATATTAACCACAAACGTCGTAGAATTTTCCTTTGATTACTTAGAAAATCATATTTTGTTTCCCTACATACAAGGATACTAGGATCTTTAGTTATTTCAATAAATAGGTTAGTTACATTAAGAAATCTAAACAGTGTAACCACTATCCAATACTTAGATAATCTACTGAAAAGTTTTGCTTAAATAAATGTGCTTGTTACCACAAGAAAACACTATACTAATTAAAAGAAAGATTTAATAGCACGCAAGAATCCTACAAGAAATACAACTCGCATCATTATATTTCATAAATCATTATACTTCAATACATGACCCTTATTAGTCTCAATAAATATTTTTACAAAATACAACTTATTTATTGAAGATGTATATATGTTATTTGCTTAATCTAATCTACCTGCATAATTAAACAATCCAGTTAAACAAAGTAAATAGAAAAAATATTAATAATTGATTAGGAATAATTTGCCTTTCAAATAAACTCGAATACAGTTTGATAGAATCCTAAATGTGAAGCTATCGCTATTCGTTTGCAAAACCGATAGTTCACAGTGCTTTCTAGAGTTAATTAGTTGAAAACTTGTCGTACAAAACAAATATTTATTGCATCTCCCCGTATGCAATAAATTACTTACTATAATTTAAATACTAAGTAGAGAGATTTAGCAATGGTATCGTTAAATTAAATATTCAAATATCAGGAAACAAAATCATTAAAAAAAAAAGAATTTTAAGTGGACTATACGTAAGCTTAAATATTCAAACAATAAAGAAGGCTCCTCGTTATGCAATATGCGGTAAAACTTCGTTCGCTTCTAGGCATTGAAATGGTAGAAATTACAGGCCACCAGGTATCTTCATTTAACAAAAGCTAGTAAGAAGCGGTTTTCCTCGGAATCTCCAATAGGTTTGAATATTGAAAGACGATAGCAACGACGGTAAAATTACAGCATCCAAACTTCAAATTACATGCTGAGGTAATAGAAAAATAGGAGGAATTATTCTACAAAGAAAGAGACAAGATACCACATTGTAGATGATGAGATTTTAGTTACATACTTTAGGCTCGCTAAAGTATCACGATATCACTATATCAAGAGTGAAAAAGCTAAAAAGAAACCAAAAAAACACGATTGAAACGCGCTACATACAATAGTAGAAGAAGTGCTGATAAGATGGGCTTAGAAAAGGGGGGCTAGATGGAGTTTGAACGTTCCTCATCTTTAAATTAATTTTCTTAATTCAATTACCGTTGGAACAAAATTTTCAAACCAAAACGAGTATTTATAGGGTTTCCTTATATAAATGGAAAGGGTGGTAAGAGTACCTAACTTACACTTTCATATATATATATATATATGAGAAGTGTTCACTCCTAAACTAGCAAGACATTCCAGAAATTAGAAAATGATTACACAGTGTAATACGCGGTCGAAGAAAATGTTCGTTAGTGCATTGAATTTTTTTATTATTGTTTCATTTGTTTGTGAAGTTGCTTTATTGCTATCCCCTCATTAGTGCCATGTAGATTGGTTGCTTTTTTCATAATGCCGTCGTCTATGTTGAAGTTAAGGAAACTTGACAATTAATCGCTTTCCAAGCTTGGTATCTAAATCGTGTGGTCTTTTAATTTCAAACTGTGTAATCGTTATCTAAAAATCCGTTTCTACAAATGATCTCTTTCCAATTTTCATTTTCTTGTTTCAAAATTTCGTGAATAACTAAATTGTTGCTCCTGCTCTGGGTTTATAGATGAGCTATCTCATCTTCTAGTTTGATTTAGAGTAGCTTCCATTTCCTCATTCTTTTCCTGTAGCTCTGTGATATCTTTAGTGTATTTATTTAATTTTTCTTCGACACGCTCGATTGCAGTGAGCGCTTTATCAAGGTTTTCTTCCATTATTTCTGTTCAAAAGATTTTGTGAAATTTGTCATATTTTTATTTTGTTATCATAGTACAATAAGCGCATGCTATTTAATTGACGGTCCGTTTAATTGAAGTTCAAACCACTAGGATTTTCACACAGCGAAGCAGTCTTCATACTGAATAATTTGAGATCTTTTATCTCTATCTTTGTACAATTGAACTAAACAATTGATTTTGTTTTCCACCTGTCTTACACGCGCAACTATTGCACAGCATGCATTGCCTCGGTCTAATTATCACTTTTTATATTATACCTAGCGCTTCTGATTTTCCACGTGAGCTCACGCGAATCCGATCATTTGCGGAATACTTATAGCTTTTGACCTACGGCCTTAAAAAAATGTTGCTGTCCTCCGTTGAAACCTATATTACGTTTTGTAATAATTGTAAAACCGTTACACAGTTTTCGTCTTCTTGTTTATTTACTTCATCTCTTACTTATTTATTATTTATCACTTTTTACATTTTCTATTTATATTTATCTTATTTTATTAGACCGTATGTTAATTCTGGCAAGTTTTATTACTACGTGTTGCTTCGAAGTTACTTTTCATCTCATCCTATCATTGTCCTTATGGAAAATATCTCCAGGTGCAACGAACTGTCGCCCGTTAAAATTATATTCTTTTGGTCTACTTCATAATGCTTAACATGGAATAGGACCCACAAACCAGTCGAAGAGATAGCTCTTGGTTACGCAAGCTGCTTTGCAATGAGCCTCCATCAAGTCCACTGGAAGTTGCTACAATGAATCGATTATCATTATTATTGTTATATGAAGAAATAAGTTACATAATCTATTATGTAGTAGAGCCAGTTCATATCGGTGATTCGAAAAGTGAAATTATTCCTATGTAAGAGTCAATCGAGTTTTCTTATATACAGTGTGTCCCAATTGCAAGGCTTACTATTGAGATCTTTGTAATTGTAAGAGATACGAAGTAGGTTAAATTAGGAAAGTTTTGGCTATTTGAGAGATCACTTTACTTATGCTTTTGTTTTTTCAAAAAAGTTCACGGCTTACTAGATATTTTCTAAAAACGAAATTATTTTATTTTATTTAAAGTGAAATATCTCAGGAACGAGCAAGGATAGAAAAGAACAGCAAAGAGAGTGTTTTAGAGAATTTACTCCGAAACATTATTTTCGCAATTGTCTTTTGTTTTATTTCGGCGGTGAAACGTAAATCCAAATTTTTTCTAATGGAACGCCTACTTGATTTCCATATTACTGAACTGCAAGCCTTAAATGCTTTTTAGTGATACATGGTTTGACATTATTCTTTTGTTTTACCGAGTTATGAAGTGAAAATCATTTTTCATCATCTAACACACAAAGTCGTGGAGTTTTATCAAAGAAATTCATTTGTTATGCAAAAATTGGTAAAACAAAATAAATACGCTTTTATGGGGCATTAGATGCTTAGTTGATGCTATCTATGACTGCTCAGTATATTATCTTAAAAGCGTCTTTTGTTCTGTTTTAGCAATTGTTACATAACAAGTGTAATTTATCTGACAAAAATCAGTGATTTTCATATGTTTAAAGCCACTGCACACCAAGTAGGAAAAGCTCTTTGTTAAAAAAAAATAATTTTGTTTTTAGCAAATATCTAGTAAACCGTAAACTTTTTTGAAAAAACAAAGGCATAAGTAAACTGATCTCCAAAATAGCCAAAACTTTTTTAATTTAACCGACTTCGTATCTCTTACAATTTTCGAGATCCCAATAGTGAGCATCGAAATTGGGACACACTGTATCTAAATCTTTTGATTTTCTTTTTCATAATTTGTTTTTATAAACATCATGGGCGCCGCGAGAGAGATGTAAACAAATCTAACAGCTCAAAACTTTGGCAAAAGAGGCCCAGCACGTTCCAGTATTAATTAGTCCATTTAAGAATTTTCTTCCATTATAGTTATAGAATGCAACAGAGAATGAGAACTGTAGACCATAACAGAGCTCATGTTTATAATTGCATTTCCATCACAATTTGGCCATCGATCAGTTACATACTCTCTGTCCTTTAACTTTCTACTTTAATTCTGAAAAGGTTTCATGCTTAAAATGTTATTTTTATGATGAAGTTTAAATTTGGAAACTGTATAGTCAAAAAGTTTGGTCTTCTTACTATGTTTACTTTAATCTAAAAACTTCAGCATTGTATAGTCTCGGATCAGAATTTCAAACGCATAACAGCATATTTATTTAAATTCAGATCGGTCCCAAGAGCGACTGGATTGTTCGTATGTAGATCTTTGCAATCTTTGCATCCTGCTTTTGTCATTTGCATTATGTAGATTTAAGCAGTCAACTAATTAAACCTAGCCAAAAAGGAAAATCCAGACTGATTAAACGGACAACGAACTGGCGCGGACGCAGAACTTTGAAATATGCAACATGCAATGTTACTAGTATTAACGGAAAGAAGGTGGAGTTGGTGGAAGAAATGAAGAAATGGAGAAGGCTGGAGTGTAAAAAGAAAGGCCAAGGCTGCGAAATAATACACAAGATCTAGTCCTTATATACTCTGAGGTTGCAAGAAGAGAAACGGCTTAGCCTGGTGGTGCCTGTCTTATTCATAAGAACTAAGCAGATCTTGTGAGAGACTTGTCGTTTATAAACGAAAGAATTCTAACTGTCACAATTGAAAAAAGACCGGACACGAAACTAACTTTCATTGTACTATACGGCCCTGATGAGGACGCAACGGCAAAAGTGAAAGATTCTTTCTGTGAACAACTTCAAAGACTCTATGAAAGTATTCATAACAAAATTATAGCTATGGGTGATTTAAATGGAAGGATAGGATGTGACTCTACATGTCATGACGGAGTGCTTGGTAGACACAGAGAACCACACCGAAACAACAACAGTA
>VTPC01091262.1:0-11445 GCA_011009095.1 Ignelater luminosus | reverse complement strand
TTCTATATTCCTAGCTCTTTTATTTTTTAGGTGTCTGTTTTTTACGATTCCCATTGTTCTTTCTATTTTTACATTTTGTCTTTCTGTTTTTCCCGGTGTCCTCATTACTTTTTTGCTTTTAGCAAAAATATCTGCTAATTCCCCAGCGCATTTTTTTCGATTTTCTAAGCCAGTCGAACATCTTGCTATCCAAACTTAATCTAAATTTACATTCTATTTAGTCAGCTTCTGTCTCTTATTTTTAGTTTTGCAGCAACTTATCTTATTGCGATAAGAATGATAAACCGAATCGACTTCTCTTCTCAGCGCTAATAAGTCGTAAATTACTCCTCACCTTGCTTACTTTTATTCGTATTATTAATGCTTTTATTAGCCGTTTATATAAGCTTTGAACAGCTAATCCATAATGAAATTAAAAAGAGAAACTGGAGCGCTGAGGTCACTTTTCTCAACGTCATGTTTGTCATAGTAACAGTAGCAACCTTGCAAATGCAAGTGATGACGCTTTGATTTAAACAGCTAATTCGTTAAGTGTCAATATTATATAACTTAGAATTAGAACATTTATGAGCATTGCTTATTTACAAATGATAGTTGAATTCAGTAGGTTCTCAAGAAGGTTAATGAAAAGAGAAGTTGGGAGATCCTACTGATGGATTTGAACGTTTTTTTTGACATTCTGTTATTTACCCTTTCATGATCAGCTTAATATCTAATATTAATTCTCTACGATACAATCAATAACAGCTATCGTTCTCTCTCGCATTCTTCTAAAAGTAGCATACGACACGCGAGTGCCCATATTTTTGTTATTACTGAATTGTTAAGCTCGTGTCGCTCACCGCATAAACCCAAAGTCAAATAATCACTAGACAACATTAATTGTACACCACGTACACATTGCATTCACTGATATCTAGATATAAACTGGTAAAAGTAGCAAAACCACTGCCGAGGGAACGGGCTTGAAAAAATTAGTGGGGAAAGAAGACCCTATTGAATTTGGTGTTTGTTTTATTGAATTTGCCTGATAAATTCAATTCAAAAAGCTCTTAAGTAATTATTACAAAAATAAAAAATGTAAGTTAAAAGAAGTCTGATTCATAATGTACAGAAAAGTGCAGCCTTTTAGAATATCAGTGATATCAGTTATTACTATTATAGATAGCATTATTAGTTCAGGTTGGACAGATTTAAACACTCCCGTCTGTCGGGAATAATAGTAGCACTGCAGGGTAAAATCTGAATTTCGCTTTTCCACGCTATTTGAATTTTGGATTTTATTAAATTAGGACAGCTGTTAAATTAATAAGTTAAAAAAAAACAAAAAAAAAAGAAACTGATACACGATTCACACAGTTTGCTGAAAAATAATTAATTTAGCATGTATTTAGAAAAAGTCATTTATATTCAGTATGTGTGCTTATAAAAGCTAAAAAGTTTAATTAAAAAGAGAAATAATTCATTAAAATTCTCATTTAATGACGAAATATCTGTAACAATGGAATTTTATCATTTAACTCTCTTTCACCTTGAGGCATGTAATCTAATATGCTTTTCATTTACAGAGGCTCGTGTTGATTACTAAAAGCACACAAAACCTAAATAAACAAGAGAACACCTAGTGATTTACTCATTTATAATATTATCAAAAATTCCCTGCTATCTATACCTCTTATAATTAAGAGAAAAAAAAGAGGAATATGAAAAATTCTGAAGTAAAAAACTATCTACGTTTTATTTTAAAAAAAAACGAAAATCAGAGAAACGTAGATAGCAAACGAAGATGTAAATATAAAATAAGAATTTATCACAGAAGTTTAATATGTACATTAAGTTTATTAGATTTTATTGCTATTTTTTATAACAAATATAATAATAATAAGTACAAGCTGTAATAAAATCTAAATGGTTAAACTATCAATGGCAATAATACGTACGTTAATTAAACTTAACTAACGACTGGAAAAACTGGATCTAAATTTTACTTATTTACTTACTCCAGATCCCTTATCTACCTGTCCTGAGCTAACTGGGCAGTTTGCCCCAAGTGTAACCACGCACTCTTAGAATAGAGCTGATATTATCGGCCTAGGTGGACCGTCTTCTTCCACGAGATCTCCTCCCTTGCTCTCGCCTCGAGTGCTTGGTTTGGGTACCTGGAGTCTTCCATGCGCTGGACATAGCCAAACCATCTCAGCTGGGACGCCCTTACCTTGTCCATCAGAGAGTTCACTCCGAGATCTGTTCTGATCCTTGAGTTTCGAATGCGATCTCTTCTAGTTTCTACTCCTTTCAAATATTTCATTTCGGCTGCTTGGTTTCTGCTTTCAAACTTGTTAGTGAGGTATGTTATCCTGTACACGTCACGCTTTGTACTTGCACTGATCTGTTTCCTAAGAACGTAGGCCTGATGGCCTGCAGCTGCTAAAGTCCTGACATTCATTTCTGTGCCGAACTTTTCGTCACTAGAAATACTTAAATTGGCGCCACTGCTCCAAAGCTTGCCCTTTGATCATGGTACGATTGGTGCACTGTTCTCGAGATATATCCATTGTCTTGGTTTTGTTTGTGTTTGCTTTCAGCCCCACCTTCTCCAAGGCCATAATCAATAGGTTGAGATTTTATTGCAACTTGCTAGCTGAGTCCGCCATCAATACCACATCATCGGCATATAACAGCGAATTTATTATTATAGAAATCAGTTGCCAATTTCCCAGCTTGAATGTCTTGAAGCCTGAACATTTCTTCAACACTCCATCACTCAGGATATACCCTTGTCTTGCTTCCGAGTTGATACTGAACTTTTTTGAGATACAAGGATTGGACTGTACTTTATTTCTGCTGGTTTGATAGGAGTTTTTAATTCTCTTAGTCAGTTCGTTTGAAACGCAGTAACTTCTAAGGGCTTTCCGTATGGATTCCCAAGGTATCCAGTCAAATGCCTTCACGATATCAATAGAGCACAAGTAAAGTTCTTTGTTATACTCGACAGTTTTCTCCGTGGCTTGCCGAATCGCAAAAAGGGCATCCTGGATCTTTCGGTTAGGTCGATAGCCGCAATGAGTTTCCACCAGTTTTGCCTCCATTTGTGTTCTGAGCCTTGTTTCGAGTATACGTCCATAGACCTTTCCGGGTACACAAAGTAGAGAGATGCTTCCATGGTTACTGTATTCATGGTTATCTCCCTTCTTAAACAAAGGTACAATAAATGAAAACTGCCGGTCTTCTGGAATTGTAGATGTCTCCCAAGCGAGTGTAAACCCTCAGTGAAGCATTTCCTGTCCAAGTGGTCTCATATACCTTAGCATCCTCCGAAATTATATCGTCTTTTTCGGCAGCTTTTCCTAACTTAACCTTAGCTAGGAGCTTCCTGCACCTCGATAAGGTTTGGGGCTGCGTCTGGATGATTGCCAGTCAGCTGTCTTTGACTTTCTGTTGCAACTTCTTTCTCATCATCACTGTCTTCACAAAAGCATTATTCAGGAGCTCCTGAAAGCGTTCCTTCCATCTTTCCATGATTTCATCTGGCTTTTGTAAGTATACCTCCATCTTTACTTTTTATGAATTTTAGAGGACAGTCTTCATTGGTCTTCTCACTCATGTTCTTGGTCACTTTGTAAAACAGTTTCTGATTTTCCTGAGTACTCTGGTCTATAAAGTTGTCAAATTCTTCCTAAGGCAATTGCTTTGAGACTGTTCTACCTGCTTGACCTTCAGTATTTGTTCTTTGTAAGCATTGTAGGATTGCTGGGTTTTGTTTAGCAGATAAGTTTTCCACGACTCCTTTTTCTTTCTCACTTGCTCTTTAATTTTGTCTCTCCACCAACGTGTCACCTTTTTTCTCTTTTTGCCTGTAGGAACGCTTCCGCACACTTCTGATGTCGCTGTTAAGGACGGTAATTTTGAAGATTAGCTATTTCTTTTCCAGATCTACTTCTTCCTTCCAATCTGCCAACTTCATAGCCTGGTCCGCTAGCTTTTCTTGGAAGAGCGGTGTGACCTACGGCGTCTTTAGCTTATATGAGCTGGTCTTCTCCCTCTTTGGGCGTGTTATAATTTAATTTGTATCATTGCGTGTTCCTACGTTCGGATCGAAGTTTCGATTCTCCCGGCAGTTTGCGACCGCAACATCACCTTGGTAACGGTGGCGCTGAGATCGGACTTCTGGTTGCGACGAGGAACACTTTTTGTATTGTCGATATATGTTGTTCGTTCGTTGTTGGTCTGTCGCGTTGGACATCCATAAAAATATTTAATAGCACAAATAAATAGTAAAAATAAAATTTTGTTAAATATACAGTCCACATTTTTATTGAACTTAACAGGGCGAGTCCTCTTCTTTCTTATTTTACCAGTGTCAGTGTCGCTTTGAGCTTTAGTTTGAGTAAGAACGACAAGATTGTGATCGCTACCTATTCCTAGTCCTCTCATTACTAGAGTGTTCCTGATTAGGTTGAATGAGCTACTGTGCACTGTAATATAGCCGATGATAGATTTTTTGTTCTCAGCAGGTTCTAAACAGTTATACTTCTGTATCATGTTATGGGAAGCATGGAGTTCACAATGACTAAGTCATTCATTAGACAGAACTGAAGTAATCATTTACTGTTGTTGTTTCGGTGTGGTTCTCTGTGTCTACCAAGCACTCCGCCATGACATGTAGAGTCACATCCTATCCTTCCATTTAAATCACTCATAGCAATAATTTTGTTATGAATGCTTTCATAGAGTCTTTGAAGTTGTTCACAGAAAGAATCTTTCACTTTTGCTGTTGCGTCCTTATCAGGGCCGTATAGTACAATGAAAGTTAGTTTCGTGTCCGGTCTTTTTTCAATTGTGTCAGTTAGAATTCTTTCGTTTATAAACGACCAGTCTCTCACAAGATCTGCTTAGTTCTTATGAATAAGACAGGCACCACCAGCCTAAGCCGTTTCTCTTCTTGCCACCTCAGAGTATATAAGGACTAGATCTTGTATATTATTTCGCAGCCTTGGCCTTTCTTTTTGCACTCCAGCCTTCTCCATTTCTTCATTTCTTCCACCAACTCCACCTTCTTTCCGTTAATACTAGTAACATTCCATGTTGCATATTTCAAAGTTCTGCGTCCGCGCCAGTTCGTTGTCAGTTTAATCAGTCTGGATTTTCCTTTTTGGCTACCTTTAATTAGTTGATTGCTTAAATCTACATAATGCAAATGACAAAAGCAGGATGCAAAGATTGCAAAGATCTACACACGAACAATCCAGTCGTTCTTGGGACCGATCTGAATTTAAATAAATATGCTGTTATGCGTTTGAAATTCTGATCCGAGACTATACAATGCTGAAGTTTTTAGATTAAAGTAAACATAGTAAGAAGACCAAACTCTTTGACTATACAGTTTCCAAATTTAAACCTCATCATAAAACCAACATTTTAAGCATGAGATTTTTTCAGAACTAAAGTAAAAAGTTAAAGAACAGAGAGATGACCAAATTGTAATGGAAATGCAATTAAAAACATGAACTCTGTTATAGTCTACAGTTCTCATTCTCTGTTGCATTCTATTGCATACAAATTAAATTTGAAACTGTTATCCAACTATAATGGAAGAAAACTCTTAAATGGACTAATTAATACTGGAACGTGTTTTGCCTCTTTTGCCAAAGTTTTGAGCTGTTAAATTTCTAGAAAAAGATTTTCACCTTTTTTTGTATCTCTCACTCTCACTCCATAATGATGTTTATAAAAACAAGTCATGAGAAAGAAAATCAAAAGATTTAGATATAATAAGAAAACTTGATTGACTCTTACATAGGAATAGTTTTATTTTTCGAATCACCGATATGAACTGGCTCTACCACATAATAGATTATGTAACTTATGTCTTCATATAACAACAATAATGATAGTTACATTGTAGCAACTTCCAGTGGACTTGATGGAGGCTCATTGCTAAGAAACAGCTTGCGTAACCAAGAGCTATTTTTTCGACTGGTTCGTGGGTCCTATTCCATGTTAAGCATTATGAGATAGACCAAGAGAATATAATTTTAACGGGCCACAGTACGTTGCACCTGGAGATATTTTCCATAAGGACAATGATAGGATGAGATGAAAAGTAACTTCAAAGCAACACGTAGTAATAAAACTTGCCAGAATTAACATAAGGTCTAATAAGATAAGATAAATATAAATAGAAAATGTAAAAAGTGACAAATAATAAAGAAGTAAGAGAAGAAGTAAATAAACAAGAAGGCGAAAACTGTGTAACGGTTTTACAATTATTACAAAACGTAATATAGGTTTCAACGGAGGACAGCAACATTTTTTTAAGGCCGTAGGTCAAAAGCTATAATTATTCCGCAAACGATCGGATTCGCGTGAGCTCACGTGGAAAATCAGAAGCGCTAGGTATAATATAGAAAGTGATAATTAGACCGAGGCAATGCATGCTGTGCAATAGTTGCGCGTGTAAGACAGGTGGAAAACAAAATTAATTGTTTAGTTCAATTGTACAAAGATAGAGATAAAAGATCTCAAATTATTCAGTATAAAGACTGCTTCGCTGTGTGAAAACCTCAGTGGTTTGAACTTCAATTAAACCAACCGTCAGTTGAATAGCATGCGCTTATTGTACTATGATAACAAAATAAAAATATGACAAATTTCACAAAATATTTTGAACAGAAATAATGGAAGAAAATCTTGATAAAGGGCTCACTGCAATCGAGCGTGTCGAAGAAAAATTAAGTAAATATACTAAAGATATCACAGAGCTACAGAAAAAGAATGAGGAAATGGAAGCTACTCTAAATCAAATTAGAAGATGAGATAGCTCATCTATAAACCCAGAGCAGGAGCAACAATTTAGTTATTCACGAAATTTTGAAACAAGAAAATGAAAATTGGGAAAATATCATTGTAGAAACGGATTTTTAGATAACGATTACACAGTTTGAAATTAAAAGACCACACTATTTAGATACCAAGCTTGGAAAGCGATTGATAATTGTCAAGTTTCCTTAACTTCAACATAGACGACGCCATTATGAAAAAAGCAACCAATCTACATGGCACTAATAAGGGGATAGCTGAAGATTACTCTCAAAAAGTCAAAACGGAAAGGAATAAATAATAATAAAGCTTTCCTATTTCTCAGCAGATTTGCGATTGAAAGTAGAAATTCACATTTGAAGATTTAATGAAACAAAGCAATAAAACAACTTCACAAACAAATGAAACAATAATAAAAAAATTCAATGCACTAACGAACATTTTCTTCGACCGCGTATTACACTGTGTAATCATTTTCTAATTTCTGGAATGTCTTGCTAGTTTAGGAGTGAACACTTCTCATATATACAGTGTGTCCGAAAAGTATGGAATATCCTATATATCTTAGTAAATATGCATTTTATGGAAAAATCTTTCCTATAAAAGTTGTTTAGTGTTTAGGTTTACATTACAGGGCAATACCAAATAACTATTTAAAAAAAAACAAAAGCGCAACGAAAAACGCTTCAATTTTGTTTAATAGGAAGCTATCCCTTTATTGTATTCATTTGGTTTTCTCTTTTCAATGATGTAAAACTTTGATACACTTGCATAAATAAATTTTGATTAAAACGCAAAAAATTGTTTGAATAACGCTTAAAAGTTTATTTATTCATCTGTTACCTTTCCAGACGGGGTCTTTTAAATTTTCAATACCATCTAGTCACATTATGGTCGGTGTGATACACTTTTGTTTGTTGCAATAATTGAATGCGTCGTAGAAGTTTCAATTAATAACCCAACCTAAGCCAAAATTATTTGTTTAATTAATTTAAGCATTTTGATTAACATGAGGATAACAAAGTTACAAAAATACGACTTGCTATGGATCATTTATCAGAAAAACATCGTATCGAAATTCTAATAATTCTGGGATATGGAGACAGAAGGAGAACACAGGAGGAAGTTTGCAATTTGTTTAATAACGTGCACCCCGAATACCATATTTCACAGTCTACTGTAAGTAAAATTTTGCATAAATTTTATGAGACGGGTTCTGTCAAAGATCGTCCAAAAACGGGCAGACCTAAAGCTCTAAATAATGAACAACGTGAGAATATAATGTTGGCTGCCGTGTAAAATTCACATGTTTCTGTTCGACAAATTACTCGTGAACATACTTTGAAGAAATTTATTGCACACGAAGTTCTACGAAAGGAGAAGTGACATCCGTATAAACCTTGTATAGTTCAAGAATTATTAGAAGATGATTTAGATCGAAGATTGCAATTTTGCGAAAAAATAACACATAGGCTTCAGGAAAATGCAAATTTTCATAATAATATTCTCTCCACTGATGAGGCAACGTTTTGTTTGAATGGTACCATTAACAAACAAAACACGCGCTGCTGGTCTTCGCTAAATCCTGGCTGGTATGTAGAAGGGCACATCCAATATCAGCAGAAAGTCAATGTCTGGGCAGGAATTATTGGAACCCAAATTTTGGGACCTTCTTTTATAGACATAATTTAACAGCGGATGCTTATCTAGATTTTTTAAGATTTGACTTAGTTCCTGCTTTAGCTGTTCTATTTCCTAATGAACTAGATCCAGATGTACCCCATAACAGAATATGGTTGCAACAAGACGGGGCTCCTCCTCATTTCGGAATTAATGTCCAACAGTTTCTTGATAATACTTTCCCTTATCGATGGATAGGCAGAAGAGGTGCAGTAGAATGGCCAGCTCGCTCGCAGGATTTAAGTCCACTTGATTTTTTTCTGTGGGGCCATCTCAAAAATAAGATTTATGTCGATATTCCTGAAGATATTGAAACTCTAGAAGACCGTAGTAGAACAGAGATTAAAGCTATCACACCAGAAACGATTCAAAATGCAGTAAACGAATTTGAAAGACGACTTTATCATTGCCAAGCTGTAAATGGGGCACACTTTTAACACCTTCTATGTACTGTAGCGTGTAGTTATACAAAATTTTCAGTTCGTAACAGATGAATATTGAAATAAACCTTCAAACAATTTTTTGCGTTTTAATTAAAATTTACTTATGCAAGTGTATCACAGTTTTGCATCATTGAAAAGAGAAAAATATTCTCTATCAAATGAGTACAATAAAGGGATACCTTCCCATTAAAAACAATTGAAGCATTATTCGTTGCGCTTTTGTTTTTTTTTAAAGTAGTTATTTGGCATTGTCCTGTAATGTAAAACTAAACACTAAACAACTTTTATAAGAAACATTTTTCCATAAAATGCATATTTACTGAGATATATAGGATATTATATTAAATACTTTTCGGACACACTGTATATGAAAGTGTAAGTTAGGTACTCTTACCACCCTTTGCATTTATATAATGAAACCCTATAAATACTTGTTTTGGTTTGAAAATTTTGTTCCAACGGTAATTGAATTAAGAACATTAATTTAAAGATGAGGATTGTTCTAACTCCATCTAGCGCCCCTTTTCTAAGCCCATCTTATCAGCACTTCTTCTACTATTGTATGTAGCGCGTTTCAATCGTGTTTTTTGGTTTCTTTTTAGCTTTTTCACTCTTGATATAGTGATATAGTGATATCGTGATACTTCAGCGAGCCTAAAGTATGTAACTAAAATCTCATCATCTACAATGTGGTATCTTGTCTCTTTCTTTGTAGAATAATTCCTCCTATTTTTGTATTACCTCAGCATGTAATTTGAAGTTTGGATGCTGTGATTTTACCGTCGTTGCTATCGTCTTTCAATATTCAAACCTATTGGATATTCCGAGGAAAACCGCTTCTTACTAGCTTTTGTTAAATGAAGATACCTGGTGGCCTGTAATTTCTACCATTTCAACGCCTAGAAGCGAACGAAGTTGTACCGCATATTGCATAACGAGGAGCCTTCTTTAATTGTTTGAATATTTAAGCATATTGCATACGGGGAGATGCAATAAATATTTGTTTTGTACGACAAGTTTTCAAGTAATTAACTCTAGAAAGCACTGTGAACTATCGGTTTTGCAAACCAATAGCGATAGCTTCACATTTAGGATTCTATCAAACTGTATTTGAGTTTATTTGAAAGGCAAATTATTCCTAATCAATTATTAATATTTTTTCTATTTACTTTGTTTAACTAGATTGTTTAATTATGCAGGTAGATTAGATTAAGCAAATAACATATATACATCTTCATTAAACGAGTTGTATTTTGTAAAAATATTTATTGAGACTAATAAGGGTCATGTATTGAAGTATAATGATTTATGAAATATAATGATGCGAGTTGTATTTCTTGTAGGATTCTTGTGTGCTATTAAATTTTTCTTTTAATAAGTATAGTGTTTTCTTGTGGGTAACAAGCACATTTATTTAAGCAAAACTTTTCAGTAGATTATCTAAGTATTGGATAGTGGTTACACTGTTTAGATTTCTTAATGTAACTAACCTATTTATTGAAATAACTAAAGATCCTAGTATCCTTGTATGTAGTGAAACAAAATATCATTTTCCAAGTAATCAAAGGAAAATATAATATAAATTGTAAAATTTGACAATTCTTACAACGCATCACAATATAAATACATGGTAAAAGAATTACCGAAAAGATGCATTTAAAAAGGGGGCGCTAGATGGAGTTAGAACGATCATCATCTTTAAAATATAGAGAATCGATGTAGATCAATACTATTGGTTGTTAAAATTATAAATAAAATTCTACAAATACTAATAATACTTAATTCTTGTTGAGAAATGCAATGCAAATAATTATATCATCTTTTGAGATATATGACATCTACCTTACCATAGGCCATTGAACTTGAAAGGTTTTGAAAAAATTCGATTTTACTCGGAAATTTCTTTTAGTGTAGGATGCTAGTTCACACTCAGTTCTCCGCTTCTGATAAGGATATCAAACACACAACTATTATATAATAGTAGACACCTTGTAATAATAAACATGTAGGCAATTGCCCCAACATCTTATTTTGTTCTTAAAATATTGAGGAAACAAGAAATTTTAAATGAAACTTTGATTCCCTGTATCTCAAAAATAGCACACTTTAAGAAAAAAAGTCATATGACAAAGAAGGTTTAATTTTTGTCGAGGAAACTCATTTTAAAAACACCCTATATATTATTAAATTTAATTAATTAATAAAAGACAGACATTCTTGTTTATTGGTCTGCTGTCTCTCTTACAGATGACGTTAATCTCAGCATATCAATCATTGTAAATTAGTAAATACAGAGTGATCAAAGAAAAAGTCTATCGCGGTCTCCTTTGGAATAAAAGGCGCAAGACGTAAATTAAAATTGATGTGCACTTGTTAACTGTCTAGCGTATTTTCTTTTTGGAGACGGTTTTCTTTGGAGTCGGTACAATCCTAGGGTCGTAACACTTCGGGTGCCTGATTTGGTTATGGGGTTTAGGGTTGGATGGAGGAATGGCTGTCAGCG
>VTPC01091261.1:470177-514429 GCA_011009095.1 Ignelater luminosus | reverse complement strand
AAAAAAAACAAAAGTAGCAAAAGAACAACGTTTAGCTCACAAAAATTATTGACCCTAATTTCAGCTTGATCCTTGAGTACCCGTCGTCGTTGTAAAATTTACAAATTACCTATGTAGTTGACTATAATACACAACGAAAAGTAACAAGTAAAACTATCAACTTAGAATTACCTTAAATTCAATCAAACAGTTGATATCCAGTCTTGATGATAGGCTCCACCAGATTTGGATCCAAGGCAGCAAATTTTCTCTCAAGCTTACTTGACGTATTTAAATGATGGAGTGGTCGATGACCCTTTCGCGTTTCAGTGCACAATAACACAGGCAGAGATGTTTTACTTATTCAAGAAGAATTGTTTAAGCGCGAAACGTCGGTACGCACATTTACACGCAGCTTCACAAAACTGATACAGGAGTTCATTGTCATCAGTCGAAATGAAATCGGAATAATTATTAGGCAACAGCCCTCCACCAACGAAAGCTCGACACACTCAAATACTATCGATGTGTACTAGGTCTTTTTAGAACTAAAATAAAAATAACGCCGCATTCACAATTCCAAATTTAATTGGACGCACTTGATGTAAACACTACTTCATCTTATAAAATGAAGACTGGACTTATAAGAGTTTCATCCACTCGCAAAAATTCTTAAAATATCTCCGATTAGACAATCGAAAGCAGCCCAAGAAACCACTTTTAAGGAGCTTTGATAATACTTCAACACAACAATGTGATTTTACGACGGATTCTTTTAGCGACATCACCTTCCTACCCTCAAGGATGAATGTGAAAACTATTCTGTTCTGTCGTGAGCAAACTAAACCCCAAACCATGCCTAGCTAGGCGTAACTGCACTAAACGTTAAGTAGAATAAAGATAGCGAAACAAACACATCTACCTGTATATTGGAACGTTCCTTGCCCGTTAAACTTGCAGCAGTCCAAGGCGATACTTTCCGAGTCTGCCGGTGTCCCTTAAAAGACAGGATCACACAAGGACCGTACAAAAACACAACGCGCACCAATATACCGTGGAAATTTTGAGATGTAGATTTGCCTACGTTAAAATAAGCTTGGCTGGGAATAGCGTCTGGCCGGCACAATTCCATGAAATTTGAACAACCGAAGTACAATAAACAATTCTTAAGAGAAACTACATGTATATTTGTCAACATCGGGTAAAATAAATTGAAAATGTTTTCAACTAAAGATTTAATAAACGAAAATGGCTAATTATATTTGCAAAATATTAAGATGGCGTAAGAGTATAAAACGACATTACAATCTTAAAGAAAATAAATAATATTAATGAAATTATCTAGATACGTACCATGTATACGTATTCATAACAACAAGACTGTCAAATAATGAGTATGATGATGGTTTACAACTAAAAACTTTGTTTAAGAAATTCTTCCACTGAGTATGATTAATACATATATTTGTTTATAAATCCCTTCATTTGATTTCTAAAAATTCTATAACATTGTATATCTTTGAAACAAGATGCAACATGATTGCATTACTAACGGATGTTTTTACAAAACATATAAAGTGAACTGAACAATTTGAAAATGCTGGAAAAGCATTACGTTTATTTCTAGTATTATAGGAATGATATAATCTGAGTAGAGACTAAACAAATAAAATTTGACGATATAAATCAAGCAGATTTACACCAGTTAAGACCCTCACAGCTCTTTTCTGTAGTTTGAAAATTTCTATGGTATACACGAAATTACCCCAAAAAAAGAAGACCATATGTTTAACAATGAATACCCAAAGTATACAGATCGTAAAGAATTGTCGTAACAAAGTGATTTCAGATGCCGCAGTACAAAAATAGCTTTGTTTAACTCAACACCTACTTTTGAAAAATGACCCTGCCATTTGATGTTGCTATCAATTCGCAATTATTGTAGTGAACCCTTCTTTAACATAATTTATAACATTACGTTCAACTTCGTTTGTAGAATTACCAGAAACAATAAGCGATGTATCATCAGCATACGCGACTGCATTACAGTTTAAGTTTTTAATGTTAAAAGGTAAGCCTATTGTAAAAATAATGAACAAAAGTTGCCCAAGAATAGATCCTTGTGGCACACCTTCAACGAGAACTTGCTCTCTAGATTAAAAAGTATTACAACAGTTACTTCTAAAATGTGAATTCTAACTAATTGAGTTGGTTCTAATAAATAAGATCGGAAGAGTTCGAGACTTTGGTCTTTGACACCGTAGTGCTACTTAAAATCTAGAATAAGAAAAAGCAAACTTTGTAGTACCATGGAAGTGGATTTGTTTTGTCTAAAACCTTGGTGCATGCTTACTAAATAATTATTTGATTCGAGAAATCTACTTAAGGGTTTTTTAATAGCTGCCTCAAAGATTTTTAATAAAATTGGCAGAATGGTTATAGAACGATCATTTGATATTAATTGTTGGTCGTCTTCTTTAAAAAGTGGTTGCACAATAGCTTTTCGGAGACGTTCTGAAAATATGCTAGTTTAGGCAAAATCATTAATTAACATAGAAATAGGTGCACTCAGCAGCCATCCTAAAGACTTTTACTGGGATATTATCAATTCCCACAGCATTAGTATTTTCTAGACCCTTTTTATAATATTACTTATTTCGTGCTTATCAGTAGATATAAGAAACAATAAAATCCCTTTAGTAGTAAGTAAATTCGGTTTGTAGTTTATCATAGGTATTTGAGACCTTAAGGTAGAGGCTACATGTAAAAAGTAGTCGTTAAAAGTATTTACAAATCGATATCAAATCTATCATAACAACAATGGAATGAAGTGAGCAATAAGAAGAGGGAAGCAAGACAAGCGTTTCAGATTAGATTAGAGAAAACCAGAGAAAAATTAATAAGGTAAAATGTACCAAGAAATAACGAAACCGAACTTCCAGCCAAAAACAGCGACGGGAGAAGAAATCGCAATAGGAATGGCAGACAATAAGGATTAGAAAAATAACACAAAAATTCTTGAATTTTATTTTATCTACGTCCCATGTTTTATACGTAAACCACTGTTCATCTTTGAAAAGATGTTGAATTTCTGCATGTGTTTGATTTTCATTATTCATAGTTCCCACTTCGTCAATTCTCGTCTAATCTAAATTTTTCTTTTCTTGTTATGTTCATCATAACTATCATACCATACCATATCTCAGATCTAGTTCAATAATTTCTTAATCTCTTAAAATTAGATTAATATTCCTTGTTTAAAACGGCCAGATAAATAAGTTCTCAATCTTATTGATGCCTTTCTTACGACAATCTCTATTAACTCAAAGTTCATTACTTTTTCTTTATTACCGATATAAAAAAAATACTAAAAGGCTAGATATAACGTAAACACAAATTGACAAAATTGAAAAATTAATTATATTACTGAACAAACTTTGATTAGATGTACACGTATTTATGTTTTACTCGTGTATCTACTCTCCTGAGAAATTAAATTTGATTGTCCCTGTTAATAACTATGTTAAAGCTAAACACTAAAAGTGGTTTTAAATTCAATTCTTCTGGGAGTGATAACCTGGTGCTTCTAGACGATGCAATGTTAAGTTTGTTTTCGTTATACTATACCTTCTCAGTTGAATTACCTGAAATTGACCAGCAGCTCTCTGACATCAAGATTAAATTTATGCAAAATTCAAACATTATTTTCAATTTTGCTTCACTTGTTATTTTTGAATGTGTAATATCGCTTTTCTCTGTAGTTGAAGTTTTCTACGTTAAATTATTTTTCTAATTTGATCCAGAAAAGGTTATACTTGAAACGCCTTGAAGAAAATCATTAGTACAATTAATAAAAGCATACGAGAGATGTAATAAGAGGAATCTATTTCTCATCATCAACAAATATAAAATTACCCAATTATACAATATTTATTTTTAAATTTAGAAAGGTGTTCAAAGCAAAAACAATCAGATATAGAAAATTAATGTACATTTGTGTAAGCTGTAGTACAATATAGCTAGGTTTATAAATCAATTATCTTCTAAAAAGTAATGCCAAAGAAGTCAACAAAACTGTGTAAAGTAATTACCATTGTTAAAAGTTTAATTACAGAATTTAATTTTAGTGTAAAACTCTACTGTGATACTACGATATGTGAATTTGTACCTTATTCACCCTTCAATTTAAAATATGTTTTCGTCTCCTCTTTAGTTTATTTTTACACATTCACTTTAAAGTCAATTTGTGCTCATACTAATGACTTTTATCGCAACATGTCACCCTTACCAAGTATTTTTAAACATACAGTTAAGAAAATCTGTTCGTTTGTTTTGAATTCTCTAAACGAAATTTGAACTTTTATTTTATAGATCACCCTGTATAACTCAAAGATAAAAATCTTTTTTCGTTTACTAGAGTGTATACATAAATAAGAACCAGTACAATAAAAAGCGTACAAGTGGTTCACCGACGAAAAACTTTTGAAAGCGCCGTCGTTCCGACGATGCGTCATCGACGTCGCCAGCTGCTTAGTAGATGACGAGCAGATGATGTGGGATGCTTTTCCTGCCTGTACCATCCCACTACACTTCGCTAAATATACCCTCCACGAGCACCCCACGGCCGCAGGATATCTACACTTATCAGCATATTAATTTACTTCTATAAACTTTATTTTACTTCACGTTACCGCAACAATTAAAATCTCTGCTTCGCATTAAAGTGTTCAACGCCGCAAAAAGGGCGTTAGAAGTTATTTAACGGCTTATTTAATTTCAATCAGTTGAATTAATTGTGATGGAAAGATTATTAAGATTGCAGATGATTTCAAATTTGTTTTCGTTAATTACGATAAGTTTATTTGAAGATAGATTTGATATTCTAAAGTTTCCATTCGAGATAAATCAAAATAAAAATCTGTAAATTTAAAAATATAGAGTTCAAGTAATTTAATTAATCTCAAATATTCTTACCGATAGATAACACTCTAATAGTTAATTAAAATATTACCAAAGATATTAAGACTGTAATAGTTATTTTGAATTGCTAAATTAAGTTGTGATAAGAATAACAGAAGACAGCTTCAAATTGTTCACAATAAAATTAAAAATAACTGCAACAGCTGTGTCTATAGAATTTATTATACAGGGTGTCCAGCAATAGGATGTATTTACATAGTAACGAGTTCTTTTAAGTGAAAAATTATTATTATTTCTTATCTCGAACCTTCAAGATGACCATTTAGGCACAGTCTGCCCCTTTTGTAAAATCGAATTAACAAGATCTCTTAAGCAAGTTTGGACCAATTAGAAGCATCAATTTTTTGATTTAGCAAATCATCTTGACTGTTTAACTTCATCCAATACACCAACGACTTCATATGTTCTCAGATACAGTAATCCATTAGCAAAAGATCCCGTGACCTGAGCGGCCAATATTTAAATAGAAATAACTTTGTAAAGATTGCCTTCAGATCGAACTCTTCGACTTAAAAAGAATGCCAGCAATACATATCTAAATTATGTACACTTTATCGCGGGATACCCTATATGTTGAAAACTCACTACTAAAGAAAATAACAAGACATCACTGTTAAATAGAAAAAGTTGTGTAGGTTAGCATAGTAGGTTTGCAAAAGAATTTGATTTCATAAGTAAAAACAATACTTTCTATTTTTATTGTTTTGACGTATACAGAATTTCAGATGAACTATTAGTAGAAAATAAACATTTTTTTAAGTCATGAGACGACTGGTCGTGATTATAATAATAATAACAATAATAAAAGTGAAGCTGCTAAATTAAATATAAACTGTGCCATTTGATTTCAAGGTAAAATTGATAATTGAAATTTTAATTTAAATTCTATTTTTAGAAAGATAATAGACAATAATCATTGCTGACAATCCAGTACAACATACGGTTCTTACCCATACAGTTCGTTAAAATCAGGCTATGGACGGTTTGTATAAGTTTACAT
Organism: Ignelater luminosus; assembly: GCA_011009095.1. Lineage (NCBI taxonomy): Eukaryota > Metazoa > Arthropoda > Insecta > Coleoptera > Elateridae > Ignelater > Ignelater luminosus. The sequence goes on along the minus strand of VTPC01091261.1, from coordinate 508,470 downwards.
TTCCATCGAGGTTCAGCTGTGTAGAAACAATTGTTGCACTTCTACTAAATTTGAACTTAGTCGGTACAATTCGCCGTTGTTTACCTACAACACTGAAATTGTTGAATATATACCAAGAATATTCCTGACTCAGTAAAGTGGTAAAAACAACTATTTTGTCTCACTATGGTTTTGTAGAACTCGGTATTTACTGTGTATCTTGAAACCGGTGCATAAACATTGTTAATTCGTCGACAAAGCTATAGCAAAAAAAAGAACATTTTACCACAGATTCTGCAAGACGAATTATCCTTTAAGCTGCAACCAGAAATTTGTCTATTTAAATAACATAGTTAATTATAAACTTTAAAGTTACACGAGTAGAAAACAATTATAAAACCGGTTACACAGAAGAAATGAAATCCAGTGTCGCATTTAACTAATTTTGCAGTTAATCAATCAGATGATGATCTTTTCAAATTCTAACCAAGCAGATCGGAAATTTGCAAAGTCAAATGTGATCAATATAAAGACACAATACTGTCTTCCCCCAAAAATATGAAGATTGTGCGAGTATTCAATATCGCACCTCCAGATGATTCTTTATTATTAACACCTAAAGTGTCGCCATAGATTTGGATGTAAACGAGTTCTAATGGCCGCAACTTTTTTTTCTCTGAAAAAATTTCTACAAACGGTTAAGAAAAACACAAATACAATTTAGTAAATAGCCTTATTGTTTTTCAAAATATTCACTCTTAGCATCAATACACTTTTGCATACGCTCAAACCAATTTTCAAAGCATTTCTTCCATCTGAATTTGGTACCTCCGAAACCAGCTGCCTAAATGCTTTCTACGATTGTAATGCTCATTAATCATCTTGTTTTTGATTGTCGGGAACAGAAAGTCATTTGGTGCTAGATCAGGCGAATACGGACAATGCGACATCAATTTCAATTTTTCCCTGGCTAAAAGGTCGATAGTTTGTGAAGCTGTGTGAGCACTTGCATTGTCATGGCGAAGAAGGATGCGTCGATTTAGATGGTTTTTTCTGATTTTACCAATGACTTCCGGCAAACGAATTGTCGTTTACCAATCAGCGTTCACAGTTCTTCGATCTTCTAAAGCTATGGTTGCCACATGTTCATAAATACGGAAAAACAAGCGATCATTTGCATTGCAACACTGCGTGAACAAACAACTTTTGTGGTTTCGACTCACCTCGAAACATTCAAACAGTGGATTGTTGTTTAGTTTCCGGCTCGTATGAGTGAACTCAACTTTCGTAAACAGTAACAATGTCGTATACTAAATTTGAATGACCTCGGTTGAATTTCTTCAGCATCTTTTTGCAAGAATTCATACGATTCTTCTTTTGAACTTCGCTCAAATTAAATATGTAGAATACAGAGACTGCAAAGCTTCCGTACGTTTAGTGTAAAATTGTGTATATTGCTTTCATGCCAATGCCCAAAGTAACCCCTATTTTATGGTATGTCGCATGCCGGTCTTATTCGATCATTTGACGCACGGTATAAATGTTAGTGGCAACAGCAGACGTGGATTAACAACCTTCACGAAATTCATTACTGAGAAAAAGAACGTTTACGCTGGAACTCAGCAAACCAATTGTAAACAGTTCTATTCGATGGAACTTCCTCACCAAAAGCCGCATTAAGTCGTTCGATGCATTGTTTGGGTGTTACGTTGCTTCAAAAATCGTAAAAAATCATTGCTCGAAAATGTTCACGCGAGAGTTCCATTTTCTCACAAAATTACTTTTTTAAAGCGCTGTGTAAACAGAACTGGTTAGCTTGGGTACGAACTGGCAACTGAATTATAAGTTACAAGTGACAAATTTTTCGAATTTGACAATGGTTTAACGCTGACACCACCGGAAGTACCCGATTACATAATTTTTTCCGGCAAGCCTTATACAAATCTACAATTAACACGGCATTTATAAGAAAGAAAATCGTTTCTTTATTTTCCGTTATCAATGTTTCCTTTTGGTACCCTGCGCAATCTCTCCTCCCTTGTTAAAGAAGGGAGGAGAGGAGCCCAAAAAAAAACTGTCTAAACCTTGGTGCCCGGAATTTCAGTAAAAGGACCGTTTTTGGAGATACCCTGCCGTTGTCGTAAGCTAACCAAAGTTGAGTTTGGCTTTGCAAAAGTGCGTAAGGGATGGGTGAGGTGGGGAATTTTGTGAGATATCAAAACCATATTTGGGATGTTCATTACCATAGTAGTCCTGTGTACAATAACTACCAAAAATAAATTCCTTCCTTCAAGTGGCGCTAGGAAATCTTTGAATTGTAGCAAAGAGAATGTAGAGTCAAATCAAGAAAAGTAAGGAATATGAAATTTGGCATGTATACTTAGTAGAAAGGCCAAAAACTAAGAGAAAGATACCCAAGACCACATTTCGATGCACTGTTTCTCAGAGACATTCTTTTATGAAGTATTTCTTTGAGATTCACAGTTAAAAACTAAGTAAATGGTGTTCTTTGAATGAAATTGTGTAGAATTGTTAAACACAAACAGCTTCAACACATGCTCAAGTGACAGAGCGATGGTCCAGCGTGCCAGAGGTGTGAGTTCGAATCTTATAGAAAAAATAAATTTTCTCTTTGTATAACTTTAAAATGTAAATATAAGAACTCATCATGTTAGTAATAATGATTTGTCAATTCGATATAAATACATAAGTATCACAGGAGATTAACCTTCCGATTTCCGAGTTAGTTTTCAACTTCCAACTATCGCGTGAAGTACAAACCCCATCCATGTTTTGAGGGAATATACATAGTTCCAAATCAAATGCTACTTTTGTCAATTTATATTAGACGATTTAAAGTAAGTAATCATTACAATTTTAGTTTCCGGTAGGCTACGAAATTTTTCCGTAGGGCGTAGCTTAGACACACGCACGCCAACCAAGGCCAGTACATAACATACAAATTACAAAACCTATTAATAACACATTAAAACAAATTCAAACTGTCAATTCGACAGATAATTTCGATTGAGAATGAATTAACCTAAGACATGAATTTTTTTTTCATAGCCTACTGGGAAGTGAAATTTTAGTGATCGCATGTTATTAACTAAACCAACTATTATTCAACTGAAATGCAATGATTGATATGGAACAGTTATATTGATGAGTTGATAGTGGTATTACTATAAAGGACAGATTTTTGAATAGTATACAGGATGATTCTCAACTTGCTTTTTCCTCTTAAAGGGTAAGAGAGGAGCATGAAAGAAGCTGATCTACGTTAAATTACATTAACAAAATATGCATAGTTTCGAAGATATAAAACTTTAAATAATTGGACCCACTGTTTGATATCTGAAATTTTTTGCTAACAAATTCAGTAGGCATACCTCATCTAGCCACTTTGATTTTGACCATTTCCGGCTCCAAAGTAGCTAACTTTGTAGTCGCCTTTGACCTTTGGACAAAACTTGTCTGAGTGACGTTCTGTCATTTTAAATGCTTTACTTGCTTGCAAAAAAGGAAACACTTACTTGTTTAATTCCATTATCTTCATCATTTTAATTGATTAAATCATCTTCAATGATTTTCTATTTTGTGCTGAATTAAATAATGTACACAAATGAAGAATTTATAGACACGATAACAGTTTCCGGCGAAGCACTACAAAATGCTGCTACAGCTGCACGATTGTATGCAGAATGTTTTCCCAATCGAAGGCATTTTACATATCCAACGATTCTGTCTTTAATTCAAAGAGCACATACCTCGGACGAACTGGAGTCATGACAAGGACGTGACGAAGGCCCTCAAGCAAGTAGGCAAGCTATTGATAATAAAATTATAGATTTAATTAAAAAAGATCCCACTTTAAGCATTCGCTCAACCGATTGGGAAGTCAGTACCTCACAATCCACTGTGCATAAAGAGTTACAGTACTCGTACCAAGTGCAGCGTGTACAAGCTCTGACACCAAGGGACTATAAACTCTGTGTTCGATTTTGCGAATGGCTCTTGGAACAGAATCTGAGGAATGCCAACTTTTCGATGAATGTATTGGCTTGTGATAAATCCGCCTTGACAAGAACGGAATCATAAACTTCCACAATTTACGCCGATGGGATGGAGAAAACCCTCACATCAACAGGTCCAATTATCAGCAGAGATTTCAGTCATTCTTTTTGCTGAAATTGTAAATGGTATGCTAATAGGCTTACTTATCTTGCCCAACCGAATGATTGAGAGAGTGTCTTTAAATTTTTTGTAAAACGAACTTCCAAAACTGCTAGAAGATGTTTCATTAGATGTCCGTCAGCAAATGTGGTTTCTACATTATAAAGCTCCCTCACATTACGATAGAATGGTACAACAACATCTAAATACCGTTTTTCCTGGTCGATCGGTCGGTCATGGCAACCTGATTATCTAACCTCCGAGATCGCCGGATTTAAATTCAATAGATTTATTTGTGGGGGCATATGAAATTATTGGTTTATCAATAACAGATTGCTACCCAAGAACAACTGTTGTAGAGAATACACAACGCAGCAGAAGGCATTCGGCAGGGAGATCATCTTTCGACGTGCTAGACTATGAGTTCAAGGTGGAGATCGTAATTTTGAACAGTTATTATTATAATTATTGTTTTTTCTTTACCATTTTTTCAAATTTATTAAACATAATTTAAATTTGTTACAGCCTTCTAATAATTAATGTTTTTAACTTGTTTGATTCTCAAATTAATAAACAAAGTTATCTGTGTATTGCAATTTGATTTATACTTATACGAGGTCTGTTCAAAAAGTATCGCGAATTTTGAATTTCCGCGGGTTAGGTATATTAGATTTTCGATTTTTTTGTGGCGTTATGTTGGTACTCATGTCCCTCATTTATGCCGACAAGTTCGGCCATTTTGAATATTCAGTTAATTTTTGACAGCTGTTTTGCTTGGACGTGTTTTGGCTCGTCTTCGATTTTTGCCTATTCTAAAAAATTGATCAAAGAATCTGTATCAAATTTTGTGTGAAAAACAAAATTAAATGCGCGGACGCATTCCGAATGTTGACTGTGGCATATGGTAAAGCTACCTTGGACCGAAGCAACGTTTATCGGTGGTACAAAATGTTCCCAGAGGGCCGAGAAGATGTGAACGACGAAGAGCGTGCCGGACGCCCGAGCATGTCAACAACAGAGGAAAACATTGATGAAGTGAAGAAAATAGTAATGGCCAATCGTCGAATCACCGTTAGAGGAGTTGCTGAGGACCTAAACATATCGATTGGCTCGTGCCATTCGATTTTTACCAATGATTTGGGCATGAGACGGATCGCCGCGAAATTCGTACCAAAATTGCTCAATTTCGACCAAAAACAGCATCGCATTAACATTGCTAAGGAGCTGTTGGACTCTGTCCGCGACGACCCAAATTTGCTCCAGAGGGTCATAACTGGTGACGAATCATGGGTTTATGGTTATGACGTGGAAACCAAAGCTCAATCATCCCAATGGAAGCTGCCGCACGAGCCAAGACCGAAAAAATCGCGCCAAGTTCGGTCTAATGTGAAGGTTTTGCTTACAGTTTTCTTCGATTGCAGGGGCGTGGTGCATCATGAGTTCTTGCCACAGGGTAGAACGGTCAATAAAGAATATTACCTGCAAGTTATGCGCAGTTTGCGCGAAGCAATCCGCCAAAAACGCCCGGATTTGTGGAAGAACAAAAATTGGCTTTTGCACCATGATAATGCCCCTGCTCACACATCGTTGCTTGTGCGCGAAGTTTTGGCCAACAACAACACACTAATGATGCCGCAGCCACCGTATTCCCCAGACCTGGCCCCCTGTGACTTTTTCTTGTTCCCGAAACTGAAGAGGCCCATGAAAGGACGACGCTACGCTACGATTGAGGAGATAAAGACGGCATCGAAGGAGGAGCTGAACAAGATCACAAAAAATGATTTTTTGAAGTGCTTCGAGGATTGGAAAAAACGTTGGCACAAGTGTATAATATCTGATGGGGATTACTTTGAAGAAGACAAAATAGATATTCATGAATAAATAAATAATTTTTGAAAAAACACAAAATTCGCGATACTTTTTGAACAGACCTCGTATATAGTAGCTGTAGGCCATGCAGGGTTGATTGTTTAGACTGTGGTAAATGCTTCAAGTCAAGGGTAGACTAGTCTTTAAATTATTGCATTACAAAATGCGGTTATGTGTAGAAGTTCTCAAACAGGGTACCCAGTTATTCCAACTCTAAAACTATACGACTTTTGTTCTTGCAATTTAATGTAGATCGGTTGCTTTTATGCCCCTCTACTATGCTTTAAGTTAAGAATCACTGGGTATATAAATTAAGTGATTGGGTCTGTATAAAAATGTTGGAAAATAAGAGTAAAGTGCATTTGTATTTGATCATTAAGGCACTGGTATATATTTGTTATCTTTTTTTTTGAGTTTTTCTATTTCTAACGTTTCTAGGAGTAATAATTTATATCTTTTAACTATGTTGATATAGCATGTAGTAGTTTTAAATTATCTTGGGAGAAGGTATGCTGTTTTTCGTAAGATTGAATTGGTTTTATTCTGTTCAAATGCATACACACGTTGAAAGCCAAGTGCATCAGATCTAATGCATTCTTGCATTTTCCTCGGGGACCAAGTGCATTAAATGTGATTTATTAATAATGTGTATTCGAAGCTGAATAAGTTGCCTACTTAACTGTTCTGAGGTAATTAATGTATAGATATTGATTCAGTATGGCCCATAGTACTAAAAATTGGCCTTCGCGTACGATATTTGTTTTAAGAATTAAAAAAACTAATAATTATATTAAAATACATATGTATTACGTTTTTATATTATATTATTTTCTATAGGAAACACAAGAATAAATTACTAGAACTTAATTCGAAAACTAAATACATATTAAAACCAAATGTGAAACACTTAAAAAATAAACTTAAAATAGTACTATGATAAAACTGTAATTGAATAAAACATGGCAATGAATTTTATAGTGGATAACATTTATGAACTTCAAAAAATAAAGACGACAGAAATTTGTTACACTCTACACAGTTACACGCACAAAACTTGTCTGCTTTACTTTTAAGAGGGCAGTTTTAGAATTGGATTCTGTGTTAATTTTTCATGGCAATTTTTGCATTTCTTTGTGGTGTCTATTTATGTTAGAATGTAACTTTCTTTCTTGCTCCTCTAAGATTCAATAATTTCTCAACTATTTCTTCTTTAAATTGTGTAATTTTTTCTTAGTAATTGTTTGTAGTACCCTATAAGCGTTCACTAATGTCGTACCGGTTATAAGTTCAACTGCAAGTTTTCGGTACCGTTTGATACTTTTCCTGAGACAGGTTAAATATGCTTTTAGTTGATCGAAAACGTCGATAAAAGATTTGGCTTTATTGTAATCAACAACGATTTGGGGCTTTGTAAAATTTTCTTCTTTTCTTCTGTGGACTTTAATTCTCGAGTCGTCATGTTTAGTGCTTAGGAGAACACATCCCGTTTATCTTTCCATTTTAAGACTGTACAACCAGTACTGCTTTGTAGACTTATTTGTTCCCCTTTCTTAATTTGTTTTGAAATAATTTCTTCTTCTGATACTTCTGAGAGTTCCTACTAAATAAGTTTTTCTTTTATGCAGCTTATGAGCTAGTTCCACACTTAGTTATCAGTATAAACAGTAGTCTTTCGTCTAATAAGGAATCTGCAAACTCTAAAACTATTTTCGTTGGCGCTGAGATGTTATTCTCAGTTTGCCTATTTTTCCCACAGTACGCCTTAATATTATAAGTGTAACCACAATCTAAACATAATTTATAAAGCTTTATTCCAAGCTTATGTTTTTTGTTCTGTATGTATTGCTTAAACAATAAGCGTCCCCTGAGAGAAAGCAGAGTTTCATCTCTACATAGATTTGTTCCTGGAATTAATACATCTTGATACTTTGCTAGAAGATAATTTATCAGCGGAATGACTTTATATAATATATCATCAGGAGATCGTTCTGATTGGTCATCACAGAAGTGCCACATTCTTACTAACAACTCAAATCGATTCCTTGACATAAGACACTTTACTTTGTTAGAATATATATCATTTGCAGATCAATAATCTCTAACTTTGGGATATCTACATAAGCCCATCTACAGTATTATACCTAAAAACTTTTTTATCTCATCCTGATTTTTGTGTGTTGCCAATCATTTATACGAGCACTTGGTAAGGCAGTGATTTTCTACTGATATTGTAAAGCATAGCGATTTGTTTCTTCCGTCATTAAATTAACAAGATAATTGTCTATAAACATTTCAAAAAAATCAACAGGTTCTTTATTAGCATGCTTTTGGATAATGTCATCTTTTACAACTACTTTGTTCATTAAAAAATTAAATCTTGAAATTTTTTCACTATCAACAGCATTCCAAACAATATGTTGATAAAATTCTTCTGTCTTCCGAAATCTTTTTATTATTTTCTTCATTTTCATCCTCTCTCAATACTGTCAAATTTTTTCAATATGATTTTTTGTCGCTTCGTTGGTCGATTTGAAAATGTTTTCCTTTTTTTTAGGTAGCATAAATATCCCTTATAAATCAGTCTCTAAAAGTATAAATTAGAATCGAGCAAATGAACAGAGCTATTTATATTACATTTACAGTCACATCTTGCCTATAATCAATGCCTCTTACAAACGGCATTATGTTGTATAACCGATCACAATTTTATATTTTATTTAAAGTACGGCAAGCAAATGCTAATTCATGTCAAGAATAATAAATTAAAACTTATCAAGTTTGACATTAATAATATATTATTTAACAAGCGTGTAATGGCTATTCTTTTACATGAGGATGAAATAAAAAATCCATTACGTGCGAGTCATGTATGGTATTTTATATGCGACTGTTAGAGAAAAACAAATTCAATAATGAACATGTTATTCTACAGTTATAAATAAAATATTACTTAGCTTTTAAATACATACAGAAAAAAAATAGGATTCGAACTTGTGACCATCTGCGTTCTCTGCCGATATCTTAGTCACGCTCCATGTTCCAGAATAAATATTTTCTATATCTTTTAGGAAAAATTAATATTATTTTAATGATAAAAACTGTTCAAGTAATCCTAAATTACCATATTTGATAATTTTTTAGATTAATGATAATACTCATGATTTTTATTGTGATACCTGTTAAAAGACCTTAGAGATCAACAGAAGACTTCATATGGTTTCAGGTAAAAAATGTATTCGAACTAGTACTTAAGGTACTTAGGTATCAAAAATCACTTTACATACACCAGATATTGGTATATCCCACTAATAAACGAGTATACTGTGGTACACAGCATTTATAATAATCAAATGTATTTTTTTGGAACAAATGAAAGTGTAACGAAAAACTGGATATGTAATGGTGATCTCGGTTTAACATGGCATCTGAAAATGACGAAATAGTTCATGGGATGAAAATGAAAGAACATATTTACTATCGTAAAAGTCATTTTATTTTTCAACATAATCTCCTAAAACAGTAATACACTTGGTCCAACGTTTTTCTAGTAGTTCTACCCCTTTCTTCTAATGATCTTTCGGAAGCTCCTTGAAATAGGTGTTCACCGCTGCAATAATCTCTTCGTTTGTCTTGAAATGCCTTCCAGCCATAGATTCTTTAAATTTGGAAGAAGGTGAAATTCTGACGGTGCTAAATCCGGAGAATAGGGCGAATGTTCTAAGAATTCATACAACAATTCGCCTAATTTATCCATTGCAATTGCACTTTTGTGAGGAGGGGCATTGTCCTGGTGATAAAGCACCTTCTTTTCCGATAAACCAGGTCTTTTTGCTTTGATATTTTTATCTAAATTGTCTAGAAAGCTTGAATGGTATCCTCCAGTAACGATTTAACCCCTTTCCAAGTAATCAATCAAAAGTATTCCGCTTGAGTTCGAGAATACCGACAACACAACCTTACCAGCTGATGACACCGACGTAGCCTTCTTCGGCGCTGAACAACCAGCTTCTGTTCATTGTTTCGACTACTGTTTTGTCTCCGGTATATGGTGATGAATCCAAGTTTCGTCCATAGTTACAAATTACCGCAAAAATCCTTCCTATTCTTGTTGAGACGATCCAAACGACTCTGCGATATTTGCAGTCGAATGCCTTTTTTTATGTTGGTTTTGATTTTGTTGTGTTAAACGCTGCTGTGATAAACTGTAATAATTGCTATTCATCTCCAAAATTTTGGTTGAGCACAGGATTCTCGACATAACTCCAGAAGAAAGATATCTAACGGTGTTAGATCAGGTGATCGTTCAGGCCAGGGTACTGCAGAATGCATTAGTTTATAGCATAAGAAATCAAAATAACCCTATCATATTTACATCATTAGAATCGTGACAAGAGCTATTCAAAAAAATTTTCAATTGTTTTTCTGCCTATTTAAAAAAATGAGGTTGATGATGGTTAGTCGAAACCGAAACGTTGCACAGGAATTTTGTTAGCGTATTTTAATAGAGAACAAAAAGTGGCAATAAAAAAGTGGTTTTAGCTTTCCGATATCTCTTCAAATAAAGGAAAGAAAAAATAACGAAAATCGAGAAATCTACTTTTTTTTAAATATCTCAGAAACTATCCAAGATATCTAGATTTAGCAAACGCCAATAAAAAGGTCCTACAAATACCAACTTTCATCCCATTTAACCGATGCTATATCTCTTATCGTTTCCAAGATCCCCATGCTGTGCACCCTTATCTTGGACACACTGTATACTTATACATATGTACTTCAAAAAAAAAATGTTTAAAATAAAATAAAATATTTTGAAATATTTAAAATACTATTGACACAATTGATCTATTCTAAAATATAATTGAGTAATTTGAAATACAATCATTGATATCTGAAATAAATACAATTGACTAATGTGAAGTACAATTGATACTTTCCGAAATACAACTGATGCTTTCTGAATGCAAGTGGAAAAGTTAGAATTATGGTTTAGGAGGGAAACGATTATTTGCTACAATCTCTTTGAATGGAAGGCAGGTGAGGAAAGTGTCTGGCTTTCTAGTATAAACTAAACAAACGTACATTTGCTATAGATGATTAATGCAGTGATAGATTGCATTTGCAACAACTACAAAAATGCAAAATCTTCAAATCACCTGTCCAATTACTTTCAACAATTATTTTTAAATATGTGAAAAACATTAAAACATTAGAAAACCGCCTTTCTTTGCAGATAGTGCTGAACTATTGACAATGGTTTTCAAAAAAATATGAAAAGATGGACACGTAGGGCAGCTCAATTTATACCTCTGACTTCCACACCATGCACACAAAATTTGTTTATCTAAATGCACTTAAAAATTTCCATCATCTAATTTTTATTTTCCTTATTGTTTTTGTTTGTGATACTTGGGCAGTTCTACTATCTGTATGTCAAAACCGTTTACGTAACTAAAAACGCATTCCTAATGACTCAAGTGTCAATTTGGTATGTATGCAATGGCATTATAAGGACATTCTAATAAGTATATTAAAAACATATAAGTAATTGAACAAAAAATGATAATACTAAAATCAAACTACTATTCTATAGATTTTCCTACATTCTTTTACCTTTTATGGTAGTAACGATGACGTTAGCTACAGTTTACTGTTTAGAAAGTGCTGCGAATTTGTCAATATGTTAATGATATAAAGAAAAATGACTTTGAAATTTGTAATATTTTAAGCTTCAACATACTGATAGATCGGATCTGAATAGTTAGACATGGATATATTATTACAGCCACATATGATTGTCAGATGTGATAAAACGACTTAATTGAATGAGATTTGGCAAACGGATATATACCTTCACCATAAATTGCCCTATATCTACATGTTGCTTGTCATTACTTAATTTTAAGCCATTGAAATTTAAAAAACCGTTTTTTATAAAAGGAGAAAAGTGGCAATAAAAAAACTCATGACCTACCAATTAGTTTTAATTCCTCCAATCCTAAATTATAAATTATAGTGAGATTTAATGATACTGTTTGATCTGAAAGTATTCGCATTCTTCGACCAGGATATTTTTACTAACTTATAATTAAAGACTGAAGTTTTTAAAGTTAAGCCTTGAATAAGTAAACTTTGAATTAATGTTGAAAATTTTCTGTAATGAACTGTTTAAACAAATCTATATATGTGCTAAAGGGATTCGTTTACTATTATCATCAATAAATAATAATGTTTATATTTCTTTAGAATACTGTGTTACTTTCAGAATTATGATGAAAACGCTCTGTTTGATTTGATCTTAAAATAGTAACAAAAATATAATGAATTTTACCTATAAATTTAACAATAAAATTAAATTTGTTTTAGAAACAGCACTTAAATAATCATAGCTTGTATTATAACTTTATCCACCTCTTATCAGTTGGATTATTTTATTTTGATCTTTAATTCCATATTATATAGGAAAATCTGTCGCTATTATCAAATTTATATGAAAAGCATTATTTATGTAATAGTAAATGATAATGAATATAATCAGTAAAACAAGTAGAATTATAATAATTAAGTAAAACACAATTTCAGTTATTAATTAGTTTTATTTTAATTATTATAATTTTTTATTAACATGAAGTTACACAAAGTAAGTTTAAGTAAAGAATACAATAAGTTGTCAAATTATGTATGTTAATTATTTTATATTGAATTGTAGTCTCGTTGTGTGGTTCCTTCTTTCCAATAATTTATACAAGCTTAAAATTCCTTTTACTGCCATTTGATAGAAATACATTAACATCAATATCAATAAGATATAAAACACCAGATTCGATTTTAATTTACTTTTCTGCTTAATTACATGAGTGTCGATGAAAGAACAGTAAAAATTGAACTGGCATATAAAACCTTACGGTTTAGAAGGCATAATAATTTAATTTATTTCATTCAAACAATCGTAAAAACGGCGTTATTACTGATTTTAGAAAATAAAACTTTTCAGTGCCACTATAAATCAAGAAATATGGAACTCACAATAAGTCGAGAGTTTTTAAAAAAGATATTTAAATGATTTAGAATAGTATAATATTATTTTTTACATTCTAGAAAGTATTACTGTTTAGATACCTTAAAGGGACTTTTTCATCATGAATCGTATCTGTAAAGAGAAGAAATCATGAAACCGCTCAGGTCAAGTTAAGAGTATTTTAATCAGCAAGTAAAACATGCTTCTAGTGCTTGAATTTTCTGATACAATGACGTCTTCCACAAACTCTTTGCAAGTTTATTCTCGTTGCCTTAAAAACCCATAATTTTGACATATGTCTAGATCTGATTTAAAAGCTTTTTTAGCCTGCTTAACAGACCCACATTAGTCACCATTATCTTAAGATACCCTTTTAAGAAACACTTACAGTCGAAAAGATGTATGAATTGTATTCTTTCTGGGGCTCTATCTAAGTTTCTCTTTGTAATAGCAGTTTCAATGGAAGAAGTTCTGTAAGCAAAGTGATAGGATTTTTGTTGTAAATATTCTCCAGACATATTTGCGTCTATATCCTCGTGGTAGTCTCCAATGTAAATAGATTGGATACCAAAGATCTTTCATCTACAGTCTAATAAAACTCTACATCTTTTCTCGGAAAATGTTTATAATACTGCCCTAACTTAAATAAATACTAAATTAATTGACGTATATGAAAGATTACAAGAGTACAGGCGAAACGTTATTATAATTAAAACATTTCTTACTCTAAAATAATTCATCGTCGAATTTCCAGTAAACTTCCAACAAAACTATCAACGCCGTTCAAATAATAAAATTGCGGGAGGTCGATGCTCGGCGTCGACAAAATCACAAAAGATTTAAAGCACTTTAATAACCTTTTTGCACTTCACGTAACTTTAATTTTAACACAGGAGAGAGTGTACCATTCACATCCAAAAGCTAACGAGAACGAAACAGTTCCATCAAAACAAAAAAAATGAAGCTTTTACTTCAACGGAAAATTTTCCCTAAACGACAAATTTCTACCCGGCTTGCTGCAACCACGCGGTCCCGCTAAAGCGATCATTAGGTATCGTTTTGATACTGACATCACTAAACAAAATGAAGATATATATTGGAAAAATTAATTCCACCACTCGTGAATCCCAGCACTGATTCGGCCAAGGCGGCCGTTTCGTGTTTTTCAGATCCAGCCTCCAGAAAGCACTCGCAATAACACAAAAAAGTCAAAGGGGCAAATTCACGGCGGATGTTGACAGGCAAGCCGGAGCGGTCGCCGGGCCTCACCAAACTAGAACTCCCCCGAGAAGACACTGTTACATTTGACGCATAAAGAAGTTGGTTCTACACTGTATTATGAAATCAAACACACGCGGTAAATTAAAAATGGGAAGGTACCGGACGTTATTTTTTTAATTTAAAGCGACCTTTCATCCAGACATAAATCTGCAAACGGCAAACATTTTTTTCTTAGAACCAAAACTCGAAAGTAAATTCCTTGATTTGATAATAACAGAAAAATATACTAAAGATCCATAAACAGTCGTGAACTAAGATAAAGCACAATTTGACAATAAAACAACGGAAATTACAAATCAAATTTCATAGATAAAACTTAAATAAGACATTCTCACAACGAAGAATTGATTTCACCAACAATTTAAATAAATTAACCAACGTTTCAAGATAAATTGAAATAATGAATTTGTACGAAATGAAAATACTCAAGCGAAATTTAAAGCAAAGTCCGGATAGGTACGCAACTTTAGAAAATGACATTACACTTTTCTTTACCATGTTTTACTGACACCATGCGCTTTACTTACCCACGTTCCATTTGAGTAATTTCCTAACTTGATAACGATTACTTTTTCCGAAACTGCTTAGCAAAATCTTTAAATAATTATTATTTTCTTATTATTCTATACACTCCACACCTAAGAACAATTTATGCCTATATTTTGTAGTCTATGTCTAGCACGAATGCTCAGCTCATAAACCAAACTCAGACCGTCTCATATTTCTGAGTTAGGTCTCAACTGTAGAAGATTATAGCATGCTTGGTAGAACGAGGTAAAATGTTTCAAGTATCAAGCACTGAGCTAAAGTGCTGTAAATTAACAAGTACCAAACACTTAGATTTTAAAGAGTGCTTTCATTACCAAACACAGTGATTGAAAACTTAAAGCATCAATTTTATTGAATACTCGAAAATATAAGTATAATACCATTTATCCAAACAAAGGCA
This sequence comes from Ignelater luminosus, assembly GCA_011009095.1. NCBI lineage: Eukaryota > Metazoa > Arthropoda > Insecta > Coleoptera > Elateridae > Ignelater > Ignelater luminosus. The sequence goes on along the minus strand of VTPC01091261.1, from coordinate 493,198 downwards.
GTGTTGACTTGACAGTAAAGTCGTAGATAAATAACTTGGACTAACAGATGATATTCACTTCAATGCATTAGGGTAGGTTATTGGACAGTTGACAAGACATTTTAACAATACATGTTAATTTTGGTGATTAAGCCGCAGAATCATGAAACCCAAGTACAATATGTTTAAGTATACTATACTGTTCAGTACCGTATTTGTATGAAAGTGGCAAGCTATGGCAAGGTTATAATGTATAGCACTATGTTTACTTTTACAGAAGAAAGTTCGAACAGGTCGATTTTTACTTTTCATCAGAAACATTCTAAGCAAAAATCTTTGTTCTAAGTTCTAGATGGCGGCAAAGCACTAGTTTGTAAATAAAAGTTAGGTTTCAGAAGATCTCATCCGTCCAAAAGAAACTGACGGCCTTAAAAGAGTTATTTTTATTTATCAAGGTCATTTTTGCCTTTAATTCTCAATTGGTAACAATTGACGCATCTATAAATTGACAACAATCAAACCTACTATCAATTAGCAGTAATCGATATCAATCAAATAAAAAAACAGACAAAGCAATACAGTTAAATCTGCATTTTATTTTCTCCAGTGTGGCTATTTTCTACTTTCAAATGTCATTAGAACTGTCAATAATAAATAACTGCAACATTTTTGAATTACTTAACAAGTTATTTCATGATGCAACCAACTGAGAAAGAAAGAATAAAACTATATTGATACTGACAGGCCGCCATTTGGCATTAAAAACAGACAGCAAAAAATCAATCGCCAATACTAAAAAAAGGCGCCAGAATGTACACAATTCGTCACATATCGCAATTTTGCACCGTAATGAATACGTACTACGTAGTTGTGACAAAATGACAATAGCGATTTTTTAATTCAACTTCAGGGAATTTGTGTGAAGATCTTGAATAAGGTGTTGCTAAATGATATTTATTTAGTAAATGCTAAACCATTTAAAATATGTGTTTTGCACTAAATAAACAATTTTAATGCCAATGTGTAATATTTTCGATAAAAGCAGATATCTAGAATTATTACTATTCAATATGTAGTAAATTGAAATTACTAATAATAAGTATGAACTACTTTTACAAAGAATTATATTAAAAAATATCTTCATCACATCGACTTTGTCACCAGCACCAAAATACGAGCTCTAGTTATTTAGGAACAATTGATAATGGAAGCAGATTCCATTATCAGTTACTGTCTAAACTATTTCCATTACCCATTACCATTACTTTTATTCTTAAAGTATTGTATTACCATTATCATTATTAGAAAAGTATTGGCATTAGTAATTACATTACCGAGTAATGCAGTACCGCCCAGCTCTGTTTTCAGAAAGAATATTCAAATGATTTAAATGGAATTTACGTGAGAATTGGCCAATATTTTAGAAAGAGTAAAAATTTCAATTCTGTTGTTGGCGTGTATCTCGTAAATAATTGACAACATTCGAACACAGGTTACGAACAATAACTATATCTTATTTGATTTATTTATCTTAATTTAAATGTTCTTAGTTTACTCATTATTTAGTTTTTTTGCAAAGTTTTAGTTTGTTACATAGTGTTTGTTGTTCATATCTAATTTGTCTATTGCAGTAATAAAAATCAATTATTATCCTCATTCATTCTTCTTGTTTTAATATTACACAATTAATCATCCTGAGGTGAAACATTCGTATGCCAAAATGTCATAAAAGAGGCTGTCTCTGATATTTCGTTCTTTCAAATTATAAAAAAAGGTTGAAGTGGTATGTGAAAACGTATGATGTGTTGCATATTCAAATTTCCCTAGAGTTGTTATCGCTCGTAAAGAGCCCTGTATAATAATGAAAAGAGGAAATTGGTCTGCAGATAAGAAAGAACTAACAGCAATGTTTTATAAAATTTTCTGTGAAATTTATTAAGTTGATTGAATTTCAAGAATTCTAAATAATTGAAATAAATTGATGTTAGTTGAACATGTATGTAAATAAGTGAATGACTTGATGTAGTTGTAATAATGCAGTGTATATAGAGTAGTACTGATTTCAAGTTTATATTGTTTGTGTTAAGGATATGATGAAGAAGAAATGATAGTAATATTTAGGTATGTAAGTAAGTTAATGATATGTAGTATTACAATTTATGTAGTGGAACATGCTGAAAATAAATAAAGAAATAATAAATAAAAGTAAAAGAAGAAGTAGATTGATGTTGTTTAATACCGATAAGCGAAATTTTTGTAATAATCTCAGTTTTGATTCTCTGTTTTCATCCAAATCATTACAGTAGCTTTTGATCGACATTTTTAATCAAATTTGTGTTTTGATTCATTTAAAATTTATACAGAGAATTGACAAAATTTGTAGCGAAAATAGGAAAATACAGAGAAATTAAAATTAATTAGACAATAATGAGAAAATGACAAAATTTTTTGGCTTACTTTTAATTTAGAACAATCCAAGCAGGTATTTGTTAATAAACAGTGATATTTATACTGTAACCGTAAATCATTAGGAAAGCCTACAAAAGAAATTGAAAAATGATAAAAAGGTGTTATGAGGAAACAAAGCAAACAAGCTCATTAGAATCAAATACATAGATAATTTTAATAGTTTTAAGTAAATACTATTAAGTGATCAAAAATAGACAAGAAATGAAACTTGGCATTTTAAATGTTGCAAAGTGAATTAATTTCCTGCTCTAAAGTGCAGATGTTAAAATACAACCCACATGAAAAGAGGATCGAACTCATCTCACGAGCGCGTAATAGGGCGGAAAGTAAACGTCTAATCTGTGCAGCCACTTTACCCACTAACTCAAATTAATGAAACTGATAAGTTGCCAATATTTTAATTAAAAGCTGAACTGCCTGAAACTAAATTTTTGTTTAACAGACTTCCTTTAACGCATACAAAATATATTTGCTAACTGTATTCACTTCTTATTTGTTAGACATTGCTAGCCTTTGCATAAGTCCGATTTTATGGAATAAGCATACAAAATACTGTTTCAGAAACTATTTCGATTCTTGTTTGTTTTGGGAAACTTCCATTCACGTTCATCCATCAAAATCTCTAGTTGAATTTCTTTAGCACGAATACAATACTTTGCGTCCCTTATATTTAATGTATACGTACTACACCTTACATGACGAAAAAGTGAAAAATGAATGTTTTATTCAAAAGGAGATTTTTTTTTTATTTAATTTGAATTAAGACCGTCTTAAGCGATTTTCTCCTGCATATACGCCACAAATCTAAAACTTGAATTAATTAGACGTCACACAAAATGTAGGTGATAACAAATTTTTAAACCCTTTACAATCAATCGTGCCATGTCCACTTTTATATTATACGCTAGAACTCTTACCAGGAAGGTGTTATACGTTAAAAGCGGCTAATGCCTTTTATTATGTAAGCCGTATAATAAATATTAGTAGAACAAGGAATATACGTACTACAGGGTTTGCGTGATGCGCAAAGTAATTTTATATTCAGTATAGTATGTAGATTGTGTAAATAAGCGGGTAAAATAATCACTAATAGATGATTTTCTTCGTGTGGCAAAGGGAAAGACTCTGGTCGGCACGGGCGCAGTGCAGCGCCGCGACGGCCGCGCTGGCGCCTCCTAGCGCCACCACCCACTCGGTCACACTTCCGGCACCTTTTCTTTCGTGATTAACCGCTGATTGTGTTATATTGTGTTTGCGGAGTTGTCACGACTCCCTTAACATAAAGTTTTAATGTAACAATATCAATATCTATTTTGGGGCTTTCTAGGTGTGTGAACAAATTATGTATTGATTAACACTTTTTTCTTCATAGTTTATGCATCCGACCTTGAATAGAAATTAAGCTGTAACTTATACGATTGTTCGTTCCTAATGTTACAATTTCGAGGGGAAGTGTTAAGTACGTATTAATGGAATTTTAAGGTTTTTTTAAACAACTACTTAAAATTTGATTAGTTTAGTCTGTTAAAAAATGGTAAAAATTGAAATTTTTAATTAAACATATTTGATTTGATACTTAATACGATTAATCGATATATAGAACTTTAATTTCGTTTCCAAAATTTTTTATTTTATATACCAATCCATAATACATTGAATATGCATAATTCTGTCAGAATAATTATTTTTAAAATAAATGTGCTTCAGTTCAACAGTGGAATCAATGTCCCTTGGAATAATAACATTCTTATGCAGAACAGCTCTGAAACATTCTGATCCCTTGTAGAATATTTTGTTTTCTACTTTTCTTCTAATTTCTTTATCTACTGATATTTTCCAATATTTGCAGTTACTTCAGTCATTTTTATCGTGTCTTAACTTTATGCTCTAAATGTGAAGTTTGGTAACCTATTTGCTTTTGGTCATAAACATCATCAGACTTGATGTAGCTTTCTCTTGTCTTTGGAAAGTCAGCAAACAAAAATTACTTAGTATATTATCTCGTTTACCTATAAGAAAGCTAAGACAAAAAATAAAAGTAAAAGTTTTTAGGAAAACTTTTCTTCTATCAAACCAATAAACAACAAAGTCGGCAAAAGCTGTTATTTTCTGCTTTGGGTTTCTACACGGGTATCATCAAACAACACAATGTAAAATCCGTTTCAATGTTGTATGCTTTTCTAATATCAACACACAACATGTCTGTCAATGCCGGTTTCATTTGGATGATTCTGGAGTTCTTATTGTACGTTCCACTGCCCTGTTCTAGTTTTCTAATACCTTTGATTTACTCCCAAAGAAGAAAGACAGTATAACAGTAGACTAGTAGTAAATGACGAAATTTCTTAATTTTAACAATTACTTAAACAAAGAAAGTAAAGGAGAACAGGAGAAAAAAAGAGAACAATTTAACCAATGTTCCCTATCAAACCAAAACGAAACATTGCAGAAGGAAAAAGTTCAATGCACAACTAATCTTGGAGTAGTACAAAGAACTGACAGATATAAAATGTACGAAGGAACAAGTTATAAAATTGCCAAGCGAGAAATATCTTTTTTATTCTGAAATTCAAGATGAGAAAGCGAAACATGAATTTGGTGTAGCAGATACTAATGCTAAATAAAGACGAAAAATTACGACTTTTAGAATAAACTTTTCTCAAAGAGGAGGTTTAAAGCAAGATTGTCGACATAAATGCGTGATAAATATTTATGCACCAACTAACATGGACGATCAATACGTACTTACAAAACAACAAAAAGTAGTATGTGATGAATTTTAGAAAGCATGAAAAAGGCATAAAAAACTTATAGAGATACGAATGCTAAAATAGGAAAAACAACGTAGGAAGGGAAAATATAATGTGTAAAAAGGATGTTGGTGAAGTGTAGGAATATGTTTTTAGATTTCTATACCCTGAACAATCGAACATTAATATAGTAGAAGCTGGCATATCCTCCATAAACTAACAGATACGTAAATTAACCTGAACATCACTGGTGGTATTACCAAAAGTCACATACACCAGAAAATATAACAAACATCTTTGAAATGTTAGAGCCATATTCAAAAATAAACTTCAGGTGCAAGTAAAACATTGGTTATGGGAAAATGAAGAAATTAAAAGGTATTTCAAAGAAATATAAAGAAGTGGGAAACATCAACATTATTATTGTGTCGGAGAGCTGGTGCAATTGTAAAAAAGAAATTCTCCAAGATACTGCAAAAAAGTGATTAGCTTAAAGAAAACTACAATGGAAGATTGCATGTAGAGAAAAGAATGGAAGCAAATTGAAAAGAGAGCTATTAAATCTGAATTCTTAAACGAAAGAATAGAAGATAGAATTAATTTGAATCTGTTACGGAATAAGCAAGTCAAAAGAAGGGTGCAATATAAAGAATTTAAAAAAAATCAGAAAGACAACAGCAATACATGCTATGAACCCACCGAAATTATCAAGAAAAGGAGTTACTAAACAATGTAGAAAACTGTAACGGCAGGATGTTAGACCTAATTCTTTCTAACTACTATTGTATTAAATTAGTTCACAGATGTTACAGCCCTATTGTTAATGTTCATCAGCATCATCTCCCATTCGATATTAACTAAAAGTTCCTAAACATAAATCAAAGAGAAACGTAAATTTCACAAAAAATGGAAACTATATAATATCAGACTTGATTATCTGACATTTAGTTTACTTTGTGGCCGTTCAAAATACTAAGTTTCTTTAGATTTTCGTAATTTAATTAGATCTACCGAGGAAGACTTAGTAACCAATCCTAAACGTATTTGGTCGTATGTTAAATCAATGAAACGTAGTTCAAATATACCTCACCAAGTAAAACTTGATGGCGTAACCGCAGATGACGGTTTATCTATTTGTAATCTTTTTCTTAAACATTTTGACTTTGTATTTATTGATGGTCAGCTACCGGACTTCGACGTAAATGTCCTTAATAAGGATAGGATGCTTGCTGCTACTACACTCAAAAGGTTCTAAATCTTCTCAATCAACTTGATATAGACAAGGGAGCGAGACCAGACGGTATCCCCGCGGTGCTATTGCGTAATTGTGCGGAGCATTTGGCGGTCCCGATATCCATAATCTTTAACCGATCACTAACAGGAGGTGTTTCTCCAAAGAGTTGGAAAAAAGCCTATATTGTTCCTATCTAAATCTGGGCATAAAGAGTTAGTTAAGAATTACAGGCCAGTGTCCATCTTATCGACTCTGCCAAAACCCTTTTTATGGAATTGTTTTGAGCACAACAAAAAATCATATTTGGGTTTTTGCCGGGTAGATCAGTGCAAACTAACCTAGTAAGCTATTTAGATTATTTGCTTAAGGCTTTTGATCAACGTGTATACAGGTTGCTTCTATAACTATACACAGCCTTTAGTATCGACTATAACATTCTTATACACAGGCTGGATATTATATAACTGAACTAAAACAATAATTTGCTAAATGCCATACTTACAGTTTAGATGTGTAGTAATAGCACTAATTTATTATAGAGTTGGCGCACACTTATTTTATGATGATTTCTATACTTAAGAATAACTTTTTTAAATTCTTCAATTGGTGCAGATTGTATTTTATAATTAAAATATGTTAAAATGTCCATAAGATGAAATAATGACATTTCATGAAATTAATTGTTTTTTAGACATCAATATATTATTTATACCGTGCTCAATTATAACGTAACCTACACCAACGCTATTATAATTTGTATAAGAGAGGTGACATTAAAGGCCTAAATCAGTCCCAGATAATCGTTAATCTTAAAACATATAATATCAGTTTTGTTTTATTTTTTACTTACAAGATACGAGATCTTTGAAAATGCAAACGATTTTTTTATTTCAATTCTATTCAGAAGATAGCAAATCTTCAACTTGAATCTAACTATCAAAATGGATGAAAAATCGTTGTTGTGTTTTAGTAAAATATATTATTAGTATTATTTAAATTATTTAAATTAGCAAGAAACAGACGCTTAATATAGTTAATTTTACTTATATCAACTTTAAAATAACAAAATTCTATTTTAGCGACTTAACCTAGAATGTAAGTTTTAACATTACATTATAAGTGAAAATAACAAATAGTCGCATTTTAACAATATAGTTTTTAATGTGTATGCAGAATTTTGAAATTTTGGTGTTATCAAATCATACTGCATTGAAATGCGGTGAATTGCTAACTTATAGGTTATAGAAATGACCTACAACCTACCTTCTTCGAACACACACGACAAAAAATAATTTTTTCACCTGTTTTCAATTCACTGTGGTTCTTAATCCATACGCGAAACAACTCCACGGTAGCTTTTCCAATTTTCGCCGTAGCACAGTAAAGTAAACTAACAAGTACACTCCACTAAGGAGCAAAAGGGACTTGATTCTTTACCATTTACGAACTGAAAGACACTTGGGAATTTCCGAGCAAAATTGTCAAGAACATAACGGGACGTAGGCAATACCCCAGCTCGGTGTAATTACTGTCATTTACCACTAGTTGCAGTTAAAATTTAATAGCAAAAACCTGTCTACTCAGATAGTTTATACTACCTGTCAATCATCAACAAATGAAAAAGTATTTGTATGTAAGGATTGAAACTTTTACCCAGAATTTGCAAACCATCTGCGATAGGGTTAGAAATACTTTATTTTTTAGAATCTTTGATCGGGTGTATAATATAATTTAGCAAGTTTCGCACAAGAGTTTTAGAAAGAAATTGTCTTCTGGACGTCTTAATAAAAAAAATCTAAAAATATGCATTTAATATTCGCCGATTAAAGCAAATATGCACATATATGCAATTTATGCACTACTTTCTCTAAATATACAAAAATATGATAAATAAAATTGAGATAAAAAGAATCCTCGTGAACCTCATTCGTACAGATATGTGGAAATTTTTACTCTGCATATATGCAAATGCATATTTTTCCGCGCTTTAATGATTACATAAGCCGTAACATATCTAAGGAAAATCAAGATGCTGCAATGCACTGTTGTTGGTAAACAAGATCCTCAGTAAAGTATTGCTGAGAAACAATTACCGAAGAGAGAATCTAGTGTAAATCTCACAAACGTCAATATAAATTATTCCATATTTTACATCACAAATGTCCTCTTTTACTTCTTTTGTTTTTAATAATTAGAAGTAATTCTGAGATATCAAACATTCACATCTTTCAGACGTTTTTGTAACTTCTTTGTATGAAATACTGCTGAAAGTGACTTGAATATTTGAAGGTTTATTTATTTTCGCATAACATCTTTCACATGGTATCCAGAATGTTTCAGTAGAACAGTATTCGGGCAACCAAGGAAATTGTTTTCATTTATCAATAAAAAAACAACTTTCTGTTCTTTTTGAAAGTCTTGATTTTTGAATCAATATTTTTGTAAATGAAAGAACTCGGTTTAGGTAAAACAGAAATTATAAATTATAATAGATAAACTATAACAAAAAGTAAAATAGCTTTAGACAAGGACTTAAGTACATTTCCTAAGGCATAGTGCCTCTAACACAAATGGTTTCTTGATATTCTCAATTCTATCCAAGATTCACTAATAATGTTTTTTTAAACTGAGATTCTATTTGTATTTAACATGTTTAGACAACCGGGTATGTAAATATTCTCTAGCTCTTTTGTCATTTGCGACATAAATTTTTTGTGCATTCCAGGTGAGAATCTTGAAAAATGATTAAATAACTCATTTTAGTTATTTACATCTTATCGCAAAATCAAGGTCATTTAGAACGCTATCAGTATCAATAGTTCAATAAAACTTATGTATTTATTAATATTACTTAACTATCAATTTATGAAAAAAAGAGGAAAAATGAAAGTGTCACTCCTCCTTTATAAATTTGCTTATAAAAAACAGTATGACAGGCAGTGATGAAGAAAAGAGCAGATTAGTAGAAGCAGAAAATGTCCAAGCATCCAACACTCAAAATCAGAACTGCAGACCAGTGCCATTTACTGGAAATTTGTAATCACAACGGCAGAAATTAAAGAATGTGAAACTAGTTACGTCTAAACTTTATTAGAGATGAAGGTTGTGAAACATATAAATTGTATGAGCTTCATGAAGAATAATGCTAGAAAATTGGATAATTATGGTTATGAAACATTGAAACATTTTGATGAGAATTTTCTTCCATAGACAAATGTAACATTTGAAAGACTTTCATTTTTCAGTCTTATACTCGTAGTTGATATTTGTATAAAAGGAATATGTGATGCTATTTTAGAAAAAACACTGTTAAGAAATTTAGATACTCAACAAACCTTGGAAATACGGAAATCTACGATGGTTCGTGCTAGAACACAACAGATAATGATGAAACAAGAACCACAACATGCAGCTGTTGATGTTATTAAAGAGAAGAAAACTATTAAGAAACTAGTGAATTATAAAAGATCACAAAACAAATCACAAACATAAAAATTCAAAACAATCAAATAGTAAACTTTGTGAAGAGTGTGAATACAAAGATAATTATGGTTAGTGTCCAGTATTTGCTAAGAAATGTAACAAATGCAATTGCCAAATCATTTTGCTAGTGCATGCAGATATAAAGACAAAATAGCTTATGCCATTGAGCAAGGCGATACAGGTAATAGTAGTAATGATGACAGTGTGGGGATTTCAAGACGGAAGTACCGAATCAAGTCGGTGTTAAAAACAATTATTGTAAATCTACAATAGCAATCAGCAGTTTTATTTCAGATGGCTTAGAAACTATGAAATGAATAAGAGATTTGTGTATTTTAGATAATGAGATATCCTTCAAGGGATGCCCAGGTACATAGTCAAGCTATTAATGAACCTACAGAGAATGCTAGTCAAATTAAAGAAAAACACAAAGGTGGTTTGAAAATTTGTGTAGATCCGGTTAACATAAACAAGGCATTAATAAGACCCCATTTACAGTTTCTAACATTAGAAAATATGACTGCTAAGCTAGCCGGAGCGAATTATTTTACGAAATTACATAGATGCAAGTTCTAGTTTCTGGATGTGTCCTTTGAGTACAGAAAGCAGTAAATTGTGTTGTTTTCAAACTTTATTTAGCAGATATTATAGTTAAAATACTGTCATTTGATTTAAACTGTTCTAATAAGATCTTTTACAAAATTAGGTTACACATTTTTAAAAGTTTGGAAGGATTAATTTATAAAGATAATATATTAATTTTTTGTTAAGGTTTGAATGAATTGAAAACCTGAGTAAATAATGTGTTGAATAGAGCAATATTTATTGCATCCTGAATGCGCCGCCACAATTCTTATTCTGTGCCTACGGGTCTGGCGTACACCATCGCTTTTAAAGCTCCCCATAAGAAAAAATCCCATGGCGTCATATCAGGGAAACGTGGTGGCTACTTTACAGGAGCATCATTGTCTCTGCCGATCCATCTATTTGGATACTGCTGATTTAAATGGTTACAAACATTTAGGGTGAAATGTGGAAGTGCTCCATCGTGCTGGAATCACATGGCGGAATTCCAGAGGCAGATCTTCTAATAAATCAGGCAATGCATTTTGGATATGTTCTAAATAAATTTTGCCATTTAATCGCCGCGGTAGAATGACTGGACCAATAATAAAATTGTCGATGATTCCTGCCCACACGTTAATCTTCAATTTATGCTGGTAATGGATTACCCTAGTTGCATGCAGATTTTATTCAGCATAAACATGGTCATTGTTGTAGATTTGTTATACCCTTCCTCGCAAAACAAGCTTCATTAGTGAATAAAGTCTTTCTACCGAAATTCACATTTTCGGTTCTCTGAGCGTTGATGAATAGACAGAAAACCAGCCGTAGGTCAGAATCAGGAAGTAAAATATCGTACACTGTTTGGATATGATATGGATAAAGCAGTTGTTCTTTTATAACTTTATGCACGCTATTTTTAGATACTCCTATTTGTAAACCTAAGCGTCTGATGCTTAATGCCGGATCTTTGGCAGCCCGTTCTAAGATTTCTTTTTCAGCCATAGGAGTCCTTATCATACGTTGATGGCCTGTTTCACGAAGACATCTGTCAACGGCAGCAAAGGTTTGATGGTTTTGTACGCGACAAGTTGGAAACCTTGAACTGTATTTTCTAACACATTCGCGACTATTTCTTTGACAACATCTAAATACTAATAATATATCTGTCAATTCTGCGTTACGGTCATGATAAATAAAGAAAATAAATTAACATTCAATACAACATTAAGGCACAAGTTTTAAGCAGACTATCAACTAACAATCAAGTTTAATAACATCATAAAAGTGAAACTCTGCTTTATGTAGTACTTAAATTTATCAGAAAAAAAATTTTTGGAAGAATGTGGCCGCTCGATAACCATTAAACACATCACTTTTTGATACATACAATTTTTTTTACAAATAAATAAATTTGTTATGCTGTCGTGCGGCAAATCAAAATTACTTTTTTTCCACAACTACTATTACAGTTAGCAAAATTAAACAAAAGGCAAAAGAGTACAGTTTAATTTTCTACGACGTATTTATCTTTGTATCCATGGTCACTTTGAACATTTAATGTAAGCGTTTTGATTTGCTGCATTAAAATTACGTTTCATCATCATGGGTTTTATTCTGCCTAAATGATTGCAGTTATCAAAATCGAACAAGAGACAAAAAGTTTCAAAAGTATTGACCAAACCAATAAAAAATCTGAGCTTTTTTGCATGTGGATGATCGATTTATGACCACTTACGAAATACCCACTAGCAAAAAACTGATGTCAAAAACCCTTTTTTCCAGTAAACATTCACATCCCAAATTTAATTCCAATCTTTGACTCCGGTAGTGCCTTAACGAAGCACTTTTGGACAGCGGTAAGTTTGGTTAAATCGTCCTATTTTGGTCTGAAGAATATGTGGTACAACGTCATACAGAACTTCTAGGAACACCCTGTATAAATACAAGCTTCATAATGCCTCCATAATTATGGATGTAGTTCAAGCTACAATTACTGATACTGTAAACACACATTCAACCCTTGAAGGATCAACGTTGGGTACCTTGTACCCAACTTTCCTTATATCTAATGTTTCCCTATCTTATATATTTTGGAACACCCTCATACAAGTATTTATTGTTCTTTAATGTGCGTAAGACTCACTTTCGCAATTATCTTTTACGCTGCGATTATTTTACTAAAGAAAGTTTAAGTCAGGTGTTTATGTAAAACGTGGTCAACTCAACCCCCCCCCCCCCATTATGCCAAACACTTAAATACCAGGGGTTGAAAAGCCCACTCTCTCTTCTCTTTCATCGCTTCTTGTCAACAGCATACCTTTACCTCGCCTCTGCTATATTAAGTAACAATTGTATTTATTATATTTCAAGTAATTACACTTAATGACTATACAAGTCATAAAAACAAAATTAATTTAATAATAAAATAAACATTTAACGACTAAACAAGTCGTACAAAAATCATATTAAAAACAACAAAACATTGGGTACAAAGTAACAACTGACAACTATTACTTTAGAAATCATTTATGAACAGCTGTGGGTTGTTTGGTACCGTTCGTTGGTGTTTATTGTTTTGCTTTTGACATTATTTTAAGTGAACACAGTATACAGGTGATTCCTAAATAAAGGGTATCCTCTTAAAGATGGATAGCGGAGTAATGGTAAAAAACGGTAGGTAAAAATTGCATAGTTTCCGAGAAAAATGCGATTGAAATTTAATCGCTAAGCCAAACCGGTCCTGCTCTCATACTTTTACTTAAGTAAAAATTAATAGGAGTTGACTGACTGTCCTTGTTATTGGCAGGCAGCTCTTGCTATTTATGTGAGGACTATAATAGTTTTTCTGTTTTCTACAATGCCATAAATAACCAATGGGCACGTTTATAACTTTTACTTTTTAATCGGTAAACGGAAAAATATTAAAATTTTACTGTTAGTAATTTTTTTCTGTAAAATCCTAAGGAATCAAAAACTTCAATAAGCATCATGCTACATAAATAAAAATTGGTTGAATTTATAGAATTGAATTGAATACAGAGGCGATAGTTAGTAGTACCCAGTGATGGATTTAGGCTTAGGCCCGCGAGGCCCGGGCCTAGGCTGGCAAGATATGAAGGGCGCCAAAATCTGAGGCGCAGCAAAATTTTAAAGACGATAAAAATTCGAAATTCATGGAGTTTTCCGGTGACTCTATGAAAAGATTTTAGGGATGTTTCAAAAATATTATTCTTAACATGGTTAAGTATGTAATTATTGAAACAAACAAAACATTAATTGACCAATTGAAAATTTCGGGAATTATAAAAGTATAAAAAAATTGAATAGATTTTTTTCAACTCTTTTTTTATTATACAGAGTGTCCCGTAAATGCCAACAAAACTTTAGATAGCAGTGTTCCTAAACCTCTTAAGGTGCCAAAATTGAAAACATGAATGTTCCAATGTACTTAGGTTTGTCACACGAACCAAAGAAAAGAAATATAAACTTGGTAACGCTGCTGCAGGCAAATACAAAATTATCCGAATACAGGAAATAAAGCATCCCAAGAAATCAAAGATTTATCAGTTTTATTCCAGTGATAATGACCATAAAATTGTCAAAACTTGAAAGAATTGCTGGCAACTAATTTCATCGGATTTGTCAGTACACCCAAGACTTGCATGTTTGTCATATCTATTTTTTTGGTAAGAATTTAATTTTTAACAGCATCTTCAAAAAAAAGGAAATATAACAGTTCTGTGTTTTATCAAGGGTAATTGTTTCAACAGATTCATTTGTTGAATTCGTAATGGCTTTATTTGGATTCGATTGTTTGGTTTCTCTTTATTTAGTGTTAAAAATGTTAACTTCTGACCATTTGTACCCCTAACCTGAGGAGAAATTTTCTTTTTGCAGATTTACAATAAGCATTCATAAAAGAAGATGTTGACCTGAAGCTTTATTGGCATTTACGGGACACCCTGTATATTTTATATAATACACCTTTAAAAAACAAAAAGGGCGCCATATCAAAATAGGCCTAGGGCGTAATTAAACCTAAATCCGCTTCTGGTAGTACCTTCCATGCGTATGTTTCATTTAAGTAGTATGTGTATCCGTTGCCATTTAAAATGTTTTCTATTCAAGTGACTAAATAATAATAAGGAATTAAAATGTTTCTTGCGAGACTGGAGTCTAAATGTGCGTGACATAAATTGTGTTATTATTTTTTTTTACTGTCTTAATGCATTTCAACAACCCTGCATGTTAAACATATTTGGAGCTGGCTATCGCAATTACTTTAATCTCCTCATCTTCAATATTTAAAAAGGGAAAGTTATAAAATGTCCAGGAGGTAGCTTATGGTATTTATTTGTGCTACTACACCTGCGTTATTAGTTCCAAGAAAATAGGCATGTCTGGTAGATTTTTGTTCCTGCACTACATGGGTTTAAAAACATCGTAAATCTCCTTAACTTTCGCTTTTTAAGGCGAGAATACAAGAAACACTTCTTTTTCTAACCAGAGACGACTTCAGTTTTTAATATTTAGAAAAATTGTAAAAATTCTCAACTTTCACGAAGCCACTTCGTTTTTTATTTTTTGTCTTCTTTTAGCGTCACTTATCACCTATTAAAAGGATACCTTTTTATTTCGGAATCACCCTGTATATAAAGTCGGAAATGTTTGATTAATTGTCATCCGCCTTATTCCACCTTTTTAGTAGTTATAAGTTCAATTTAAGTTTTTATGTTAGAATATTGCTACTAAATGTATAATCTAAGAGCTGTTAAATTTGCACATGAAATAAACAAATAAATAATAATAAAATTAAGATTGAGTACTGGCTCGGTCTTTTAAGGATTAAAGAAGATTTCGTTCATGATGGGGGTGTAACGGTTGCACTGGGCACTCGAATTATAAACAAAGACTTGATAATACAAAAGCCTTATTTGTGGTATCAATTTATTTAATTATAATTGGTTATGGAAGCAGATGCTGATAATAATTGACGTATATTATGAGGCAATCCGCGACCTTCTTCAACAAGGTGTTTGTCGTTCACTAAAATTTTGGTTTGTTGAAGAAACTAAAGAACAGTGCAGTGTATCAATGATATTCAAAAATAAATTGCTTTTCTTACTCCTAATTACTTCGTATAATGATCAAAGCGAAGTAATAATAATTCACCATGTTCTTGTGATGACAAAAAGAGATGGAGAAATTTGTAACATTTTAACTAACAATTCATCTACTTAAATATGTTACTTATGTAAGGCAACAACAAAACGTGCGAATGATGGGGATATAAGATGCTGCCCGAAATCGGAAAGCCGATGATTTTGGTCTGTCAACATGCACACGGCTACACCTGTTTGAAGCTCTTCTACTCGTTGTTTTCAGAACAAATTTGCTCTAAAGAAGAAAAGCAAATTTTGCAACAAAACAAAAACTTATCCAACAAAGATTTAAAATCACACTTGGACTGCTAGTGAATCAACCAAAACCTATAGGTAGTGGTATTATGAACGATGGGAACGCGGCACGAAGATTTTTTAAAGTCGTTGATTTATCTGCGACTATAACATGATTAGATGTAAATTTCATACCATACTAATAGACTCTACCTTGTGATGATGAGACAGATGCGGATAAATTCGATAACTGTATCTTAGAATCTGGCCAACTGTGTATAAAGCTTTATAAGGTTTTGCTTCGAGAAGTTGAAGTTATATCAAAAGTCATACTGCCAATAAAGAAATTAGCAGAAGAAGCACAGGAATCCCGCAATAAAGGTATAAAAAAATATAGAAAACTCCATTTTAGTATTTTGTTAAACAGTGTACACTTGAATATGTGTCCAGGTATCATGTAACTTTGATGTATTAATACATACCTTAACAAATGTTTCTCCGTTAAAAGAATTATACTGTTTTTAACTTTAAAAATTGTTATGATTCTGAATTAAATACCATATGTTTTTAAAAATTAAACATTCTGTATGGAATAAGATCCACTTTTTTAAATTTATGTTACGTTTTAAATAAAAACGTTATTTAAGTTGTTATGAGCGCTAGTTAATTAAATAATTTTTAAGGGTTCGGCAGGAAGACATTCTATTTATCATGTCTTCTATTTAATATCACCTTAGGAGTAAGCTAAGTATATCTGGGCTGATTAATACACAATTATCACATATAGTGCACGCAGACAATCTTGCCATTACAAGCAGATCGCTCTCAGAACTAAGGAAAACTTCCTCGAAATAAGCAGAACGACTCAATTTTATGGTCCTGTAGTATGTGAAACCAAAACAAAATACTACATAGAAAATTACAAATTGCAAAATTGTAAGCTTTAACTATTTAAATGCGTTGCTTACTCAGACAACTGCATTGGGGTAGAAATATAGAAAAGAACAAAGTAAGCCTTAGAACACAAGTAATTATGCTCATAAAAATGTAAATTTTATTAGAAGAGAATCAACGCTGAATATCTATCGAACAGTTATTGGCCGATTATCATTTATGTAGGCAAAACCTGAAATTAAACTAAAAACTTTATGAAAGAAACATATTAAGGGCGCTACCTAAACTTAGAAGAGAAGAGAAAAATAGCATGAACTATGAACTATCAAAAATACTTTGGAGAAAGATATAGTAAAAACACAACATACTAAAAGAGATTGAAGTGGTGAAGACATCTAACAATAAGTGGAATGGAGAAATAACAAAGAATGACAAGAAGAATGAGTGAAGAAAATCCGCAACACACAACAAAAAAAGAAAGTTCAAGATTAGCTGGCAAGGTCGCGTACTTTAGTAACAAAAGCGTTTGATATTAAAAATTAAGCAAAAAAAGTGAACGGGCTATATCTTTATGGGATATAAGAATTTCTTTCTAGGTTAACAATCCTTGGAGTCTCAGTTCGACATATTTAGCACATCCTTTATCATGCATAATTTGTTTGATGTATTCCATTCTTGGCCTTCTTTTGGCATTTTGCCTATTAGTCTTCCTTCAGTTATTGTTTTGAGTACTTCGTTTTGTCGTAATATGTATTTCTTTTTTTACAATTTGTTTTTACAGATGTCTGTCTACTTTCATTTTTCTGGGTACTTGTTTATTCGTTATTCGATCAGTCCATTTTATTTTAGGCATTTTTCTATACACCACATTTCTAGAGCTTCTAATCTTCGTTTCTCCAGGTTCCCAATTGTCCACGTTTCACATCCACAAAGAGCTATACTCCAGACATATATTTTCATCATTTGTAGTCTCCTATGTAGTGCTATGACGTTAGCAGGTGTTTCATTTTGTGGAAGGCTTTTTACGCTTGCTGAACTCCATCTGTTGTTATACTGCCTTCCAAATAACAGAACTCGTCCACTTCATCTATTAGTCTTATTCTTGTGTAACCATGCCTTTGTTTTCTACATACCAATATTTTCGTTTTTGTATAATTTATTTTCATGTTATAAGACTCTTTAAGTACGGTTTGTAGTTGGTTGAGAGCTTCTTATAGGTCTCCCTCATTTTCTGCCAATAAGGCAATGTCATCTGCATAGCGCAGCATTTCGATTTTTTCTCTATGTATATTTATCCCTATGTTTGTTGTTTGTCTTACTTCTTTTAGTGCTTCTGCCATATATATATTGAGTAGTGGTGGAGATAGCGAGCACTCTTGTCTCACACCCTTTCTTATTTTTGCATATGTCTGGTGTTTTTTATATTTAACTTCTATAAGTTGATTTTGATAGATGTTATGTATTATTCGCTAATCCTTTTCCATTTAACGTTCTCAAAAGCCTTTTCGATATCAATAAAGGCTGTATATGTTCACTTGTCTTTTCTTATCATTTTTTCTATTATTAATCTGAGTCCTAATATTGCTTCCCGTGTTCCTGTGCTTTTCCTGAACCCAAATCGGTCTTCTCTTAGGCTTTCATCTATTATTTTTTTCAATTCGTTTGTATATAATTCGGGTTAGTTTGGTTATTATGCGATGTTTATGGCATTCATAGAAGTTTACTTTTTAGGAATAGGAATTACATAGTTTTTTGTAAAGTAGGCACTTCTCCCGTTTCGTAAATATTTGTAACTCGTTGAAAGAGTTTTTGTAATACTCGTTCTCCCAGATTTTTGATAACCTCAGTCGATATACCATCTGTGCCTGAGGCTTTCCCATCTCCTTCCTTGTCGACTTCCGCCTTTGTTTAATCTTTTATTTTGGAAAGTTGTCGTTATTATCTCTATCATATAGTTTTTCTAAATACTGTTTCCATCTGTTCGTTACATTTTGTTGTTCCATTAAAATTACTCCGTTTTCGTCTTTAATCGTACAATTTCTTGTTTTTCGTTCTCTGAGGAAGGTTTTTATAAAGCTCTATCTATTTTCCCTGTCTTTAAATAATTTTCTATTTCTTCACATTTTTGAGCTATATATCTATCCTTGGCTGTTCTTGCTTCTCTTTTTATTCTGTTTCTTAGCATTCTGTATTTTGCTTAGTGTTCTTCTTTGTGCCAGTTTTTAAGTTTCCTTCTTTCTTCTATGACTTCTGTTATTTCCTTTGTAATCCATGATTTTCTATTCTGTCGTATCTTTTTCCTAAAACTTCTGTTATATACTCTTTTTAATCTTTTCCCAGACGTTCTCACTATTCATCTCTATTATTTTCTTTGTTGCAAAATCCCTATTACTGCTTTTTGAAGTTTTCTTTGTTATTTCTTCCTTAAGTTTTTCTAAGTTTCATCCCGGACTTACTCTCTTATTTATTCTTTTAAATTTTAAGTTACTTTTTATCATAACCAAATTGTAGTAGCTGTCAATATCTGCTCATGTGTAGCTTTTACAATTTTTCATTTGGTTTCTAAATTTTTGTTTTGTTAAGATATAGTCAATTTGGTATCGCCCTCATTGTCCACTTATATTGCCTGCGGACGTGGTGTTGGAAAAGGGTATTTGCCACTAGTTCATGTTTGACACAAAATTCTATTAACCAGTTTCCTCCTTGATTTGTTTTCCCTAATCTGCATTTCCCTGTATTTTTATCTTCAGGTAGTTCTCCTACTTTAGCATTCCAGTCACCTAGTATAATCAGGTTTTCATCTCCACGCGCATGTTTTATTTCTTCTGCTTGTTCATTATCGTGGTCTGTGGTTGGCATATATGCTTGTATTATTGTTGTATGCTTTGATTTCGTTTCTAGTTTAATCATCATGACTCTTTCATTATGTTGTATATATTCTTTGATTCTTCCTCCAAACTTCTTACTTATTGTTAGTATTATTCAAAATCAAAATCCAACCGAAAAAGAAGGTAAAGGATATTTCTGGCCAATAATATTAAAAGAAAGTCTTTATTTGGCCTTAAAAACGCCATTCTTTCAGTATTGACGAACGTAAATGTCGAGGTATCACTAACTTTCATTTTCTTCTATCATCTAAAGAATTGCTCTAACTTAAATACTTGATACCTTTCAATATGTCAATCTATCAACCTGTCTTGGGTATGAACTGTCTTTTCAAAAGGCGTATCATACCAATAATTTGACTTTCTTTTATCTAACCCTTCCGATACTAAAGATACTTTAGGAGAGATTCCAAGATTTTTCCTAAGACGAAGAATCACATCAGAATCATAAGAGCCGATTTGCAAACTGTGCATGATAGTCTATAATGACAGAAAATTTTGTTCTTGACGGCCAAAAGGACAGCAATACATTCTAACTGTGTTTGATTGGGATACGCAATAACCTTTTCGCCATTTATAAAATTCTGTGACAAAATTGTTCCTAAACCGTTTTGAGACGAGTCTGTTGGACTTCTGTAAAAAAAAAGATAATGAAAAACAAGGACACGTTAAAGTCGGTGCATATACTAATGCAATTCTATAAATTGCTAAAAACCTTGTTTGCTTTATCATTCGAATGGCATTCTGGGTTTGTTTAAGTTTTATTGGAGATGCCGTACGCTCAAAAATTGTGGTACGAACATTCTGTGGTGTAACCAAGAGAAACCCTACAAAGCCGTAACTAATTTATTATAGAATAACTATTTACAAACTCCCCTCAATTGATGTTTTAAAATTAAACGAGTTTATGTTTGATTTGTTGTGGTCCAAATCAAAATTTCCTAAGCCTACGCAAGCAAGTAAATAAGTATGTATAAGGAGGACATAGTATAACAATGTACAGGTTAAATGTTTCATTTAATTGCAAGTTTTGCAATAGCATTAAATTAAAAATGTCTTTTTAATGGTATAATTATCAATTAAAAATTATTTTAGTCAACTCATTAGACAAAATTGCAAGTTGTAATTCCAAGAAGTGGTCATTCGAATAGATATATGTAAAATCTAATTTATGTAGATTGTTGTAAACAAATTTAATATACATATGCGATCAGTTTAATTAAGATGTTAATTTAGAAAAACATAGTAATTATTTAATTAATTAAGCCATCAAAGTTAAAAACATCTTTAATTAATAATCTTGAAAGTGATCTAAGTAATCTAAAATATCTAAAATTTAAATAAAAGCAAGGAGTATAGGAATTTCTGATTTCAAAAACAATTTTTCTGATGTCCATTTTTCGATGACTTTTAGTAGTTGAGAAGGAAAATTTCGGATTATTCTTTCCTGATTCAAGGATTAACGTATTTAAGCAGATTATTCAGTTTGTAATATATTATCAATCTTTTTTTAGTTACATTAGTAATTTAGTAATAGTAGTGATATTAAATAAATTAAAACTGTAAAATATATAATCTGTTGAAAGTTTAAGAACAATTTTATTATAAACCAAAACTCTAAAACTAGCAAACTTGGATGTTAATTACCAGAAAAGCGGGTTGTTTTTCTAAATTAAAATTAACATCGATACTCATAAATTAAATTTATATTACATTCCTTAAAGGTATAACTGAAGTTAATGAAGATTAAAGTTTCACTTTGGAGTTTAAACTAGGAAAAGAATGCTCGAAATGAGACTTATGCTCTCCTGATAAAAGCATCTTCGAAAGAGAATTTCCCGAGAAAGAAAAGTTCCGCATATTTATCGTTGGAAAAGGAGAGAGAATATCCAAATAAAAAGAAATCATAAACTCCTACATTAGTTTGTTTTGTTGAGTTTTTCAAAGAGTTGATACAGGAAAAGAGAGAGGAAGAGAGAATGCTTTTCACTTAACTTTTAGTAGAAGTGAAATATATTAATTTCTTTGTGTTGATAATAATAGACATAGCAAGGAAGGAACAAAGCCTAACGCAAGAGAGTTTGCGTGAGGTAAGGAATTCTTCATGATGGAAACAGTGGAAAATTGGAAGTTATCAAGAATATTTATGGAAAAGTTTTTAAACATTATTTACTGATTTAGAAGTTATACGAAAATAGCACACTATAATCGATTATTTCCTAATTTGAAACGCTAGTGATTCGTCTCTCGCTTACTATATCAATCACCTAGGAGATTATCATTACTGACGGGAACAAGGAAATTAATTTCATAATTAAACGACATGAAACAAAGTTATCTTTACAAATAGTTTCAAAACTGCTTTAAAAAGTAAATAATTTGTTCTTTTGGGAACTACCTGAATTGGTACTTTATTTTTGCAATTATAAATTTTAATTTTATAATTTTAATTATAGATGAGCGTACCCTTACTTTTAAAGTTTAGAAATTGCACTGAACGTTATCAGTGGTTCAAACTGAAGTTAACTAGTTAAAGGTGATAAATTAGGTTTAGACATTTTGTAGGACATTTATGAAGTTGAAATGCAACATGAAACAACCTAAAACTTTCTTTATTGTGAAAAAAATTGACAATCATAAGAGACAAAAATATTTTATTGTAATTAACAATAATTTCTTAACTCTTTAAGACGCTACCAAAGCTAAAATTCGGATATGTTATGTCAACATCCAGAAAGAATTGCACCATCGACAGTATGCAGATGGCGAACAAGGATCTGTCCACTTTAAGCATAGTTCTTTAATACAGGCCCACTATTAAACCGTAGCTAGAAAATCGACAAACTTCAATGTTTGAGTTGCGACAGGCCAATAAAAGGATGGAGTATTATAAAAGTATATTTGTTATTTTGGTGAACACGTAGCAAATCTTCGTAATAAAACTAGTAATAATAAAATGTCAAATACAATTATTTGCAAAATAAATTATTGTAATATAACGCAATATTCTTCTGATCTCTTAAAGTTTGATAGAAAATGCTTTAATATCTCAATAATAAATTTTGCTAGAAACTGTCTTATAAGGTTAGTTTGTTTATTTTGGCAAAGGTTTTCTACAATCATTCAAGGAATATCTCCAATAAATTTTTTTACCGTTATGTCTGTTTTAAGAATAATTATATATTTACCTCGTTTGTGAAGTGTAATGTAGAAAAACAGTTTTTATGCGTAACTACCCAAGCCTGCTTACAGTGGCAAATGAAGATATTAAATACAGAATTATGTAATAAAAGAATTAAATAATGTATTCGTGACATGACCTATTGTTAGTCTAATTTTGATTTATTTATTTTTTTCTGTTCAT
>VTPC01091261.1:447905-469777 GCA_011009095.1 Ignelater luminosus | reverse complement strand
TAATCCAAACGTTTGTGTGTCTTCTAAATAAAAAAAAGTATTTCAAAGTATTTATAATATAAATTCTATTTATGCAGGGTGGTACAAAACTGGTGAGACAACCGTTAACTCACGAAAGAAGATTTAAATCAGAGATAAAACACTTTTAAAATTGACTTACTTTCTGTGACAACAAAAACGTAATTACTTAAAGTACAATCGTACGAAAACGAAAAATGTGTTGCTGAAAATGTAAATTACAGTTCAATAAATTACAAACCGTTTGGAAAATTAATTTAAAATTACTCATAGATTAAAACAAATTTTTCTTCCAAGACTTTTTACAAGATTTGCAATTAACAATTGTGGCAACAAGGCAATGAAAATTATACTCTCATGGTAATTTACTGTTTTTTATTTTTCCTTAGAGTTGATTGGCAGTATATGTTTGGAAACGATTATTAAATGTTGTCAATTTATTGAAAATTTCCTTTTTCTCTCAATCATCTTTTATAATTGCAGTGATGTGTCCAATTCTAATCTTTCTATTACAAAAGTTAAAGGTTAATCCACCAATTTTAGAATAAGAATGAAACTTCAGACGCACCAACTGTAGGCAATAATTTGATTTAGAGAAGAATCTGTTTCTTTTCTACCTGTAGTATCTTAAAAACAAAACGATAAAAGCCCCTCGCATCCACAACACCAGAAGAAACATATTTATTTATACATTTATACTGTTTTACAGAACAGATTGTTGAAATAGAAACTTGGGCGGAAGCTGTCTACTACAAGTGGTATCTGCGATAGTCTGATATCTTGCGCTAGTATCGATCAGAGCTTGTTTCACCATTCCGGGGAAGTCCTCGGGGGGGCTGGCGTGACCTGCAACCCCGAGTCCGCCCTTGTGCTCCTTGCTCACCGGCTAATTAAAGGTCACGTGACGCTATCACCGCGTAAACTGCTCTTATATTAGCAGCAGCCTTCATGAACAAGTCTATTTGCAACAAGAAGGAATTATGAGAACGCCTTTCGCTTTTAATTCTCATTGAAGTTCTACGCTCTATAAATTTATAGCGACGTCGTGTCTGTTTGGTATGCTAATAATTTGTTAAAAGAACCAACAACAAAATTTAATAAATAAAAATTAATTTCCAGCTGCATACAAGTAATTTGCTTTGCACGGATTTCGATAGTATTATTTGTCGCAAAATATATAAGTATACGAAAAGAAAAGTTAAGTGGAGCTCAAACTGAGATAAGATGTTTGATTTTTCTTATAATAAAGCTGATTGGAGAACTGTAGGTATGTCTGCTAGATTTCGTACCGTTCAAGACGTACTATATAAGAAACAATTTTGCTTAGCGAGTAGTTAATAAGTGTTTACATATTACACATTAAGTTCTTTTACACCACCAGATAAATTGTGTGCTATGTACGGGTTAAAATATTCGTTAGTTTTAGATTTGATATTATAAAGTAGTCTTGAATCAGTTTTACCAATCGTGTTGTAAAATTGATTTTTCTTTATAGGTTTATTAACTAAAAACGTGAAGTTCCAACTGTTTTTCTGTAAACCAAAAGTATAGTTGAATTCGCAAAAATCAAACAACGTATCTTATTAAACTTATAAGCTTGTTTAAATTAAAGCAAAGTTAAGTATTTTGATGCTTTGAATATACTAATAATCTCAAAGGAAGTTCCAAGTTTATTAATTTTTTTAATAATCCCATTTTCTACTATGTCAGACTTACCAAATTTGCAATGAACATTTTGGTTTGTGTAGACTTCGAGAATATACATGTACAAAGTACATAGTTAGCTGTCTTAGATCATTCGAACTTGATCTGTTAATACATAATACTAGAGGATTCATTTCTTGATCGTTCTTTTAAACTATCATATGATTAATCTTGAACTTAAGTCTGAGTATTCACAGACGTAAAGCATTATTATTGATTATGAACTGTCTAACACAACCCAAAACTTATTATAATTTTTGTGCTCGTTGGTGGCCACTTTATAAATGTAAGGCTGTTCTCAAGACTTACTGAGTCTTAAGTCCAAATCTATTCAAATAATCTTTTCCTTTGATTCGAGGCATATCTGTCGACAGGTAGCAAAAACTTTTAACAATACGTATCAAACTTTCTTCTTCCAACGTATCTTGGATGAATCATATAAAACCTGCCTACAAGTAAATCCTGACTAACATAATTGATTCGATTTAGAATCACAAAAATGTAGAACAGCTTATTTGGCTGATTTAGAAAGTAATTATTAGGAACCAGCAGAATCAAACCGAATCGAGATTTTTTGACCTTGCTGATTCAATATTTGATATATACAGCAGTTTCTATTTCTTTTAGTAAGATTCTTGCTAATGATTGCTATCCTACTTTAATTAGTTTTTCTAGCAAAAGCCTTCGGACAATCTAAAATACCTCTGATTTTAAAGATTTATTCGTCACTGTGTACAAAACAGCATATTAATATTTTCCACTACTATTTAAAAAACTGATTTGATTGAACTTTTTAAACTAATTTGTGTACACTCTATCATAATTTAAACAAAGTGTTACGCGTGATTATCTTAAAGATATTTGTGATAATTCAGAAGTGTGCTGCTGTATACTACCATTTTACGCCAATATAACTCAATAAATTTAGACATAAAAACGGCCAACCTGGATAAAAAATATGTCGGCTGGCTTTATAATGCTTTATCTCGTCCTTTTAAACAGCGTGCGAATAGTCTCAATCGATATCGCAAGTTATTTGAGGTTAAAGCTCATACAAAACAATGTTTTGCAAATATCTAGCTCCCTGTTGATTGGACGTTAAGTGAGGTTCATATGAAAAGTGTACATCTAAAAATTCTCTACAAAAAAGGTTCCGTACATTTCTCACCTACAGCTGATCGTTTTCGCAACATAAAGTAGTGAAGGTGTAAAATATGTAGAACGCATTCATTTCCGCACCATCTTCAAGCTAGAGTCCAAAGGCCTAATTCATATTATACAGGTGGCCTTCAAAAACATTTGACAAACTTCTATGAGAAGTTCTACTCGTCATTCTGGACAACTTAACAACATTCCCCAAGGAACATGGGTTCTGAAATAAATAAAATTACTATTCTTTTATTTTTAATTTTATTAGGTGATAAAAAATTGGTATCAGAATCAAACAAATCATCCAAGTTTACATCAGCATTGGCATTAAGGCATAATTGATCGTGATAATAACTACAAACTGTGTGGAGTATGTCAATCTTATTTTTCTGCAAGTTGTGCCGCAACCTTTAGAATAATGGCAAAAAATTGTATTCAAAAGTTGTTATTTAACAACCACATCCGCTACTGAGAACCTTGTCTTTCCTACGGTTTCGTTAATACTTCCTCGTAATTAATATTTTGAACTTTGCTCTTGCTCATTCTAGATACGTTCCAATTTTCAGATTTCACATATTTGAAGTGGCACATGAGAAACCGCTGCCGTCAAGTCTTTTGCACTTGGCATTGTACATTTTACTATAGGTTTGTCAACAATAACAGCACTTTTTGGAGTTATTTTTATTATTTCCATTGTATGAAGCACAACCACGATCGTTCATATCTTGGTCGGTTTGTCTTCATGCAAGATATGGATCGAAACCGCTTTTGGATATTTTGTCTAGTTTAAGTCTTTCTGCTTCATATAAAGAAGCTTGATGTATTAAATTCAAACCATTTTCATCCTCAACCTAGCATTTTATCACTAAAGTCAGGTGAACTTGTGCAATATGCAGCAGACAATACAGACTGAATGTTTATACAACTGATGAGCGTAACATACTTTATAAATGTTAATAATAAAAATTGCTGTTATTGCGAATGAAGTGTATAGCCACCCCAAAGTGAGAAAACCAAGTAAAAAACGCGCCTTGCATTCTATCTCAAAGAGGTAATACGGAAATACATTTGCACACATTTTTACGTTCTCTGCTTCATACCGCTCAGATCAAAGGTTGTGCTCACAGCAGCTCAAGACGTCGGAGAAGAGGGTTCCTAGAATAACCAAACATAAATTGAATTATGATTCAATACAAAAACTCACTTACAGCCTTAAGATGTCAAAATCGGTATGTGCATCAGGAGCCATGTCAAACTCGTTACATTCCCTAATGTGGCCCATCACCAGAAAACACTTCATATGTAAATAAAACTCCCTGATAGCAATGAACACACTATACACTGAACTCTCTTTAACTTGCATAAAAACTTGTAATATCTTGGAGTCTCGATGCTTTCCTACTTAAACAATTCTTAGCGGTTTGTACTGCAAATTTACACAAAGTAACCCATGGTTATCAATCACTACGAACTGTAATGAAGAATCTAAAATTTTGCTCATAAAACAAAGAAAAACTACTCGTTCAGCATACCATACACTGGTCCAAATATTTGGTTCACAATACCTGTATAACCTTATCAGAACACACAATATGTTTACTTTTCCTGTAAGGTTAACAAACAGTAAATAATAAAATGCGCTAAAATATATCCACACACGACTATTTATTAAAAAAATAATAAATTAAAGTTTCATAAAAGAACGGATAAGTTTTCGGTAAAACAAGCCAATGTATACCACAAACCATGAACATGAATATAAAAATATTAACTGTCTGTAATAAATTTAGACTACTTGTATCGTAGCAACAAAACAACTTTATAACAACAAATTACAAAATTTTACCAACTAACTTACGTGCATTCAAAAAACCAACGAAGCCAGTAGCTTCCGTTTAGCAACAAAATCATTTAGTTTACTACAATTATTGCCCCAATTTCAGGTTTAACTTCGGGTATCCGTCGCTGTAAAATCTACATATAAAACTACTTATGCAGCTAATTACAATGCACAAAAAAAGGCGACAAATAAAATTATCAGCTTAAAATTGCCCTAAATTTAACCAAACAAGTAGTATCCAATCGGGATAGGATGCCGCCCACAGTAAGCTTTCTCCCAAATTTACTTGACGTAAACGGCTAGCGGGATGATCAATGACCCTCGCGTATTTCCATACGCTATCCAATACGCAGACATGTTTTACTCAATTACGAAGGATTGTTTAAGCACAAAAACGCCGGTGTGCACTTTTACACACAATCTTACAAAGGCATTACAGGTGTTCACTACTACCAGTCAAATTTAAGATGAAATTATTGCTAGATGACAATTTTGCATCTACAGAAATATTTGATGCCCAGAGTATCATCAATATTTAATAAATCTTAAAACCAAAACTTTTTTCTTACAATTCCAAAATTGAAATGGGCACACTTGTGGTTAATACAACTATACACATGAAATACAGATTTGAGATATTACTCCCAACCACTCGCAAAAACTCCTGAAATATCTCCGATTAGACAATCGCACAATAGCTCTAAAAATCACTTTCAGTGAGCTTTAATAAATTTTCCAGTACAACGATATGATTTTGTAGAAAAATAATTTTAGTGACAAACTCATCCGTATCTGTTCGCGCGGTTCCACGTTCGCGTCAAGCAAACTAAAACTCAAAGCCTTGCCTACCTAGATGCAATCGTACTCAACATGCATGGAATAGAGATAGTAAAACAAACATCGCTGTCCGTATAATGGAACACTCCTCGCCTGTTGAAACCTGTAACATGCCGCGTCGACATTCTCTGAGCCCGCAAATGTCCCTTAAAAGACGAGATCACGTATATAAGCATAATGCACCCCCATGCTCTATGGAAATTAGGTGTAGAGGTATCTATATTAAAACAAACTTAACTCGTCTGATCAGCACGATTCCAAGAAATTCACAAAACTGAGGCGCGGTAAGCAGTCTTTACAAAGAGCCACATGCGTTTTAAAATAAACATCGTGCAGAATAAATTGCGAACTAAACTAAAGATGCAATAAACGGACATTCCCCAAATTCTTAAGATAATGTAAAATTGTAAAATTATATTACAGGTTACTGGGATAAACAGTCGTTTGTATTTAATTACAATCAAGATAAAGGAGTAATTGAGTAATCAAGTATTGAATGGTGCCAAAATCAGGGGAGAAGAAGATGATTTCCAAAGTACTTTTTCTTCGGTTTAGCATTGGTTTTGCCGATCTCATGTATTACAGAGACAGTATTTTTGCTTTAAGAAATAAATATTTTTGTTTTCAATGAATATATCTGTTAGTGCATCTTGAGTTTGTTTAAAGACAGAAAAACTAATAAATCGATTTGTGGATTAGGCAACTTGTTTCTAATTTAACCAACTTTCATGGTTAAAAAGATATGTTGGATTGAAACAGCAATGTTATTTTCCGTGTAAACATAGATAATATTTACAAAAATTCTAGAAAAGCGTAAACTTAGATTTTTGTCTTTGTAGAACTGCGAAAGCAACAAATTAAATTTTAATTCATACGAAGTAGTGTCCATAACTTCTAGTCACTTCTTATTGCGGAAAGACAACAGAAAAAAGCAATAAAAATTTCCATAATGAATAAAATGGCTTCTAGCATCTGACATTCATTTTTAAGTAAAAACATGACTAAATTATGATCTATAGTCTAATGGATTTTAATGTAAGCAGACAATTTAATCTAATATGTCAAATCAGTAAAGTTTTGAGTTTGTGCAGTCCTTAAATTTCGTAAAACTACAGTAACGATCTGAACTAGCCTGATGCACCTGCAGGTTTTTCTACTATTTCAACAATTTTATAAAAATTTTGCGAAAGTAAAAAACAGTTCACATTAAAAAAAGATAAAATACCGGGTAGCTATAAAAAGTGCGTCCTGTTCAGTAATAGTCAATAGCTTCTATCGTAATATGCAAGCAGATATTGATCTCGACTTTTGGTCACTTATAGCATAGCGAAAAATAAGTGTTTAAAAGGAAAATGATTTATTAATAAAAACAACTGAACAGCAGTCATTATGGCAAGTTTTCAAAAGGTTCTCTACAGCCTTCATATAGTTACAGTAACCTAAGGAATTTAGAATCAGGAGAGGCCTCGTCTTTACATAAAAGTAACTGTCAGGGTATTCCTTTATTTTAAGATCAGTTTACTAGTATAAATTCCTTAATTTTTCACGGGTAATCTGTTATCTGAATCGTCAAATTTAAAAATGTCTAACATAATTGTTTTATAAGACTAAGAATTGAAACTTTACAGAAATGCTTTAGCCAAAAAAGTATAAAATTTATTTCTTTATACCTTTATCTCAAGTGACGATATTTATCGTCGAAACAAAACATCACCCGATATTTATTTGGTATCTTAAAAAGTGTACTTTTTTTTCTTTCTTCTTTACTTTTTCTTCTGACATTTTGTTCTATCTTTAAAAATAACAAGGTTAAGGGCGATTATTGAAATCAGAAATTAACAAACTTTAAGCTATAACTGAAAGAAAACAAAAGCTCTGAAAGTTTCATTTTCACCAATGAATTTATCCTGATGTGTTTAGTCTAATTACTCCAGAATGAGTGAAGGAGTCAAACTGATTTGATGTCAAAACGCTTTTACTTTATCTTAAACCAATTATTGAAAATAAACTTAAATAGTTTTGTTTTCTAAACAATTTCTCGTAATCTTATTATGAAAATGTTAATGTTTAAATGTATCTTATGCAAAATTAATTATTATTTTAAGAGATCTCCGCTTGTAATAAATAATTTTTCTGGACAACGCTTTCTAACTGAAGCAATCGCATGCAGTCTGGTGCATGCACAGTGATATAGACTATCAGATAAGTGACGCATGCTTAGCATGTTAAATCTTTTTGCAATTGACATTTCTAAAATTATAAATAAAATAATTGCCTTTGACCTAACCAGTAATTAAAAAAAAGACGTCTGCACTATGTTTAGTGTGCATTATTTCAACATGTGTATTCCACTTATTTAAGTAGTACAAAAACTTTATTGCAGAAACAATTATAATAAAAAAATTAATGCAGATAATGAATAATATTATACCATAATTTGTTTTGAGACTACATACATACACAGTTTCTTACAAAAGTTTTATACAGACTAGCAAGATGAAATAAATTTAGCATAAGAATATTCTTTTAACGAAAAAATAAAAAAAAGAGAGAAAAGCGGAAAAAGATAAATAGTGAAAATAAAAGATACTTTTACTAAGAAACTTTAAGAAAAAACTGGAAAAATACTGCACAAACATCATGTTAACTGTCATTAAGTTTCATTCTGTATAACGATAAAATTGAATATTATAATAAATGAAACCAAAACGTCATTTGACATAACTTTCATAAGTGTACAAAAACTTTTGAGAGTCAGTGTAAATAATTTTAAAATGTATGTAATCAAACTTTTATTATATTTTTTAGCTTTCTTAAATGACACCAACTTTTATATATTTTCAATGTGACCTCAGTATCAGTTGCTGTTTTATACATTTTATATCCAGAAATTGTTGTTTAAAGACACATGACAATTTCTAATTTTTGTTAATTAAGTAAATGTTTCAGATAACGCCTCGATGTGTAGCATTTAACGTAATAACATTCTAAAGATAGTATATCAAAAGACAATAATACTATTATTAAAACATTTAATAAGAGCTTTATGTTTTTGTTTCTTTAATATGTTTTGTTTTGCATTAGCAATAATACAGGGCGATCAAAAACACCTTATTGCAATTCCCTTTGAAACAAAGAACGTAGGGCGTAGATTACAACTGATGCACACTTGTGAAATGTCAGGATCTTGTCAAGTATTTTATTAATTTTGTTTAAAATTACCTTTTTAATGTGCTTTTTGCAATTTATTATCTATTTGTGTAGATTAGATGTTATGTATTAGTTTTTTTAATTGCAACTCTTATTAATTTTGTTATGTGTTCTTTTTTAATGTCGATATTTGAAGTATTCTCAAAAAATAACCTCAAAGTCATTTATGAAATTGCAAATATATCATGTGCCAACGAACGTTGTTTATTTCAAGGGCGGCCGCTCTGTGTTTGTTGTATAGTAAAAGGCAATTAGATGAAATAGTTTAATTTCTTTGAGGAAATATACTCCTAAAGTTTAACAAGCAAAACCAGTCAATTATGCCTTAGTTTTTATGCTTGTTTCTCCTTTCTAGAATTGGATTCAACAGGTAGCAATATATGTTTGTTGAAAAGGAATCCCTCAAGAATTCTTACCAAAGATATTATTAAATGGCGTTATCATCCTAGAAAACCAATTTCTATTTTAGTAATCAGTTACAGTAGATGATAGCTTGGCTAATAAACTCCGCATGGTGTGGTTTGAGAATAAATAGGTACTACATAATCGATTTTGCAAGTATTTCATATACAACTTTATTAGGCAAGATAATAAAATATGGATGTTTTGCAAAATCTACTACTTACTTGCTGATAGCAAGAACACTGAAGTATTCACACAGATCATGAACTGAGTCATAGATGTATAAATTGCCAGAGTTTTTGAAAACCAACTGTATCCTGCTGTCGCGTTCAACGATTTTATTCGTTAGGAAAACTTTTAAATTATCAACATATTGGATCTAACAAAACTGTAAAAAGTTTAAAGATTACCTTAAAAAGTATAATAGAACTTTTCTAATTTCTAATTTTGAACAATCAAAAAAAGAATTGTTTACGCAGTAAGAAAACTAAACTTTATGCAAACACGAGCACGTCTATGAGTTCTCCAAAACACTACCCACAGTTGAATATTGACTAACACTATAAGAATATAGTTAATTTGGGGAAAAAACTTTAGGAAATTAACTAGAGCAGGGTCCGGAGGTTAAGCCCCAAGACAGTCTTAACACCAATCCCTCTATGTAAATACGTGAACGTGAACACGTCTCCCACGAAAATTAGAACAAATCTCCCTAAGAAACACGCTTAAAATTCCTGTATGCTACAAAAAAGAATGAAATATTAAAAAATTGAGTAATTACAAGAAACAATCACTAAGAAGTCATTTCGCAGCAAAATGTCACGCATGAATAGCTAACGAATCATTTAGAAACCACCGATACCCCTAGAAATGATCTTTAACGTCTTGTCTAGAAATATGTTAAGTAAAGCTAATAATATTTAAAAAAGTATCACTGAATAAAGAGACCAGTAGTTGGAATACAGTTCTATACTTAGATAAAACAAATGTAAGGTTAACAGCTTTGAAAGATAAATGCGATAAAAAAGACAAAATATATTCACAACGTTATTCTAACCATAAGAAAGTAAAATAAGAATAAACAGAAAAATCTTAGCAGCGGATTAAGCATCATTTACTATGCCATGCTTGTTCCGCCTTTTGTTGCGAGTTTTATTCTGGTCTTCCTGGGGTGTTATTGAAAAACCCCTATACACGGGCCTAATATTTCTCGATGTAGAAAGGCCCATAAAAGTTTCATTAAAATCGGTTAAGATAGTTGGGACACAGTTTTAGCCATTTTCCGACCTGTAATATTTTTTTGCGAGGCCAAAAGGGCCCATTTAGACAAACAGCAAAATGCGCGTCGACTTACATCGAGTCGGTTGTTAGTAGAGTTGTTTAATCCACTGCATTCTTCTCCGTCAGCTATTTGGACACGTGAGATCATTTATACAACAAAAGAATACAGCCGTTGCTACACAGCAAAAAGCAAATTGACGCAGATGAAGGACCAACTTGGTTCATTACAAACCACGTAAAAGTTAACAGAATTCATGACTGCGCCTTTAACTGCTAGAGAATGAAGCAGCTGACACCTGTTTGGCTTAAAACATAGCTTGTGGATTATTTGTTTACAGGAGTTTGGCTTTCTTAATGTCTTGATGTTAACAGTTGAATGTGAAGGTTCTTGTAAATGATATGGGTTGTTTTGCGTTGTTTTTGGATACGAAAAGTGGAATTTGGCAACAAAGAAGTGGAAAATACTAGGAAGGATCGAGTATATTCTAAAAAAGCTAACTGGTAGTACTTACGAGACAGATAAGGACTCCATCTGAAAAGGTTCGAAAGTTTTAAAAAAGAAGATTTAGAAGAAAAGACACTGTAATTGAAAGCTTCAAAAATATTTGTAATTCTTAGATGGTTTATTCGTCTCTGGGCCTTGAAAAGAATAGATACTTTGATAGTCAAATTCCTCATACTCATACAAAATCCTTGTTGTCAGATAAAACAAAAGGAGTTGTGATTCTTGTTTATATAAAGGCTTTCATTAATTTTTGGTTAGCACGCTTTGGACTAAATACCATTAGCTTCACAAGGCCAAACTAGAAAACCTTAAATTGATACGTGAGGCAATCAGAACTGCACTACACTACTTATTTAAAGATTTACAGCCAAAGAGCTTTTTAGATTTCTTCTTGGAAAAAATTCTAAAATACGTATTTCGTATGAAAAACTAAGGTTAAGTCTTGTAACAGAAGACATTTTCTTTGGCTATCCTTGGTACACTTAAACTGAAATCTGCATTAGTAGTTCAGTGACGATAATAAGTATGTTAGGAGAGAAAACTCAAACAAAAAATTTAAAAAAATTCAGTATTACGCGCCAAGTGAATGAAATAAAAAGCCAGGTATAGTTGTATCTGGTAAAGGCTTATTCGCAAGAATCCAATTTATTGCCTTGAACTTTGGGGAAAGTCTGCCTGTTCTTAACATAGCCAGAGGGGTTGCATCTCTAAACGTTAATTAAATTTCTACGTTGTTAATATTCATATTTTGTCTACTAGTGAATCTATTATGTCGGTATTATATCACTTCATTGGTACCTGTCTGATCATTAAAATGGAAAAGCTGTCTTTTTTGTAGTAACCAAAACAAGAATTAAAGAATACTAAGGTATCTTCATTACATGACTGATGTGAGTTGCAGGCCTTTTAAATGTAACTCCTGCATTCTCGATTAAAAGACATTATTTTCATGAAGCTAGGCAGAAATGTGGGTTTGATTCTGAGCGCAAAGCAGGAATCATCGCAGGTCTTGCATGCGAACAAACCATAATGATACCGAACCACAAAGTAAATCTTCCAAGGTAAAACGTAATACATAAAATATACAGCAAATCTTTTATTTGACGTTCATCACAGAAACGAAAAGGCACAAAGATTTTGCCACGCTATTTGAAAAATTAAAAAACCTGTACAATTCGGCGATCAAACTTTCTGGTGAGAAATTCCATGATTTAGAGAATGTACACCTTTTCGATCTCAAATTGGAACGAATCATTTTCAAATTAAGAAGAATGAATTTCAAATTGGTCTAATCAGTTTCAAATTGATACTAATCAACTTCAAATTGAGACTAATTAACTTGCATTTAGCACATCTGAGCTTCAATTTAAAGTCTATTACTTTTAATTTAATATTCCTATTTGAAGTTAATTGATCTCAACTTGAAGTTGATTAGCTTAATTTGAAATTGATTATTCTCGATCTGAAATTGACTATTCTCAATTTGAGGTTGAAAATGTACAGGAAGCAGAAAGCTTACAGACATTTCACCAACACTTTCTTCTAACTCCTTGTGGTGAGCAAGGAAATGTAAAACTCGATAAGGTTATTATCTCAACTTCATTGATTTTTCTCTTCTACCTATCTTCATGTTCTAAAAGAGAAGTTTAGTGAAATCCTTTTAGTAAAAAGCGTTCATTAAGTTGTAACAACTATTTTTCCAAGGTTGACTTAACATTTCGATTATGCTGTAACGAATTTACACCTCAACTAAAAATCTCATGTAAAAGAAAGGCATTATCACTATTTTCAAGCTCAAATTGGGACCAATCAATATTAAATTGAGACTAATCAACTTGACATTAGGTTTCGATTAGTCTCAATTTAGAGTTGATTGTTCTCAATTTAAAGTTGATTAGGCTCGATTTGAAGTTGATTGGTCCAATTTGAAATTGATTGATCCCAATTTGAGCTTGTAAAGCTATAGAATGTTCGGATTTCTATCGCCTTATTCTTCACTGTTATCTTTACTTTTCTGCAAAGATTCTAATTCTGTGCTGCTGAATTTGACACGAAGTAACAGCTATATTTTATATTTGTTTGAATATTTTTTTTATTCATTGTTTACATAACAAGAAAATAAAGTAGAATTAAGAATATAATAAAAAGTCTGTACGATATATTCCAGAATTCGTCTCCTAAAGCTTGTTATTAACCCCTTAACGTACTTGCCCGAGTTAACTCGGGTTTAAAAAAACGTTTTTTTGCGCGCCCGAGTTAACTCGTGAGACCCACAGTTTTGGTTTTCTATATAACTACATACAACTCAATATACACATTAGACAGTGTTGTGCTTATTTCCTTTCACCTGAGAAAATTCGCCAACGGTGATTATCAGCTATTTCGTTTGCGTTTGCGCATTTTGTGTCCACAATTAGTTGGTGAATCATCAGCTGATGGCGCGAATGTTATTTCTTTGTTGTGCAATTGCACGTTTGTTCAGTATTGCTATTAGCATCGAGGTCGTTGAAATTTTATAACATTTATTTGTTTCTTATTACCAATAATGGAAAGTGATCAAAACGAGTTATTTAGTTCAGAAGAAGCTTTAGAACACAGTGGCAGTGATTCAGAAGTTAATTCTATTTTAGAGGATGATGATAAAGGTTCTGCTTTAGCACGACAATGGTTTCGAGTGCAACAAGATTCTTTTCCACCTCCACCATTCGCTTTCGCAGAAGCTCCAGGTATTGAAAATATTGATGTTAGCAATTATATTTAGTTGCTTAAATTTTTTCAAACTTTTTCTTGATGAACAATGTATTGTGAATGAGACAAATAGATATGCAAGAAGTCGTAGGCGTGATAGAAAAAAGACTTTTTGGTATGACACAAATCCAAATGAAATCAGAGTATTTCTGAGTATTGTACTTTTGCAAAGTATAGTAAGAAAGCCAAAATACCGTCACTATTGGACAAAAAACCCGTTATCATAATTATACACCATTTCTTGTGGAATGCATGAGTAGGAAACGCATCGAGGCGATAAAACAATTTCTACATTTTTCCAATAATGATTAATTTGATCCAGCAAATCACCCTTGTCCAAAACTCAACAAAATTTGATCAATTTATAAAGATTTAAATAGCAAATTTGGTGATGCGATTACACCACAGAAATTTGTAACTATTGACGAAAGTTTATTACTCTAGAAAGGTCTCCTAGGATGCGCGCAATACTTTCCACTCAAAAGAACCAGATTCGGCATAAAAACGTATTTAATATGTGAATCAGAAAGTGGATATGTCTACAATGTTATAATCTGTACTGGCAAGAATACCGTTCTGAACAGAGATTTTAACGATCTTCCAGTATCTTCGCAAAAGGTGGGAACTTTGATGAAACCTTTGTTAAGCAAAGGATACTGTTTAACAACGGATAATTTTTACAACTCATCTGGTCTAGCTGATCTATTGATAATAAATAATACTGATGTTTCTGGAACACTACGCGTACCAGGAAAAGAAGTACCCAGTAAATTGAAGAATAAAAAGCTAAAAATTGGAGAAACAATTGTTTTCAGAGAGAGAAAGTGTGTGTAATGAAATTGGAAAGCTAAGAAAGATATTTGTCTTGTCTCTACCATTCACACTACATCAATGGTGAATGTAAAGACGCGCAAAGGAACAATAAAAGCACCGCAACTTGTATTGCATTACAACCACATGGTGGGTGGTGTTGATCGCGTTGTTCAACACGTGTCTTCCTATGTCGTACCCAGAAAAAGAGGCAAAAAATACTATAAAAAGATATTTTTCATTTCGTAGATCTGTCAATATGGAACGTTTTCGTGCTTTATCAAAAATTTGGAAAAGATATGGATTCACTTGATTTAATTCTCAAAGTAATTAAACTTTCCAATAAAGAATATAAAACTACAAGTATTTCAAGAAGTGGACGGCCATTAAACGTCCCAACACCAGATTATCCGCAAGGCATTTTCCATCTTTTGTGCCATCAACAGCAAAGAAAGAAAACCTCACTCGTCAGTGTTTCCTCGCAAGAAAGAAGAATGAAAACAATAAAAGGCTTTGCAAAGAAACAAGATATACAGTGTGTCACCGGATTGACTTCACTATAGGTATAATTGATTAAGAATTTCTGAATCTCGTTTTGATGTTTTGGAATACCTCCCCGCTTGGTCTGAAAAGAATTTCAAGTACATTTTTAGTATCCAGACGGTCATGACAATTGAGAAAAAACCATTTTATGTTGAAGCAAAGTGTCGTTTCGGTCAATAATACGGTAAAATGTTATTAAGGAAAGTTGTTTCTCTTTGTGTCGTTCCGTATTTTAGAATTTACCATACCGTCGTAAATTTTGACTAAAGGTTTATTTTTCAACATTCTTTTGATCGTTTTCAAGTTTTTGTTTGTTGCCAAAGTTAACTCCGTTGAGCGAAGTAAATGCAATAATTACGTTAGTCTTTTTTTGCATAAAGCAACTTTTTTTGTGTTTTTTTAAGATTCTTTAATGTTTTTTGTATCTTAAGAAAATAAAGAATAAAGAAATTGGTAGAAAAAAGGCCGCTGTAGAATTTTTAATTGGTGCGTTAAGAGGTTAAGTACAACATAATTACCAGTTTCTCTAAAAAATAAAACGAAAAAGTTTATAATATCTAGTAAATAGAAACAAACATGCCCCGAACATTCCAAGTATAGGCCTGCATTATTAAACCTTTTTCTAATATAAAAATGCTATTTACTAATACTAGAGATGTGCCAAATTTCAAATTATAATGTTAAGTCCTTACGTTAACGTATCAAAACAAACTCTTCGTTAGAATAGACTTTGAGACGTTATTATAATCTAAAAGAAAATATTTGCAGTTTTGGACCTTGGAATTTAATCCCCTTAAGTTTTGAAATACCTTCTTGTTGTATACTGTACATGTTGTTAAACGATACAAATATTTATAAACAACTCATAATTATAATTCATCAAGCTAATTTGATTGTTTTATTCTAAAATACTATAAGTCCACTATTGTTTTGGGAATTTGTCAACGATTAAAGTACGTAAATGATTGATTACGAAACATTATTTAATGTTTCAAGTTTCTAACTTTTTTGACGCAAAGACAGCAATTTATAGTATATTTTTTGTTGCCGTTATGTAAATACTAAATCTTTTTTAATATTTAACAGTCAGCAGTCCAAAGATACATCAAAATCCTGTTTGTCAATTCGCTATGGTCATAATGTCATTGAATACAATTTAATCATAATTGCCTGTACTTTGCTGCTTATAACCGCATATTATTAAAAAAAAAAGAAGTGCGATGATGAAATTAGATAAAAATTAACAAATTATTGCTAAAGTTTTAATAAACGACTGTTTATTCTTGCCAAGTGCTTTACGTCAATGAGGATCTATTTATGCTTGGATATTGAATTTCTGTAATAAATCAAAATTATGTATACGCAGACATCTTCCGTTTTTTGTGTTTAACAATATGATAATATATGCATTTTCAGAAAATAAATAAAACAGGGAATAAACTTCTATACACAAAAGAATTAAATCTCTAAGTAATAAATCAATTAAATGTCTTTCTCACATCTGCAGCTTATTTGCGTGAACGAATGCACCTGATTAATTATTAGTTTTCATCACCTTTACAACCTTGAATATTGTTTGTTTACTCATGTATATTGTTGTAAAACAATCACGTATAAATGCAATAATTTTTATCCTTGGAAGATTGGAACTGACAAAATGAAATCATTGCGATGCTGATTAAATCGATTTTTTTAAAATAAACTTACTGTCTGGATTATTTCAGTTATGGCAACCTATTGTTATTCCTATAAGGGCAGAAGAATTAAATAAAAAAATCTTTAACTTTAACATAATTTAATTTAACCGACAATTATTTTATACCAAACTAATATAAATAACGATAGTAGTGAAATTCTCATGGTGTACACGAGGGCATACGTGGGCTACCCATAGCAACAACAAATTGAAGGGCAGACTGTCCTCAGTTCTTTAGACTAATGTCTACAGAGGTTCATTTATTGGCCAAATTTCTCATGGTTCTGGTGGTCATATCTACGGCTGATCGCAACTCCAAATGTTTTATTGTAGAAGACAATCAAACTCTTTGCCCACCAGAAGCAAAGAGTTCTAAGTAAAATGTTGCTTTTAAAAGTTTTCTCTTCTTTCATCACAACCTTTCCTTTATTTATAACCTTCTTATGATTTTTTGACTTATTTTCTTCAATTTATTGCCATTTTCTGATAATCTGCGGATAGAGTAAAGGCTCAAATGGCATTTTGTGTTCTGGAATTTAGAAACGAACGATAACTCCTTTTATTTAGGATCCAACCGTTATAAATTCTTTATTGTTTGAAGGAAGAGACGTTTATCAAGTCAAATTAATCTTAACTCCCTGCCCCAGGATCAATTAATGATCTACTATTACAAATTAGGACTATTAAGCTACAATATAACCAATCAGTTAACATAACAAACTTCAAGTGGTATATATCTGTGCCATCATTTGTGCAGGTGCAAAAAGTAAGCTCTCCAAAGTTCATTAGCTTCCTCTCTCTCTGATCAATCTTGGAATCTAGTTCACATCAACCTTTGAAAGCTCTTCATAGTTCTTTTTGGGGTAAGTAACCTTAAAGATTCATTCAAGTGTATTGCT
Source organism: Ignelater luminosus (assembly GCA_011009095.1). NCBI lineage: Eukaryota > Metazoa > Arthropoda > Insecta > Coleoptera > Elateridae > Ignelater > Ignelater luminosus. Next base: position 452,135 of record VTPC01091261.1, on the reverse strand, counting down.
TTAAACAACCAATCTGAAAAGCTTGTACTAGCTTTAAACTATCCATTAGAAACTAATTACAACACAAATCTTATTTGGAACTTATTGTTAGATTTTAAATTGGTAGCTACCTTGATGTAAGTTTCCATAGTTAAACAAAAACTTTAAAAAATATAAACAGAGACATAACAAATCCTACGTATTATTAGTTGCAAGATTTAATTTATACAAGTTTGATACCATGTAATCATATAAAAGAACTACTTTGTTTTCTTACGTTAAAAAAAAAGTAATTTATACAAACATGCACAGAAATTAACATTCCGTGTAATACCTTTCAATTGTCATTCGTATTAACCAATTGCTATTTTTATTGTTTTGCAATATACCTATGACAAATTATGTAACAAGTAGCATTTATCTTTATTATTGTTGACTGTGCATTAGTTTTATAATTTATTAATAGCGTACAGTGGCAGTACTTATGTAAAAGAAGAACAATAAATCCAAATAAAAAGTCTTTGATAATTTATTAATACTAGATGATTTATGCAATTTAAATAAGCGCTTAACAATTAGCTTATGTATAAAGATATTAAAAGCAAGATTAATTGAAAACCTAAAAAAAATACAGACATGAGAAATAAAATATACAAAAAGTATTTGGTTACAAAAACGAATAGCTCTGCTAAGCATCAAGAAATTCCTAAATTCTTGGTACTCTTTAAAAAGAATTTAAATAAATTCTACTTACTACAAATTAGTTAATTACGATGCTCATTGTGTCATACAAGAATAATGATTCAATAGCAACAATGAACAAAACATAGATTTGCAAAATAGTTTTACACTACCCTAAAAGTCCTTATAAAGTCCCTTTATATGCCATTGTTTTGTTTCATCTCTTATGCTGCCATGACAACAATTGCAAATCAATCTGTTAAATAATTATTTGTTGACAGTTGTGTAGAAAGTTGCTGCATTATTCTCGAAAAAAAGGATAACATTAAGATTCGTGCAGTGATTAAATATTCAATAAAAACAATTATTCTGCGAAGGAGATTGATTAGAAAAGCGGTAAATACTTCAGGAGAACCTGCACCATCCCATTAGGTAACTATTTGCAATTGGGTAGCTTACTTACGTAGTCGGTGAACCTTCTACGGTCACGTGTAGAGCGGTGACAGAATGCCTTCCACTGGGTTCGGTTGCGGGCAGCCACTTGAACATTTGAGTAGTTGTTCTTCCAGGTCACTCTGTGTCTTCCTCGTGGATGCCTACCCTGAATCTTGGCCTCCATGGCCTGCATTGGGAATCGAGAGTCCTCCATACGAACAACATGGCCGAATCACCTTAGCTGGAAGCTATGGACTAAATCAATCACAGGATTTACATTTAGAGAGTCCCTAATAGTTTGGTTGAGGATCCTGTCTCTTCTACCTCATGTTTTGAGCCTGAAGTCTGCTGTTGTGTTTAGATGTAGGTGTTCATGCCTCGCACCCATAAAATACAATTAGAACAAATGTTGACTTGTATACAGACATTTTTGTTTTGTCCGATACTTCACGATTTCACAGAAACTTTGAATTAACCAAATAGAACATTCTTCCTGCTGCTTCAGTTCGGAGATTTATTTCGTGGTTTATGTTTTCATCGCTTGCTACATTAACTCTAAGGTATTTGAAGGCTTTGACTTGCTCCAAATCCTGACCGCAGACCATGATTCTATGAGTGACCTGTCGCCTCGACACAACCATTGTCTTAGACTTGGACGCACTAAGTTTCATGTTTCTACTGTTTAGGTAGTATATCAAACAATTAATACCGAACTGCTAACAGAACCAAATCGTCAGCGTAAAGCAAGACATTTATATTCACTGCTCTTAACCTCCAGTTTCCAACGAAGTATCTGCGTAAGCGTTTGCAGCTTCTTAGAATATCATCCACTAAAATTATAAACAAAAGAGGGGTGCTAATATCTCCTTGTCGAACTCCTACTGTAGTATAGAATTCAGCTGAAATACACCTTCTTATTCTAACACAGTTCCTACAACTTTCGTACATACTTTAAATCTTTGTTAGAAGGCCTTGGTCGACATTCCTTTCCTTTAGAGCTCGCCACATTTCGGACCACGCCACTCTATCAAACGCTTTTTCCAGGTCGATAAAATAACTGTGAAGTTCCTTGTCGTACTCCATAACTTTTTCACTTATATGTCTTAATAAATGCAATTGGGTAAACGGGTTTTAAAGAGGTCATGTAGGCATTGCTGATGAACCTTGTTGCGGTCGTCCAAAAACGACAATTTATAACAGAAGTTACCGACAATGTGCACGATATTGTTTTGATGGACCGTCGGCGTCGATTGAAGTTTCTTGATTGTTGGTGGTTTAGACTTTTAATAAAGGATGTATTGTGCAATGTAATCCCTACCATAACATAATATTAGCGCTGCTTGTAAAAAATTTAGATTAAATTAATTAAAACATATTTTGATAGCGGAGTGACTGCATCAACATTATATACGGCGCGGCAGCGTTATGTAAAGTTCAACGCTGCATTTCGCAGTAGTCGTAATTCTCGAGGTAGCTCTAGTTGCCCATCTACAGTCTAAGCTGTCTGCAACATGGGTGGCGAGTTTATTAACACCAGACTAAAGCCATTCACGTTATCTATATTTTGTTGACTGCTTGGAATGGTTTAACAAAAACCCTACTGATGTAGGGATCATGTGATGAAACTTGGGCTCATCATTACACGTCGGCAAGTAAGCATCAATCGAAACAATGAACTGAGCATGGTGCACCGCCCCCCTGAGAAAATAAAGACGATCTTAACAAATAGAGAGATAATGGCTTCAGTGTTTTGAAATGCGAAGAGTATTATGTTAATTGGCTACCTTGGAAAAGGGCAAGCCATTATTGGTGCTTATTTTGCTAATCTCCTGAACCGATTAAAGGCAGCCATAGATGAAAAAGGTCAGGTTTGAAGAAAAACAAAATTATATTTCACCGGGATAATTTACTACTAATTATGAGTTAATTACTACCGTGAACACCACCATTTTGAAGATTTTGAAGCACACCGCTACCGTGAAGAAACAAAAAAACTTCAATTTCCTTAGATCAAATGCATTTAAGTTAGAAGAGACATAATTTCAGTTCAATAAACATGGCGTTTTTATTCATTCTAAGAACTTTTCAGTTTATCTTTGTAAGGTTCTAGTTATGAAGATGAAGAACTCACTTTTTTCCTGAAACTAGTATTTGGGGTGCATTTTAGGTTTTATGCCATACTTGAATTATCAAGGACTATTTATCCGAACAAAGACAAAATGTCTGAGGTCCAGAGATTTCTCACGCCAAAGAAATGTGAAAAAGGATGCCATCCTCTGACTGTGATGTAAAGCGGTGGATCTCTTGTGACTAAGATGAGTCGCACGTTAGAAATACCTACCGGGGTTGGAAAACCTCGGATTCGGCTAAATTCTAGTTGGCGGAAAAATGACCATAGTGGTTGAAGTCATGAGGTCCAAGGGAACCGCGACCTGAAGCCTCAGCCACAAAACAACAATATAACAACAAAATGTCTGTTTAACAGTAAAGTTGAATAATTTGGAAAAACGGACGGCATCCGCAAAACTGTATTTCTGGTAGGTTATTGAACGCTTTGCATCAATACACGTTAATTACGGTGTTTATAATCGTAAAACTCAATATGCACTCCGAATACTCGTATTACACCCATCAAAAATACGCATTACTGCATAATACTTGAATACTGAACATATATGGTATCTACATATATGATTTGGTTTGCAGGAAATATGCAAACCTAATAGTTACAAGTAACTCTTCTCATTTCAGTCATATGCAGCTGGGTTTCTGATGATACTTATAAAGACGGTTAAGGTCATTGTTTCCAAACCCTAAATCATTAAAAAGAAAATACGTGTGACAAACTTGCTTTTAAAGTTGATAGAAATATCTGGAATTTTTCTAATAACTCTAAGCCAAGCGAATTATTCTGGTAATTCCCACTATCTGATTATCTATCTCTAGCTCTATCGTGCGTCCCAAGTACATATACTTTTTAACTGTTTTAATTACTTATCCAAAACTCATAATATAAACATATATTCTTTGATATCACCTTAGTTTTTTCAAGTTTGTTAACAAACCTTGCTGATCGGTATTGTCATTCGTAAATCGTTTTTATCCCAATTTATTGTTTTGAAAGCATACTCTAGC
>VTPC01091261.1:395438-442905 GCA_011009095.1 Ignelater luminosus | reverse complement strand
TTGGAGCTATTTTCCGTCTTTGTAATATAACTGTAACGCTAGACTACAGTTTGTTTGTTTTTCATTAAACGTATAAACTTTCCCTTCCTGGCCTAACATCTGGATGTTTATAGGAAAAAACGTTACAACCACCCCGTTACTTTGATTTTCAACACTTGGCTAGTTTTATTTAACTATGGAAATTATTGCAAATACCGGACGTTATGTGCAGTATAAACACTGAAGAAATATAAGGAATTTTGATTTATAACGAAGATTTTGGATGTGACTGTCAGCTTTAGTGCTAGGCCGAAATATGTCTATTTTATAGTGTAAACTAGGAAACAAATATACATACTTTTCATCTTCCAAATGTGGATATTAAGCTTTTTTTGTGTCTGCATTAATCCAGATAAAAAATAAAATCAAATACTTAATGCAAAATTCAAAAACTAACATTCTCGCTACGATATTCACTTCTTTAATTTTGGCGACGCCAATGATATAAAATTACGTAAATAATAATACACTGTAAATAATGATTATATCTAATTAGCATCAAATACAAAAATATTATTTTAACAATAGTTTTTACGTAAAAGTCAACATGACAACTTTTCAAGTTTGGATCTCAATGTAAACTGATACTTGAAGATTAACCCAAAAAAGTCCCAACACATAATAAACATAATCAAGATTTAGTCGTTATTTAAACAGATATTCAAATTAGGGAAATGAAACCGGTATTGAATCAGTTTCTGTAAATTATAAACGTGTCGTGGCTGCCTAGTTTGGCACGTGACATCCCGTCTCCGCTGATTGACACTGACAAGGTGAAACCTCGCGCACGCCACTTATGACGATCTATTGACGACCTACGATGTGAAGGTGAACAGAGAAATATATGCGTCAAGGTAGAACAAATAATAATTAGACACTTTCTTTTAATACTAGATGTCGACTGGTGCTCTATATTAGAGTATAAAATTTAAAGGATTGGTCTGCAAATAAAAGAAAAAGGGAAAAAAATAAAGAAAAAAAGGACATCGTTGATAGTTATTCTAATCATAACAAACGGTTTCATAAATAATTATTAAATTATTATTATTATTACTCTTTAATGCATTAGTTTATTGTAGAAAACGGTTTATTATCGTCTAGAGCGTTGAATGAAATTCAAACAGAAGCAATAAAAGAAAAAAAAGAATAAAGTATTTAAAATAAGAAAGTTTTCTAAACTGTTATAGTTTTTAATTCTATTTTAATAACTGTATTACTCTAAATCTACTTAGTTCTTCCTGCAGTTACAAGGTATGTAATTTTTCTGTTAGACATTTCTAGAAAAACCTTTATTCTGAAGTTTCAATTGGTTAACGAAAACTGTTTACTAAGTACGCTTTATCACTACTGACTACCTTATAAAGCTATGATCTCCCGGAAGGGTTAGTTAGTGGTAGCTGAAGTTGGTCATTGAATACCGCATGCTAATTTTCCAATTCAAAGTTTATAGTTCGGAACATTTGTCCTTTCAGAACTTCTCCGTCTTACAAGATCTTATTATAATTAAGTACCTAGCTGATAGTAAATAATTAAGAAGAGGTAGAGGCTTCCAAAGTTACTACGTATATTGAAAGAGACCCTTTTCTTCTGTTTCAGTATGCTTGTAATAGTCTAATCTTATTAGTAGATAGTTTGTGATATACACAGGTTGCAAAGTTAATCAACAGCGACAGACTTTTAAAGGCAGATGACGGAAAACCTTCTGCGGTGGAGAATTGCTCAACTCTGTTTTAAGTAGAAAGTCACTAGCCAAAATTTAGAAATAAATAAACTTCTGTGCAGTTGTCTTTAATTCACTAATAACGCTAATATGTACGGAATTGATGATTTTTATTTTATTTTTCAATAATACATTAAGTTAAAGAGAAACAAATACTAAAATAGATGTGGACAGTAAAATGGATTGTTGCTATCGCTACAAATAAGGAAGAAGAAATTATCATACTACTGGTTAAGGCAATGATACTTTTTAAAAGTAAGAATTTTTCGTCTTTTTGACTGTCACTAAAAGTCATTCATGCAAAAATGTTTTAATATCGGAGTTATAAATTTTGTTAGAAACCAATTTAAAAGATTAATTAAATTGTTTACTTCGACACAAAGATTCTGCAATATTTCCGGGAATTTTTCTAATAAATAGACTTTCTTTACCAGTGTGGGCAGTAGTAATTACGTTACATTTATTCCCAAGTTCTAATTTTTTAAACATTAGTATAACCAATGTATGTTGAGATTGTTCTTCACATTTTTTAATTTCACAGTGGAAAATAACAACTGTCTCTATATCATAAAATAAATATTTTAAATATATATATCAGCAACTGGCGCTAGCTCAGTAGTTTAAGCTAACGACTACAAACCAAAGCATAACGACTTAGTGTTTTTTCCAGTTTCTGAAAAACTGGTGATTGCTGTAGGACTAGACTCCTCTTTTAGTCTTGATGGAAGGGGTGTATGGTAGGTGGCTTCTGTTAATTCCAAGATGTTAATTCGCTCTTTGCAACAACTGGTGAACTTTTATATCTTGCTATAATAAGTTATTGTCTTCTCAAGTTAAATAATAATGAATAGATGTTATTTGCGTACCTAACTAAGCAAAATACAAAAACAAAAACACTATTTGATAATAACAAAGTTAACTATACTCTTTACCAGAAGATATGTAGAGAAAAAGATGTGAATCATAAAAATGCCGTGAATCTAGCAGAAGGATTGCCAATGAATCTCTGAGTCATCTTACACTATGTACTCAACTTACACTTTCATTTGCAACCAACCCCTCACTTTCATTAACATTGCACCAACATAGACGACAACCTTCCTAATAAACCTGTTCCACTATCCCTCAACTGCCCAGGTGGAACTTTTTTTAATTCCATTCAAGACTCCTCTTTTGCCCCCCTATCTCTTTTTCGTTAGCTTTCGATTTTGCTAAAACTGCTGGCTGCGATAAAGTTCTTACATCAATTTTGTACCGCATCTCTTCTACTGAATTTGTCTGTCCATTGCCATAGTGCCCTACGTGAACCTTTATCCATCTAACAATAAGCTCCAGTTGTATGTTTTCTGTTTTCAGATATCACGTTGAGTACCGGGATGAAAAATCAAAACTCGTGATTCCTGCCACGGGTATCCAAATGGTGTCTTATTCACACAAATGTACTACTTTGAAAATTTTATTTTTATAACTGTGCTGTCATCTCTTATAGTCAAACTATTTTTAATTGGTTTCCATCATCAAGTACATTCCAGAAATCCGAAATTTTTCCAATCTTGTGGGGTTATACTGTTGTAAAACGTCAAACAAACGAAACAGTTTATTTTCATTGTTTATAGTAGAAACGTTTAAATCAGTGATAAACGTCCGCGTAGACTTGGTAAAAATTCGAGAAGAGCTACATACGTGAAGTTACAGAAATTTGACAAGTTTCGAAGACGAACCTGAACACTGAAACAGCCGTAACAAATATAAAGTGCAGTGCGTTAGAGTTAGTGGACGCACAGACAAAAGTAATACAGAAGAAGGTAACAAGAATTTTGCTAATGACGTATCTGAAGATACCATAAATCTACCATGTCATTGTCTCATTGATGACGAGAAAAAGAAATCTCAACGCCAATCAGATAATTATCTCGCAGCTGAATGAAGCAGTTTCTTGTACTAGTCACTGTTTTGAATGTAACTCCTTATTATATTGTACCCGCAGTACACTGTTACAGGGACAATGAAATATTGTTCAGAAATGATGTAAAAAAATTTATAAGCCGAAATTGCTTTCAAGTTTTGTTTAGATTTTAGCATTTTGCTGACAATAATACCAAGGATGATACCTTTAATAAGCTCATTAGAAGGTAATTCCCGCATAGCTGCTGTCCAGGTGAACGATTTGTTGTTAATAAATCTATGGTTCCTTTAGGCGGAAGATTGCTTTTTCGGCTAGTAGGTAAATAATAATTTAACAACACAGGTCGTTCTCAGGCTAACAAATCCACATTAGATGCAAGTAGCTTTCAATGCAGTGATAACTTTCACACCTCAATGGAACTAGTTAAAGATTATCGGAAAAAAAGCTCACGAAGAACAGGAAGTATTTTACAAAAGAAGCCACAAACATTAAATTAAATAAATTAAAAAGTAAAAAGGTTGTTTTGGGGAATAGCAAAGAGGTTACTTGATTCAAATAGAGAGACAACTTAATTTTTGGTAGGATTGTAGAAAATGATTTTTTTAAAAATAAAATAACTAAAAAAAAGTGTACAATATCCTTACTGGCTAATTGGAATAAGTGAAGATACAATACAACACAAAAAAATCTAAAAGAACTAACCATTATTAGCTTCAAAAATGTTCGAAGTACACTCATTTGGGTGAACTGGAGAAATTTGATTGTGATGAACCGCTAAGCAAGACTACAAAATAATGACCCAAAAATTGTAATAGGTACAGTCTAAGCTAATAGATATATTTTGGTGCTAACGCAGTAGCAACTAATCTCGAATAAGGCACTTAATGGATAGGGTGCTATCTACCCAAGTGGGTACCATGGTACTTAAAATGATATAATATTTCATTATATATCGTCGAAGCCATCTTCTATCCAGTCTATAGCCTCATCAAATGCACGTAGCTTCGTTTATTTTTTTATTGCTACTTTGAAACTAACAAGGCCCTTTTTTCTGAGGTATGATAACTCTTACTTAAAGCACAGTTTATTGTATCCGTTCGACACGCGTTCGTATTAAGTAAACGAAACTGTCTTTGTAACACCCACCAGTAAGTGTTTTGTCACTCTGAAGTCTCTAGCTTGTTTCCCGAACTTTTGAAGAATACAGAATTAAAGGCCTTATTCTTCTCATATAAATTCTCGTAATTGCTTTTTTATATACTCCCCAAAACTTCCTACGCACCATTAGCATTCTGTAGGCTACTTTGGTCGCCTTATCACGCAGTTGTCTGTAATGTCCTATCCAAGAAGTTTTAATATTAACCCAAACTTCTAAATAGGTTAAAGCCTCTTGATCTTCAATTTCTGGTTGCTCCATCTTAACAATGTTTTGCTAACTTCTTCAAATCTACTACTCAATAATAATTGTGTTTTTTCAGTGTTTTAAATCGGTTTTTGTTCAGTGCTCAAACTCTTCTCAATTTGTTTCTAAGAGTTGCCAAATATAATTATTAACTGGCCACCTGATCCCATTCATTATTTAATTATTATATTGATCTTGACAAATCTTATATTCTGGCACACACCATCGCCTCTTTAACTTTTGTGTTTGCATGCAGAACGCATTGAAAGCATTTTTTACATCCAGAGCAGTCATTCAGTCAGGAAATCGTATTACTACAAATGAAAGTAAACTAAACAAATGCAGCAGTGGTAACAAGGATAAAAGTATTACTTTGAAGCGACTCGGGATGTGAAATCTGTTCAGTAACAACTTGATAGGATGCAGAACTTTAGAAATCTTCAGATCAACTTTTAATGATATCTTCCTTTAGTAGAAAGCAGCAAAGTGAGAGTTCACAAAGAAACAGAGAGAAGAACAAAAAGCTAGAGACGGTGTTGGCGGAACTGAAGTTCATACTTGGTATATTTACGTGTTATGTTATGTATGTTAAGACTGTTGGGCGGAATTTTCGAATAAGTGTTTTTGCACGCAGCGAGCGTCGTTGAAGTATCAATCCTAAACTAGGTCTTAACCTTTGTATATCATCAAGTATTGTTTATATTTTTGTTTAATAAGTTTTTCATAATTTGTACATGCGTTTCCACCTTTGTTTAAAGATTCTAGTCCATTAATGTTAGTTTATGCACGAAGATAAACAAAAAGGAAAAGGATATTTTCTTCAATAAGTAAGAAAATTTAAAACAAATCTAGTAACTTTGATAACCGAATAAAATCTTGTTATTATTTTGTTCCGTAAGGGATGCAAAGTTCAAAATTTTTATTTTTTTTCTAACACTAAAATTCTATTCTTAGAACATATTTAATCATTGTACAGCTATAATATTGTGCTTATGCCACTGACGTTGACGGAATTGTATTTGGTTTACGTCGTATTTGAAGAAAAGATAGGGGCTTCACTTTTGCACATCAACGTGTTATAACATAGGTCCGTCTACTTTGTATTATTAGTCTAAGCTTGTAACATGCGAAAGAAGAATCTGCAGCTAACAAAATTGATTCCAGGCTAACATTCAGTCCAGGGGAAGGAAGCACACCTTCTGCATTGGTATAGAACGTGATGGATTAATATGTTTTCGATTTAAGAAGGGTAAATGTGGTTTGAGTGAAGAACCTTCTTACATATTATTTTCTCTTCTCTTAGAAGTCACGCAGTGATGAAGATGATAGTAAGAAACTAGTCAATAATCCAGCACAATGGACAAACACCTTCGCAATTTTTTCCCGTTACAGTCCGTCAATAATGTCTACACGTAGTAAAAGTTCTGGCATTATAGGAATAAAATAGACTTAACGCAGATTTTGGGAAATTTGTTTTATTATGCAGGGTGTCCCGTAAATGGTGCTTAATAAAATCACAACGTGATTACTTGATGAGATCTAAGTAAACAATTAAGTATAACAAAATATCCTCTGAGGTTACATTTACGAGTTAAAGCGATTTAAATTTGAAAATTTTACCGAATAAAACGTCCAGAAGATCTTAAATATCTGCATGTTAACTATTTTCTTGGTAAGAAAAACCTATTGTGGAATATCCATCATTGGAATTTAAAAACAAAGTTGCTTTCATTCGTTTCCGAAAAATTAACTTCTTTAGTACAAGGCGTTTTTTAAGATATAGGGGAACCTGGCCTGAAATGGCACACTAGGATAAAACGGCATAGGACGTGTTTTGAAGTATCTGTGCGAATTACAAATCCCGTAAACGTATAGTAAGGCAAGTAACAGTGCTGCCGTCAACCTTTGTATTAGAGAACGATATAACTTACACAGTAGAATTAATATGCACGTGACTGTGTTTTTGCGTTGTAGAAGATTTGATTACTCCACGCTTAACGTTTGTTTAATTTTTCTTTGGCTAATAGTATTTGAATTCTACAAGGTACGTTTCAGTTAATGTATATTTGTGCATAAATTACTCCAAAACTCTTTATTAAGATTTTGAATCTGCAATTTAGAAATTACGTTATGTACAAAATGACACCTTCGTGTAAAACAGCATACACATATGTGGGGTAAAACGACGTATGTTATGCCATTTTACCCAACATGTATGTCGTTTTAGGTTCATGCAGTATTAGGAATTGAAATCATATTATCTTGCTTTTTTTTCATGCATGGCTATTTAATCTTTATAGAAATAGTTGGTAAATATATCAGAAAAACTAATAGGCAAACAGAAAATGAAAATGCAATGCAAATGCCATTACACCGGTCCAGAATCAGCAAATGGGATGGTTGAAAGCTTCAAAAACGTTTAAAGTTCCGTTCGCTACATTGAGAAGAAGAGCTACAGATGGCAATAGAAATATTAAACATTGTGCGACAGGTTTTGGTAGATTCTCTACAACATTTACACAAGCGCAAAAACAGTTGCTGGTTGAGCATACTAAAGTATTAAAACAACAACTGTTTGGAATTACCTGTGATGATTTAAGACGATTGGTTTACGATTGGGCGAAAGCTAATCATATAACTCACAGGTTTAACAAAACTACTAAGCGAACTGGATGAGACTGATTTAGAGGCTTCAGAATTTGTCATTTAGATATTACTTTACGAAAATCAGAAAATACTTGGTTATCACAGACAATGGCTTTTAAGAAACCAGTAATAGAAATGTTTTTTAAAGTATACCAAGAAGTTTCCGACAAATACAAAATTCCACTAGAACGAATTTATAATGTCGATGAAATAGGAGTGCCAACGGTCTAAAATCCTTTAAAGATATTTGGAGCTAAGGGTAAAAAGCAAGTGGGTACTGTTGCTGGTGCTGAAAGGGGAATTCATGCAACAGTCGTTTGCTGTACAAATCCTATAGGAAGTTACATTCCTTCAACATTTATATTTGAAAGAAGAACTACTGGAAGGAGCATCGACAAGTTCCGTTGACAAAATTAAGTCCCATGCTATCCACACCTAAATACTCAACCAGAAAATGCCAGAAAACACCTACAGTACTAACCAGCAGCCCTTACTAAGCAGAAATTAAGCAAGAGGAAATAGAAAAAACAGAAAAAGCCAGGCGACAGTAAACAAGATAAGTCAAAAAACGATTAAATCTAGATCCCAGTAACACATGTGTAAAAGAAATGGAATTTTAAGGTAGACTATTTGACATTATAGAAAATGACGATGACGCATTTTGTTTATTTTGTAAAGAAGCATTTTCAAACTCTAAAGCAGAGAAACAGTGGATAAAATGTTGTAAGTGTAAAGATTGGGCCCACGTTGAATGTGCCTGAGTTCTGAGTTTGTGATGCTTGTCAGTAGTGTATGCCATTTTACCCTATGTTCTTAGTATGAAAGAATTTATATTGTGCTATTAATATTTCAGGGTTCTGTTTCATTTAGAAAATAAGTATTTTTGTATGTGTTAAGAATAATTAAATATATATATATATATATATAAAATATACATATAGTATTTAAGTTTGTTGAAAAAAAACGCTATTAAACTTTTCAACTTACTTACTTACCAGGCCGTTTATGCTCCATTTGCGGGACATCCTGTATGCATAAATAAACGTACCAGAAACTACAAAGATAGAGATTTTCTTGCGTAACTCCCTGTATAATAAAAATTAAAATTTTAATTGAAATAACTTTAAATTGATTTTGTATTCGAACCGTTTAACCACTAGACTGAAAACGGTGACTCAAGCTATAACAATTTGACTGCATAAATTTACATTAATCCAAATAAAGTCTTATAGAAGTAAAAATAAATATCCTGTTTTAAAACATAAATACAAATAAATGAACAAAAGATGAAATGTAGAATGAAAACTAAATTTCTACATTGTCCAACTAACGCCATCTCAAGAGAGAAGAAAGAAAAAATAAAAATATACATGAAGATTTATATACGTTCTATTTGAAAAGCTTCGCATAATTAGGTAAATTATGAAAGAATTTAATACCGAGAAGCTTCGGAAAATGCATAACGATTAAAATGCTAATAGTCAAACCTTGAAGATGTATTTTCTTGATTTTTCTTTTTATTTAGTTTTGTTTCGTTATAACGATTTTTTCTTGTTTTCTTAAATTACCTATAAACCTTGATTACTATTGTGCAAACAGTAAATAAATCAATACTTGAATTTCCCAAGCCTACGTAAAAGTATAATACGTATCCCATACTCAATAACGTATTCGAAACGTTTTATGATTTTCTGCATTAAGATCATAAAATTAATAAAACATAATCGAAAACGCCACCTGTTGGTAGCTGCGTGTTCATTATTTTAAAAGACGTCATGTTTTAGTTTTTCCTTTATTCCTTAATAATGATAGAAATTAATAATTCTGCAACTATGTACTTACAAATTACAGTGAAGATTAATTATTCCAATTTTCTGAAGTTTATCTAAAAGTAATTAACTCAACTGCTGGGACGTAATTAATTAGTATATTCAAGTTAATCTTACTCTAGCAAGTCTTGTTTCATAAATACAGGTAGATTAAAATCAAACTACTAAAATTTCAAAAATTGAAATATTAAAAGCTTAATGAAATACGCCTAAAAACTATACACAACATGTAATTTTCATCGTTGCTAGATAGTTTTTAATATAAAAGTAGTTTCAAATTGAAGTTTCTATCGTACACAGGTATTTAAATCTTTCGTTAATCATTCTGCCTCCCTACCTGTCTATAGCAATGTATAAATTGCGTTTTTAACGCGTTTGTTTAAGTGATGACTGGTGTCGGTAGTTTGCGGTGGCTGCTTCCTTCCTGTACCCTTTTACCTCCCGTCGCCAACCCCTCCATGCGTTACATCCTGCTCCGTGAGAACAACTCACCACTTTAACTGCGACTGAAATTTAGCCGTGGGAAAGGCTAAACAAACGTTGATATTGGTATATCTATACCTACTTCCTTAAATGCCAAAGTTCACTATACTTTTCCCTATTTTTTAAATTGTCAGAATTGAAAATAAATAAGTACGTCATTCGCTAGTGTTGTAAATTGTATTCATGTAATTTGATGCAAATTAGATTAATAGTCTATTAAATTAATCAATTGGATTTTAAAATGTACTGCATCGCAAGTTATTTTTATATTTCAACAAATTTGTACGTAGTTTTGTGATTAAATTAAACAAAATTCAACAAGAAGGGTTTTACAGATTTTATAAAGAATCAATAATGTGCCAAGAGAAATTGAATATTTAAAAAGCTAAAACATTGAGTCATTTGATCATTTCTATACCTACTTTCAGTTTTCAAACTGATAATTCCTTCCAAGTGTTGCAATTTTCAGTTTGATAACTTTAGTTCCGTATGGATGAATTTATAACCATTTTGTTACACATTTATACTAATAGATACAATAATTTCAAACTTCATTTTTACCTTGTGTAGTTCTCTAACTATATTGTCGTAAACGCTTGTTTGGGTTGCATTCGTTCGATTACCCTTACTAGTTCTTTAAATTATTAAATAGTTTAACTCTGAACTTTTTAACCAACAGAATATCCAGAATCTCTTTTCCATTCAAATTTTCTTCACATCATTAGTTGCGCGATCAATATTTTCTATTGCTGCTACTATTTTAAGAATACCATCTTTCTTCCGCATGCGTTGCAAAAATACCTCCTTCCCAGACATAATAATAGTGAAAACTCAAATTGAACATTTCCATTTTTCCTAAATCTCTACATCTACACAATTGAAGTGGAAAAGCTAACATTGAAAAACAAGAACCTTACGTTATTCGACTTCCATGGCGTACTTATTTTAAACAGTGCTATGTATTTACCTTTGTACCTGTAGAATACATAGTTACATATGGAATTTAAGTTGATGTTAGTTACGATATGAATAAAACAATATATTTTTCAATTTTCGGAAATCCTAAAAGAAAAATGTAAAAATTAAAATAAATAAATTGTATATTACAAGTTTCACAAATTATTGAACCCAAACATGTACATTAAACAACTAAATGTGTTTATAGTTTGTTCAACTTGTGTTTTGACTTTGAAAGTAATTTTGTATTCTGTTTTTCTCCATTCGTGTCCGAGAAAATACCGTTGAGAGTAGTTGTGGGAGATGCCAATATTAGTAAAAGGCAGCTTGATTATTTAAAGAGTGTGTTCTGATATAACACCAAAAGGCATAAAAACTTTAATAAAAACTAATGTCGCAACAAGATCAATTTTAATACTGCAAAGAAATAAAAGAATTAAGAGAAATTATAATAGAATCATAGTAAATAATAAACAAATTGCTGAAAGATAGAGAGAATATTTTTGCGAAATACTGAAAGATAGTTAACAACGAAATACAGAGACGAAGTGAAGAAGAAAATGAAGAGATAGAAATAGTCGAGAAAATTACATCTCAAGAATTATATGCAACTATTAAAAGATTTAAAAATGGTAAATCAGCAGAATACGATGAAATACAAGCGAAACTGATCAAGTACATGTCTGATGAAGGGTACTTGTGCTTGCACAAAGTGGTTAATACGGTTTGGAAAACTGAGACTATACCACGAGACTGGACAATAGTCTTAATTTTACCAATATTTAAAAAGGATGATACAAAAAAAATAATCAAACTACAGAGGGATCTCTATGCTTAGCGTTGTTAGTAAAGCATATGAGATTATATTAGAAAGTCGATTAAAGAAGCTGGTTGAAACATCGACTGATGATAACCAATGCGGATTTAGGCCCGAGAGAGCCACTGTAGATCTTATATATAGCCTGAGATAATTATGTGAAAAAGCGTTAGCCCACAACAGTCAGCTGTACCTGTGCTTTATAGATCTGAATAAAGACTTTGATAGTGTACTCAGAGAGGAAATATGGAATATCTTACAAACCAGAGGAGTTGATACGCTACTGCAGAGAGCCATAGAAAGTGTATGTGCTGTCACCAGAAACCTAATAAGAACGAATAATAACAGTTCAAATGAATTTGTCACAACTATAGAGGTCCGCCAGGGAGGAATTTTAAGTCCACTGCTTTTTATTGTATTACTAGATAACATATATAAAAAGTGTAGGCAAGAGTCGAAAGTGGCAAGATTGGGTGTTTACAAGCTCCAGCAAGTACCTGTGTCAAAAATGTTGGATGGGGATGACTTAGTAATTGTTGCAAATAGTGCGGAAAATCTACAAAAGAACCTATTGATACGGAATAAGGCCTTGGTAGAAAATAATATGAACATTAACATGGAAAAACCAGAAGTCATGCTAATAAGTAAAGGAGAAGAAATCTGAGAATTATTCTGAATGACAATATAGTGAAGCAAGTTAACGACTTTAAGTGTCTGGGTTCCTTATTGAATTCAAATGTAAATCTGGAAGCGGAGAATAACAACCGTATAACAAGTGCTAATAAACTATATTATGTACTTAGAAAGGCTTTTATAAGATAGAAAAAAATCAGTAATGCTACTAAAACCAAGATATTTAAGGGAGTAGACACACCAGTACTAACATATGGGAGCGAAGCATGGTCCCTGAGTGACAGAGATGAGAGTAGAATTCAGGCCTGTGAAATGCGATAGCTTAGAGTGGCTGCGGGAATAACGAGAAAGGACTGCATCAGTAACAGTGCAGTGAGGGACCAGTTTGGGGTGAACTTGGTACTATCAGTCATAGAAAAAAACAGTTAATGTGGTTCGGGCACTTGGTACGTATGAGTAACAACAAAAAGACCAAAGTTGTTTGGAAAGCCGGAGTAGATAAGAGGAAAAGAGGCCGACCCAATAGAAGCTGGAATGGTGAACTAGTCAAAACGCTACAAAAAAGAGGGACCAATTGGAGATGTGCAGAGCAGATGGCTGCTGATCGTCCCGCATGGAAAATCTTCTGCCGCGACACCGTAAAATAGAAGAGGATCATTTATGTATGTATGTATGTATGTATGTATAGTAAATTAATGGGCAAAAACAGAGATCATTTAAAAATTATATTACACCAATGACAAGGTATTTAGTGGAAGAATTTATTCTTGCATCTTTATCCCTCTACTAGATTAGCTCTAGTAAAAAGCTTAGAAGAATATCATTTTTAAACGCACCTGTACTTTCAAAGTTGATGTAGGTTGAGAATAAGTCTAAATTGTCGTGTACCTTGCCTTTAGAAATTCGGAAGAAATTCACTCAAGCTGACGAAGAACATATGCAATCTGACCTTTGTGAAACTGCATTAAGATGGTTTTTATATCTTTTTTACCAAGTAATTTTTTGAATTTTAGATTATCACATCCGATATCTGCAAACATGGTGCCTATTATAGTGGGCTAGAATAGCATGCATTTAATTAATCTAAATACCGTTTTGAATAATTCACCAAAGATTAAGAAAGACCGGCTTCTTGGGATTCAGAACACGTGATGGTCATTAGAGAAGAAAGTTTTGAGACGTGTTGAAAGTAATCCGGCACATTGATCAGAATAATTTTTGATGCTAATTGGTATGGCTTACTTTGCTTGCTGTTACCATTCTCGAAATGTCTAAACTTTAAGACCAACAGATTATTCCGCCAGGTCTACATTCTAATTTTCTATTGTTAATGGAAGCACTATCAATTGTCAAAAAGACAGTAATGCAGAAGATGCACAGTGCTAGTGCTCCACCTCACACTTTGTTAGAGTTTAAAGGTCAGGCAACATTTGAGTCAGGTTTTTAAAGACGCCATAGTTGGTACAATGAGGGGGTTTAATCAGTTTGGCCAATACATTCTTTTGATCTAAACCTTCTCGATTTTTATATATATGGTCATTTGCAGTCGATATATGCGGCACCTATTACTAACAAAAGCCTAGCTATAAGAAGGAATAAAAGACTGTTTGTAATGGAATCCAAAGCATTGCTTTGCTGGAAGTTTTAAAGGAGTCTATTTATCTTGGAGAAAGATATTAGAAAGTAAGTATATTGAAATGAATGGGGGTGAAATAAAACATTTACTTGGAAATTTTTCTTGAAGTGGTAGTCCTTTTTTACTGTTGCGTAGATAAATCAGAAGAATCATTGCGGTTGAAGAAATAAATTACGGTTGGTACGGTTACGTGGAGCAACTCCTTGCTCTATCCTTACTCTACATTTTCTATTAACGTTCGGATTTCTTCGAACATTGTTTGAATCTAAGGTAGTTCAAAAGATCGCAATTAAAGGGGTTTATGGATATCGTTTCTTTTTTAAACTAGGAACAAGGTCCTAGGCCGGACTAGCTCAGGAGGTTGCCCTAGGTGAAGGTTCACATTTACATATGCAATAAAACACAAAAATGCATTTTATAAATATATAATTCTATTAATTCGAAAGATAAAAAAAGATTACACTATATATAGCGGACCGCCAAAAAACTGTATAAGAGATTTAAATTTAATAACAGAATTGAATTTAAAAATATGCAATTAAGATTTCAGAAAACTTTGTTATACATTTCTCTAACAATAAAAATTTATCAAAAGAACCAGTCACATAAAATAAATCGAATTGTAAAAATAGTTATCACTCGAGCCTGTTAAAAATTTAAAGTTATAAGAAAGACACATATCTTTAGCACATTGAAAATTTAAGTAACTAAATAAATTTTAATTAAAGAAAAAAACTCTTTATGGTGAAGCATTAATTTGTCCCACTTCATATTATAAAAGAACAACCCCTTTTTTGAGTGAACATAAATTTTATAAAAAAACAATTAAGGGAACGACATTAAAGTTTGCTGTTTGTAATTAATTAACTTACCACATTTACTTCCGGATGATGTCAAGTAGCACTACAGGACTTACCCACACATCTGAAAATTAAGCATACAACTAGCAAAAACAAATTAAACATATCAATATCGCTCCCTTTATATAATTGACAAGACCTAAATATGACCCAAATTAATTAAGGAGCATCACAAGAAAGTATAGTTTTATTTTAAAGAATAAAACAAACCACGCGGGTTTTATTGCATTAAATTCAAATTCATGTTATTTACTCAGCTCATTTATCTTAAAAGAACCAAAAGTTATTTAGAAGTTTCTTTTTTTTGTTAATATACGTATTACAATTAATAAACGCAATTCTGGACTCACCAAACGATGGAAAATTTGGAAACCATTTTCCAGATGGGAGTTCATACGCCTCTTCTCAAAGTTTTATTCAATCGGCAATCAGACAAAGTTTATGGATGAGAAATTCTACCAGAAGAACTCCTAAAGATTCTCCCGCCACAGCTTACTGAATGCTGTCTCCAGAAGGCTAATTTGAGATTCCTCCGTAAAAGATAATTACTGCCCCTTCCGTAAAAAAAGGGCTAATGAAAAAAACCGAATGATGCATCAGTAAGGGAACAACAATAAAAAATTATCCTTACCCTAAGATTTAGACCTTTTAAACACTAAAATTCGCGTCAGGGATGGCTACAGCGAAAACACAGTACAAAACCTCTTTGCGTTCTCCTTGTCCTCGACAAGGTCATTGTTCGTACTCGCAAAATTCTCCCTCCAAACCAGACAACCGGATTCACAAATATATTTGAAAATAGAAAAATTATACCCAGCGTCTCACTGTCAACAAGTAAGATTTAGTAAGAAAGAAATATTCAACTTGAAATTAAACAATAAATGAATAAGACTAAAGGAGATTATAAACCAGCGCCTCAAGGGTAGTTAACAACAATTTTGTAATAGCAATTGATGAAATGACTGTTACAAAATAAAATGTTTAAACGATAAAAAGATCTAAATGGATTTGGTCAAAAATACGGAATACCGATGCAACAGCAACAGACACCGACGAAGCTCTTGAAATAATATTTATTGTCGTGGCTCAAAAATCTTGCATTGCTACTTCTTTAACTCAACTGCTTCAAAATTTTCTAACTTCGACTTTTCGCACATCACCAACATGATCGTGGAACTACTTTAAACATTGTTAAATATAATACGGATGTATTGCCGCTACGTAATTAAAATGGCATCTAAAGAAAGTATGACACTAAATTTCATTACCACACATTCATTATGGGAAGACGACATTTACAGAGAAGCTTTCTGTAATCAGAACAATCCCAGAAAAATTTTAGAGTATAGTCCTCTTTATAACGTAAAAAAAACCATTAAACAATAAATTCTACTTCTTGTTTGTTATAAAGAATTCTAAGTTATCCATTTCAAGAAATAAGCACAAACAATTTTCTTTTATTTTCACAAATTTGAAAAGCAGTATTAATTTTAGAAAAGAAACTTATTACTTATGTATCTAATAAACAAATTTTCTTTATTTCTTACAACATTTTTTGAATAACAGTTTTGATTTTTGAGCAAATTTATTTTCATCTATTTTTTTCGTTCAACCATTGTATTTTCGATCAAATCAATTCCCTCATTTTAATTTAGATCAAAATAATTCGATTTTTTAATGTGGACGTTTTGTTTTCTAATCTAAGAAGCAACCGCGGTTTTCGTACGTCATTGAGTATAAGAAAGATTCATATTTGTAATGTAAGGGACTTGTTGGATGCATCCCAACAACCACTGAAAAATTAAGGAGATATAAAATAACGAGACTAGTAGTAAACCAACTTGGACCTTAAGACAGTGATCCTTATAGGCAGAATAATTTTAGAGGTTTGGCTTTTGAGTTTTTGTACCACTGTACTGGTATGGGTCGACAACTCATGTGTAGGATGATTCTTGTAAGAACTTTATAATTCCTAATTGCTGAAAAACAATATAGTTTTCATGATTTTGCAGCGGTAACTACGATTTTATATAAAGTGTGATCTATAAAGCATATTTCGGTATTGCAAGGCAGAAATCCTAAGATAAAAATAACCAAACTAAAAAAAAAATAAACAAGATGATCTGCTTAGTAATCAGGAAGAAAACATAGAAGTTATTCAGAATTTCTACAGAACGATTTATAGTTGTGAAGCCCAGTAATATTAGTATTACAGAACTGAAATCTAAATTGTGAACCCAGCAAAAGTTTCTGGAATAAATACCAAAGCACTAACAATAGCATTTGAACAAATCAAAAGCAGGAAAAGTCTAGGGAAAAACTAAATTACCAGTGAGATGTTCAGAATGGGAGAAAATCTAGAAAAAAGTGTACGACCTCTGCTAAATGAATGCTTAATAGATAAACTTCAAGCAAATGGCAAAATGGCGAAATCATTATACTCGTACTATTTAAGAAAGAAAAATATTGCTCCATTAGTCTACTGTCTAGCTTGCACAAATTACTTACATAAATAATAAACAACAAGGCTAGTTGTAAAATGGATCACTTCTAAATAGCCAAACCAGCAGAATTCCGCAAAAGGGTTTAGTATTATAAACCATTTATAGACAGTAGGCACTCTCCCTTGCATTTTCCCTTTGTGGACTACCAAAAGCTTCGACTTGGTCAAACCCTGAGTAGTTTTTCCAATCTTGAACAATATAAGAATTGCTCAAGATTACAGAACCTCTAAAGTTTATTTACGAAAATGCTTACATGAAAGTAACAATAGACAAAGATACCAGTGCTGGCAGAATTTCAGTCAAAGGTAGCAGTGCATGTCAAGAAGGTACAATCTCTCCTAAATTGTTTACACTGTTCCTGGAAGGCGCATTAAAAGCTTAGATTGCTAGAGTGAACGTATTAACATAAATGGAATACGACTCAATGAGTTGCAGTTCTCGGATCATGTTGTTCACGTCAGCAGTGCGACAAAAGAGTTGAAGGAACTTCCATACAAGTCGGGCTGGAAATGAACTTGAATGAGAAAAGATAATGAGCCTGGAGGGTAACAACCAAACATGAATTGAGAATGCTACTAAACTCCAAACTGTACACAAAGGGCTATACTTAGATTCAAAAGAGATATAGTCCTGAACGTTGTAACGGTTAGTTACTCGTCGTCATAAAATTTCTTTAAATTTCCTAAAATCCCGCCAAGATTTCATTATTCTAAGTTAGTACAAGGGTGTCATAAAATAATGTGGATGCATACTCTCGACTTATTTAAGTTAATTTCCATAATTTATTGTTGAATTCAAAATCTGATTTGTTCATTTATTAAACTGAATTAGGAATTCTATATTTTTAAGTTTTTCTTATTTAAAATCATCTTTTGTAGGAAAATGCGAATTTTATTGTCCTCAGGGAATCCCCGAATGAGGTGCTCTTGAATTAAATTGATTTTACAGTTTTTTTTAATATTTTATTCTGCCGTAGAAAAATTTTAGTATTTAGTTTGATAATTCTTTAGAAATTCTAATTTAATTTGAAAAAGCAAAACATTGATCCTAGATCATTGACTTTGTCTCCACTTAAGTTTGTATAATTTTAGTCATTTCGCATTTTGAAATTTGGCGGACGGGTGGACACTTCTCTTAGGTGTGGTTCTTCCGGTTTCATTTGGGAGGAGGGCATTGTAAAAGTTGACGCACAATCAACAGGTTGGTTGCGATATTGGTGGTAATAATTTTGCAATGAAAATTAGATTCGAGTGTTGTGAATTTTTATTTTAGCCTTTGGATTCTGTTATGGTTGTTTATGACCTGGAAAAACGAGATTATTGTCTGGTTTCCTAAATGCATTCGTTATAGAGGTAGGTCCACTAATGGTTTGCAAAGTTGCTTTAAGTGAAAATCCCGACGTTTGCCATAGATAAACCAGAATAATTTGAATTTCCTATTAATCTGAACTAGAAATTCAACCAAGGTAATATCGTTCATAACCTCACAAAGGTGTAATATACAATGGTACTGGATCAACAATCAAAATCTAGCAAAAAGCATTGAATGTAGATTCTCAGAAGAATGTGATAAAGCCAGGAAATACCTATTTGTGAGTTAAACTGTGTTTTGTTTTAACGTTAATTTTTTTAAATTTGTTTAAATGACAAGGTGAAACCTTGATTGTTATACTGCGATTTGGTGAAATGTATTGTTTTTTTGATGAATTAGTGGTTATTGTTAAAATCCACTTATTTTAACAATTAAATATATTCAATATTATGGATATTCATTTGTTTATTGACAATTAGTTGCTATCGATGATATCCACTTGTTTAATGATTAAATGTATTCAAAATTTTGAATAACTATCTGTTTATGAATAATTAAGTTGCTAGCATTGATGTTTATTTGTTTGTTAACCTAGTTGTTAATTAAACTAGGGTGACGTCACCTCTACTTAGTGAGGATTATTTAAAATATAAAAAGTTTTTCACTCGTGTTAAAGAGTGGCATTCTCTTTTTATTCGTTTTTGTGTTGTTTGTGTTTTTGCGATAAACATATTGATTAAATAAAACTGTACCTACATCATGCTTCTGTGTCTTATATCTTATTGATAAACACCACATCTGTTTTGGAATTTTGAGTTTTTCTTCCAATTTAAACAAAAAAGATCTGGTGTCCAACATGAATTGAAGGGGTGAATGGATAAAGGTGCTATGTGACATTTTTGAATTGTGATGTTAGCCTCTTTATTCACACTATTTACGCAAGAATTGTGTTATATAGCACCTTTATGTACTTCATATCTTATATCGGAATTAGGTAAAGCTTGACTGACTAGAAAAGGTATACCATAAGTTACTAAAGCACATCAGAACATCTTTATTCACATTGAAATCTCAAAAAAACGGTGAAATGCCACATAACACCTTTATCCATCCGCCCCTTCAATTATTATCGATATCCTTAGTTTACTCGCAGTGTTTTTGTTGGGTTTAAGATAGAAATTTAATGACAAACCTGCGGTTTATCATAGTGTTAGTAGATCCCAATTTAATTTTAAAATTATCTGACACCCACGACCCAAAATGAGATGAGTCATCATTAGGCGGATTGTTTCTAATAAGTATTTAAGTTATTTGGTAAGTAACCATTTAATAAGAAATAATTTTTTAACTACTGTTACAATGCAGCAAAATAATAAAGGCCAAAAAAAGCATCGGCAGACTTCAGAAAACTAGCGGGTCGATTTTCAAAAAGAGACTGGATTTTAAACGATGCTAAATAGATAGAAATAGAATTCTCTTATAAGTCACTAAGTATAATCAACTAATGATGCATTTTCAGCCTCGTTTTTCAACGTGATGTGTACCAGTAAAGTAAAAAGTTAATTGATTTTTCTCAAAGTGTTTGGTAATCTCTTCCTAAATAGCAAATGCTTGTTACTTTTCCATCTAAAGAAATATTCTTTTACATTTTTAGTACATTAAGGTTTCTGTTGTTTTCTTGTAGAAAATGATAATTATTACAATAGCTTATTATTGGGAAATTTATGATTTGCTTGTGCGTAAATCTTGAAGTGATAACTGATAAGAGTATGAATAATAAGAATATCAAAACTATTAAATCAAATCAGTAAAGTACTTTTACTAATTCATTTTAATATCTTAAGTGTAATTAAAAATAGTAATTAGTCTGAAATCTCTTTGATGAACAAAATACTTTTTCGAGAATTTAAATCTAAAGTAATCTTTTATGCTGTTAAATTTTATTATTCTATATGACATCCCCAAGTGTTTCAAGTATGATGCACAAGAGGGTGCTAAGTGGTATTTTCTACTGCTTATAGAATCAAATAAACTTAATTATAATTCTCTTGTTATTCATTTTGGTTGCAAATTTATACAGTTGTCTTTAAAAGGTCATTTCCAGTTTTGCACATTACTTATACGCTCTTAATTATAAGCTAATAGAAACAAAAACAAATACGTACAAATTAAGAAAATTATGCAACTAATCAAGTTTAAAATCAGATTAGTTTAAAAATATTTGTGTAATTCGCTTCTAGTAAGTACTAAGAATAATAATGATAACAATTGTTAGTTAAAACTACCCTCCGATCCCCTTATAATAAGTATAACATATAAAAA
Source organism: Ignelater luminosus (assembly GCA_011009095.1). NCBI lineage: Eukaryota > Metazoa > Arthropoda > Insecta > Coleoptera > Elateridae > Ignelater > Ignelater luminosus. The sequence goes on along the minus strand of VTPC01091261.1, from coordinate 421,840 downwards.
TGATTTTGAAGAATGTAATTTTGTTTACACGAGAGAGGGAAGTCTGACAGCCACGTGGATAACATATGACGTCATTTCACAAAGCATTCATTTCAAATTTAGTTGCATTTGTTTGTAGAACATATTTTTATTTTCAATAATTTGTGCAATACGCGCACAGTATTCTAAAAATATTTTTTAATTTATAACAACCTGCAAGTTGTCAACAGAACAAATAAAAAGACATTTCACAGTATTCAAGTAAAACCAGTTTGAATTAATTGCAAAAAAATCTGTTCGTTTGCTTCCGTGCTGCATAATGGATTTTAAAGAATTAAAAGCGTTATTTACAGCAATAAAAAATAATAAAATAATCGACTACTCTGTATGTAATTGAAGAATAGAACGGAACAAAAGCTGTCTGGCTTCGCGTAATCAACTCAGAAATTGGGGGATTCACTTAGCAGGGGTTGTCAGAGTAAAGGGGACCTGTATGTATTGTCTCACATATGGGCTCCCTTCATTTGTTAGCAACTGAACCGCGACTCATATCGGTATATCGTTATCGATTATGATTGTTTGACTAAGTTTTGCTTTATTCATATTTTGATTGCGAAATTATACGCAATAGGCATATCCCTTCTGGTTTTACTAAATAAATCCCGACGAATTTATTAAAGCGCAACTATACCTAATAATTATTTATATCTGCCATCTGTATCTTATAAAGAAAGTATACAGAAAAGAAAACTCAATAAAAAAGTAGATCTGCTTTATGTATGTTTTATAAGCATATCTATTCAAGTAAAGTTGGAGTAAAACTGATATATGAAGTGTATAGTTGTATTATCTATAAACTAGAGACCTTCATAAAAATTTTGTGGTCCAGAGATTTCGGGTCTTACAATCTTGAACCACAAAAAATTTCATTAGCTTGAGTAGACTTCACAGTTTCCGAGTAAACGAAACAAACATTCGTTCATTTCCTTAACCTTACATTTTATATAGAGCAAATTTTCTAAAATGCTTTGTTCTGTTTCCTTCTCATTTTTGATTGTTATTACTTTACCTTTTTTCTGTATAATCAAAATTTTACATTTCTAACTTGAAAAAGATGGATTTGATTTTAAAAGCTCAACTAATAAAATTAGCATTCTAATTAATTCAATAAAATTATTATTATATGGATAATTTCGTAATCTTATTTCAATTTATTGTTAGACAATTTGATTTTACTTAGAAGGCCTTAAAATTTTGGAAAATATATCTAGCTGACTGGATAATTTTCCCTTAGTGGCCCCACCTGTTTCCTTTCGTGATTATTACTTGACTCACATTCTAAAAAATGTTGCTTTCTTAGCGCATCGCAACGAGACTATTATATTGAAACAAAACTGCAAATAGTATGCATCTAAACAAGTTAATAGCGTGCAATAATCAATTAAGGAAGACCTCTACAGTCACCCCGTAATTTGTTTTGTTTTGCGCAGCATATGTTACCTAATTTTCTTGATGACGAGGTTACTGTCGAAAGAGAGGCCACATCTACAGAGATTTTGGCGGAAACATTTGCATTTAAACAGAAGACATGCCTATTGTCAACCTTGAAGTCCTCTGGCAGAGTGATACATCCCTTCATCGCCCCCCAAAGAGTCTATAGAATATTGTTTACTTTCACCTGCTTGTTTTCCATGCTTTTTTGTCAGGCACTGATCGTGGGAAAAATAAAAAGTAGAATTTTGAACTACACGTAACAGAAATTAGTTGATCAATATTCCACATGTATATTGTGTTTCCTCGTTTTACCAGTTCTGTTACTTTTTTCCATCTTTCCATTTACAGTAACCTTTTTGTTTTAAAACACAGGTGACTTAGACATTTGACTCCTTCGTCTCCGTATCGTCCCATTTTATTTAAATTCTTTGCATCTCTGATTTGCTAGGACCAAGAGAGTATGGTTTATTTTCAAATGTTTCAATTCAATCAACAACCTGTCCTGTCCTACATGTTTTTGCCTAATTACTTTATTATGTTCGTTACCACTGCCATTATTGTTGTTATAAAAGATTTGATTTTTTCCCACCGTTTACAATAACATACTTACATTTGTTTTTTATTACTTTGTTGATAATCTTCTCCAACTAAAGGTTAAGAAGTATTAGATAAAGGATGTAATTTTGCCTAATTCTTTGTTAGCTAGTGTTATTGCCTTGCTGACTAACACTGTAGTGTACTACTTTTCTAGTTAGTCGTTAGCTTTTGTATCGTCTAAAGTTAGCCCAATGATGAAAACTGCAGATATCTTTATCTGACAGTATCTTGTCTAGTCAGTCGTTAGTCTTTGTTTCGTCTACAGTTAATCCAATTATCAAATCTCCAGATATCTTTATCTGACAGTATTTGGAGTCTATTATTGTATTGATGTCTGGATGTGTGAGTAGATAAAGGAAGGTTAAAAAGTTGCCATTGTCCTAAAATCTATCTTCATTCATCTGCAAATATTTCTAATAATTAGGACAGTACCAGTCAGTAATTATACATCCGGATTAAATCATGAGAATCTAGTTTCCGTAACGTCGTGGAATCTAGGAAAAGGCCTGGAACTTCTTTTTTCTCTAAATACGTTATTTTATTTTAATAAAGTTTGATGTGTCACACTTCCATGAAGTTAATGTGTTTCTGACACATGGACGCAATGTGATTCGGAAGTGGAAAATCTGCAACTCTGAGTGTTCTTGTACAATTTATCCATCTAAGCAAAAATATTCACAGGAAAGTAATACAAGTTTTGAGATCAAAATGGATAGGGTTCAGATATCTAATCTACTAAACCCTAGATGTGACGCAAGGCAAACCAGAAATTCAGATAATTATTCAATAAAAGCAAATCAATTTTACTATCTACCAAACTTTTTATTAAAGCATTCCATACTACACACTGTAAAATACTAAGAGCTGGCCAGCTGCACAAAAAATCAAATTCTTTGTCACATCTGATTTTGTAACTAATTAGATGGCAGTTTTTCCAAATTTTTATCAGTCAGATCAGACAATTGCGAAACCAAATGTATCAACACACCCGATTTCTTTTGTACGATCGGTTCTAAATATTCCTAAATTTATAAATTAATTTCTGAATTGTAAATATTAAAGCCTCTAATTATCTAATCAGAAACACCAAGGATCATTTGAAATTATACTTTTTGTTTATTAAAAAATACAGGTCGGGTATAAGGAGTAACGATCATGTTCATAATAATTAATAAAAGTTTGAATTAGTAATAGCAGGCATATTCTGTAACAACAGTTTAATTCTCACGATATGGTTTGCATTACAGTTGAGATCGTTTGTTTTTGATCCACATCTTAGACTCGTCAGAGAATTTATGCATGTAAGGACATAGGCTGCATATGTTAGTAAATTTAAACGTGACATAAAGTCCAACAGTGTTAAATGACCAGCTGTTGCCATCGTCATGACACTCACATCCCCAGAGTGCTCCTCCGTAGTACTGACGCCCAAGAACATGCAGGATTTCAAGATCCCGGTGGTATCTGCCCGGAACCACCAAAAGACCCAATAGTCAACCAGGTCAAAATAAGCTACAAGACACGCCAAATTATTCATCTCCAAGCACATGGTTATCTACTGCAGTTAATCAGGTAAGAATGCACATCACATATAACGAGTTTTTGTAATTCCTGCTCCCCAATTTATTACAATTTATTTTAGTTGTCTTTGTAGATTTGTTACTTGAACCCATAATTAAATTAAAATTCGTCAAATAAGTTTGTTCATTGGACTAATTTATTGATGTCAGATTTGAAAAAAATTTCTGCTCTAACGATACCATTTACCAATTCAAACCAGATTAAGAGGGAACTTCTACTCTATCAATTGATACTATTACCTCACCTGTAGGTTCATTTGGGGAGCAGAAATTACAAAAATCTGAATCCACATGCATTGTCCTATGTACGGGTTTGAAACTCCACACTCGGTAGTAAGAGACACAAGACCAATAAATGACAATACACACTACTAAAGCCAGACCAATAGCAACAGCAACAATAGTGAAGCTGATTTTCTACATACTAAGTTTCTAAGATTTGCGATTTGGGATTTGTTCATATTTTTCTGTGCCTTTCCGTTGCAGTTATGTGGGTGTGAACCCTTGCGCCAAAGTAAACCCGTACGTTTAAGTTATTTTTTGCCTGTAGGATATAATTTATTCTATGTTTGACAAAGGAGCAGCAAATTATCAAACAACATATTACAACAGAGAAGAAGAAAAATTTACAATCATTTCTCAATATTTCCAAACTAGGTAAAGGACGTCTAACCAAACGGACGACTTTGTTTATATCTCTTATAACACCGGAGGTCAATTTGTTGTCCAAAATAGTCCGAACGTAAATGGACGTAAATTCGACATCAACTGGATGTACGTTTTTGGACGTTCTTCGAACAACCGTTACCAGACGTCCAGTGTACATCCTATTTTGGTTTATACATTGTCCGAATATTTTTGAACGTAAGTTGCACACCTATTTTACATCCGTTTTTGGAAGTCCATCGTATAAACATCAACAAATTACATCCAGTAATAAATGTATCTTAAATGTCCAAACTTGTGACAAATCTTCGTCCCATGGACGTTCTGTGGATTTCATTTGAGAATTAGACGTCTAGTAGACGTTCGTTTCCAAAATTTGGACGTCCATGTGCTATATGGGACCTGTTCTTGAAAGAATAAGTAAAGCCTGGTATCTTTAAAAGTAACCAAGGTAATAAAAAAAAAGAAGATAAGATATTACTAAAATAAAAGTTTATTGCTGGTAAATAATAAAATAAATATTACGAAAGCTGCAACAGCTGCTAAAAGGACTAGGACTTCCATCCAATGATACCAAGCACAGTACAAGCCATCGTTTTCTGCAGTTCTAGTTGAATCTGATTTAGCACGATGACTCTTATATGTTTACAGTTTACGGAATCTCTGCAGGTACTTATTGAAATAAATAGAAGGATAATAGGCGAAAGACAATTTATTTATATGCAATATCCACCCAGGTGCCATACATACACTTTGTATGGTATAGTATAAATGGCACAAACAAAGCGAAGCCATACTGGACGGACGTGAGTTCAAGCCTGAAAACGGGAAGAGATTGTGTTTCTGTATATCTGTAGCAGCCATTATAAAACTGAGTTTCGTGCATCTTAATTGGGACAATCAAGCTCGCAGCAAGGCATAGACGTATACTCAAGTGCATGTTTTGTTAATGCTTAATAAAGTCTACATCAAGGTTTAATTCTTAAGAATTTTAGGTGAACCCAGATTTTTCCGTGTTGGTTATCTTCAGTACCAGTAAATTCAGTCTTGAGGTTTGTACAATTTGTCGATTGGAAATGAGAAAGTTAATTATCGAAAAATGTAATTAACGTTAGCGAATAATAAACATTCAAGATTATACAGTGAGTACTTGAAACAACGGCTGATGAGACAAGTTGATTGCGATTAACGACATAGGGTTTTTAGTTTTTAATGTTATGATCGACAGACGAAAAATCTGAAATTTAGTAAGCCTTTCTAATGTTGTCGTCTTGAGCAAAATTCATCAAAAATGTAATATGACGACGCCCAAATTTCAGGCGCAAGCATGATTTTGGAGTTGCAGCGTTCTTTATTGTTCTTCCATACCTCTAGAATTTTTCCATTTCTTGGTAAGCATTCGTTCCGCTGCATTCTTCAAGTACTTTTGTTTTAGATTTCTTTAGACACTAATTCATTTTTTTCTGCTAATCCCGTCCTAGGTGTTTTCTTGTTTTAACTGAGTATCTAGGGATATTGGTAAAGGTTATCATTTCCTACTTCTTTTGCGTTCCACTGAAAAGTCTTCATTTTTCTGTCTTGTGTTACAAACAAATACTTTAGAGAGTGGTGACATAATTTTATATTAGATACAAAATCCTTCTAAAACTTTACATATATTTAAATCATTTTAGTGAATTTGGTAGTAGTTTCATTTGCTTATTATTTAGAAAGCTCTTTATATTCCTTACCTACTCCACTCTGTTCAACCAAGACGCGATCTTCACTTTAATTAATGTAATTATCCTTTCTATTATTGTCCTGTATTTAAGACATTTATAAACCTCCTTAATCTTACTTTTACTAAATCGTACGTATTTTGTTTCAATCAAAACAGATTTGTCTTAAACGTACTTTTATTCCTACTGCTGCGTATTTTGTTTACAGTGTGTGATTTTACTGTCTTCTGAAGGAATAATAAGGTCGTTTTAAATAGTTTATTGGAGACTCCACAAATAACTACCACTATATGAATTGTGAATGCAATTCAAGAAAATAAATAGCACAAACAAACGGAATCTAAAATAAGTACAACCAGATGTTTGTATATTACGTGCGTTATTTTTTGGTGCCCCTTCGAATTTCGAAATTTCAAATGTATACACATTCACGATACAATATGAATCGGGCGTATCAGCAAATCGTTAAATTGTTCCATCGGTCGTAAAGTATTTTAAAAATGGAAAATGCGGATGTTTTCGCACGAATTTTGTTTGAAACCATTTCCAGATTCATCAGATGTTTGTTAAAGTTATAAATATAAACACCCAGAAATGCTAAAAAATAATCGAAATGAAAAGTGAAGACATACTTGCTCTATTTATAAATTTCCAGTTATTTTAAAATATAATTCATGGAGCAGGCGCTTCTGTCCATATACTACTTGTCGTTAATTTGTAATAGATTTCTCAAGATCTATTTATGCGCTATTTCTAAAAATGTCGGTTTCGGCCCCACTTTACTTCTACCAGCTAATGGTAATAAACTAATAAATAACGTGTCTAATAATACCAGTGTTCAAATAGAGCTTCCTTCCTCGTGTAAAATTAGACGCCGATATGGAGTAGAAGGGGCGAAGTGAGCGACAGAGGGCGACAGAAGGGCAACCCCACTCGTCACGCTGGCAGATCAGCGCTAATAATACACCCCCATGTTGCTAAATACGGACCCTCATCAATGCTCTTCAAATGTGGATTAATATATAGAGTATTGAATAAGTTAAACCATTATTTTATCCAAAATTTCGAATATTATTACCTTTTTGCGGATGTTGGTTGGCTATGGAGAGTGACCTAAATTGGGGGAAAACGAAACATATGTCAGAAAAACCAATCAACTGAAGGAATTAAAAACAGTTACAACGTGCAAATGTAATAAATTATTCATGAACAGCGGCATTTTTTGAATTATTTGCTATTTCGTATTATAATTGGCAATTTGCTAAATTAATTGATCAACTTCTATCTATTTAGAGTAGTATATTAACGGTAAACGGTTCATTGAAGATGTGTGTTACAAATATAAAATGCAAATATAGACGTTTGTCAGCTAATTCTTTCTTGAAATATAATTCAACATTTAATTAACGTTATTTAATCAAGACAAATTGGGTTTACCACTAGCTGTATAACGAATTTGGTGTTTGCTATTTTTTAAATTGGTTTAACTTTCCTACACAAAAGTTTGAAAAAAGTTATTTTGCTACAGCTGTTGTAAGTAAAATATACTAGTCCGTAGCTCCTTCTTAATGATTATATTCCCGAAGGAGACTACCCCTTATACGTACGTTTATTTTTCACATAACCACAACCTTGTTGCACGTACAATAGAGAAAAATCGTATTTTTTTATGAATGGGTCTGAATGACTCATCACATATATCATTCAAGCAAGAAGCCCCAAAAACGTGTATTGGGTAAACGAAACTGAAAATATTCTAAGAGCATTTAACTGTTCTTTTAGTATCTGTTTAAAAACTAATCCTTAATAAATATAATAAGGAGCAATAGTACGTCTATAGCAAAGACGGATGAAAAACGACAAATTAAAGTATGCATTTTAGACTTTAACCACGATAAGTAATCTATTACAGCAACTATGTATGTAGGTATGTTTGTCTCAAGATTCTGGTGGGTCTGTATCAAATCAATTAAATAATTAAACAATAACTAATAATTAGAACAAAGTTGTTTATAGAAAGAACTTAGGTACATTGAATTACAGAATAAAAAACATTTATTTAATATTTATATGCCGGGATATGTAAGATCTAATTTTATTAGACAGTTCTTATTTTGCAAACACTAAAGTATTAGAATAATAAAATGATACTTTTTACATTACTGTTACTAACGCTAAGAGTCAGCGATATCCTCTTTAGATCAGGGTAAGAATGTAAGGCAACATATTTTAACTTAAAAAAGCTTTTTGTGTCACTGACTGAAAAATCTAAAAGTTCATAATTCTTGCACCCAATTTAGAAAAGAAAGAAAAAAAAAAAAGAATTTAGAAGATTTTGCTTTCTCAATTTTACAATATTACTCTTTAGAGTATGCAATAGCAACGAATACAACAAGAATATGCCAGTTACCAGCAAGAAGCTTTAAAGAAATACCAGTTTAGGAAAAGCTTTGGAAGACACCAATGCAAGTAGTTATGGTAAATCTTTGAATACGATGCTGCAAACAGAAAAGTGTATTGTTACTTCTTAAAATGGATAAAAGCGTTAAGATTGCCACCAACTTTAGAAAAATGTACGGTAGAGTTAGATAACTGTCTCGCATAAAATCATAAAATAGAAAAGGGCAACGGAAAAAACAAACCCAGTTCAAGATTATTGTGTTGTGAAAGTAACAGCAGTTAGTCAGTGTAGTAATCCTCATGGCTACAGACATTCAAACAGAGGACTTTAAAATTTTGAAATTCTTTACGAAGATCTACAAATGGGGACACTTTTTTGGTATCTAATGTGGTCTATCTTCAACTACGATCAACAAACCCAGATATAATACAAAATAAATAAAAATCGTCGCGCATTGGCTTCTCTTATATTTCATCTTTACTACCACTTTCTCCGCACCATATACAGACGGATAAATAGAAACATCTTCAAAATCTATTTAGTATGTAGGTTCTCAAAGTGTTTCATTCTTTTTATAACATTCCGATAAGACTGATGAACTGGTTGAAATAGTAAAATTTCTTTCTTCATCTTAACAGTGTGTCCTATTTTGGATGTACTTTTGGTTATTTGTAGAGATGGTGCGATGGAGCTTGCATAAGTACTAGACTAATTTTTCAAGCCAAATAGATCTTTCGTTTTTCCGTTATAAGCAAAATCTCGAAATTCTTCATCTTCTAGAAACTACTAACATTTCCTTCCTGTTAAAATAATGAAAGCAGTTTAGAGACAGAATTTAGATTTTTTTAAATGTATGTTGGAATTGACTTAGAGACCAAGACTATCATCAATAAGAACGATATAATCAATTGACAAGTGTTAAGTAACTATTTTTAGAAGGTTTTTAAATTTCTTAATCTAGGTCTTAAAATATTCTAAGCAAGATATTTTGAGCAACGTTTAAAGGTAACTAGATTCTGTTATATACACCATTCCACCAATATCTTCTAATTCTTAATCTACATATTTCATTTCTGTGTACATCCCATTTTAAATAACTGTTAATGTAGACCCATTACCAAAACGGTAAGACATTACAAGAAAAAGGTTAGAGACAGAAATTACAAAAATTATTCAGAGTAAGAGGTCGAAAATGCTCTTCAGAAAATAATTGATGATCGCTGAAGTTTGCGGCGAGCTGCCGATGAATATAAAATCCCTTACGGCACGATACGCAACAGATATCATGGACTTCATATAGGAAGAAATGGCGGCCTGTAAATTTTCAGTACTATCGAAGAAAAAGCTTTCATTCAAGCTATATGTACTTGTGGTAGTTAAATGAAAGTTTCCGCTTGATTTCACAGATCTTCGACAGTTGGCTAAAGATTATTTAGTTAGTCAGGGACAAAATTTAGCCAGTTCAGAGTCACGTTATACTAGAACTCATCATCAGTGAATTGACGCTGCAACATTTTGACTTGATGGACGTAAAGTTTTAATAGAAGACAATCTGTCGTTTCAGTTTACAAACGAAGTATTGCAGCAATGTTCAGAGAACAACATATTTTTTCTGTTTCCCATAAAACTCTACCCATCTCAAAGGGGTGCGACAAAAAGAATCTAATTTCGTCGTTTAAAGCAACTGGACTTGTACCATTGGACCCAACTAGTGGTTTGCAGAAATTACCTTCTGAAGATGATGAACCTGAAACCAATGTCAATAATGTCTTAGTAGCTTATTTAATGTAACAGAGGTATCTGCCACTCCATCAAAAAAAAATATAAAGAGACGAAAACTAGAAGTGGAACCAGGCAAGACTGTATCTGCTTGTCATGAAAGCTCAAACACAGACAGACAGACTAAAATATGTGAACCGCTGACAAACGATAACTCGGATGTATATCTAAAAACGCCCAATTTTCAAGATACAGGATATTAGATTTCCACACAAGAATTCTCCTTAATAACGTGAGCTATCTATTTCTATATCTATCTTTTTACCATATTTTACAACTAATGAGTTAGAATTAAAAGGAACTAAATCAACTTTTTTTACATTGCGACTTTTTATGATTTCTTATAGTTTAAATGCTAATGCATCGGTTAGTAATAAGAGGAATTACCTGCAAGTAAATCTTAATGAAAATATTGCCATATACGGTTATATGGATTTGGTGGTAAAAGGAACTAAATTCGGGATTTAGCTCCTTTTAATTCTGTTTTACTACTAGATTTTAACATTTTTACGAGTAACACATTTTAAAGTTATTACTTTTCCATTTTGTTTAACATCTACGGAAAAATACTTTTATTTGATCTGACATTAACGATTTTAATCAGTAATGGCCTGCCCTTTACAAGAATTCAATTGAATGTATTTCCCACATACATAACAAAGGCAGTACAGTTTCTTTTTTTAACACGTAATACAAAAAGAATAAAAGCCAACATAAACGAATGAAATACTTTACCAAATTTATTTTTCTACGTATATCAGAGCCTACTTGGGGGGTGGAGTCGACCTTTTACGCTTATGTAGATATTATAAAATTTATTTGGATTATAAAATGCCTTGTTAAGCATCGACCACGTTTTCAAGTTACGTTTGAACTTTTTCTTACTACCAAAGGTTCTTATATCAAAAGGGAGGTGTTGAAATATTGTTATCTCAGTGTACAAAAAACCATTCTGACTAAAGCTGTTTTTATTCTGGCGATACAATTTCGTCTTTATTTCTTGTGTTGTAGTTATGATATGTAGTCTCGATGTGTTCCTAGTTCATGCTTTAGTTAAACGGTATGTTGTCTTAGCTTAGATATATAAGCTAGTCATGGTTGAGATTTACCTTTCGATAAATCTTGTCTTACGTGAATCTCGTGCTATTTTGTGTTTTTAATATGTTAGCAGTCCTACTGCTATAACCCCGAAATTTGATGTCATAATGCTCTCAAAGTAAGCATGATACACTATATTTGCTATTCCTACATGCAAATCACCTACTTTTTGCACGTTTCACTAAAATGAAAAGTATGCAGGCAATTACGGTAAACAATATGGATATGTTTTACATTCACACATTTATGAATGTAAATCTACCAATTAGGAAGCTCTAACGAGAAATAAGCATCACTTCATTGGTATCAAACAAAAATATGTTAACTTCATATTTAACCTTAAAATATTTAAATATTTTTAATTCATAAGATATGTTTATAAATTATGTCGTTTAGTCGTAGACAAAGAACACTCAGTGGAATACCTGCGGCGTCGTGGCCCAAAACACCATCCTCCTGCGATATGGGCATGACGTCCATTTTCTTTTCTACAATATACTATTCACAGTGTTATTTATATACTAGTTTCAACCCTACTAGCTGATGTTATTCATAAACAAAAGAGTGACACTCTAAACAAGTTCTAACCATAGTTTAATAATGAAATTAAAGCTCGCGTTTTTAACCAAGAAACTTAATTTGACAGTTATCAAAATATATCATTGTCAATATGAAAATTGACTGAAATATGTGAAATAAAAATTAGACGGAGCAGGGGGGTAGACTGTATTGTCATTATAAACAAAACTTAACACTAAACTGCAATATCGTTATCCCAAGAAATTTCATACTTTTGGTACTTTCTAGATCACCTAAATAAGTATTTACGGATACAGTGACCATAAAACAAGTTTTTTTGCAACTAAAGTGGCAATTTTATTTAAAGAAATGATAGAATTCTGAGCAAGCATTATTATTTTATATTCGTTATCAATTAGAACGTTGGTATCATCTACAAACATTTGCTTGTCATATGCGGTAAGCCATTTATATAGTGCGTCCACATTTCGATGCTCACTATTGAGATCTCGGAAGTTATAAGAGATACGAAGTCGGTTAAATTAGAAAAGATTTGGCTATTTTGGAGATCAATTTACTTATGCTTTTGTTTTTTCAAAAAACTTCATGGCTTACTAGATATTTGCTAAAAACGAAATTATCTTATTTTTCTTAAAGTGAAATATCTCAGGAATGAGCAAAGATAGAAAAGAACAGCAAAAAGGGTGTTTTAGAGAATTTACTCCGAAACACAAAAAAATTATTTTCGCAATTGTCTTTTGTTTTACTTCGGCGGTGACATGTGAATCCAATTTCTTTCCTAATCCAACGTCTACTTGATTTCCATATTACTAAAGTGCACGCCTTAAATGCTTTTCAGTGATACATTGTTTTACCGAGTTATGAAGTGAAAATCATTTTTCATCATAGTGTTCCATGACATCTAACACAAAAAGTCGTGGAGTTTTATTAAAGCAATGGGGCATTATCTGCTTATTTGATGCTATCTGTGAATGCTCAGTATGTTAAAAGTGTCGTTTGTTTTGTTTTAGCAATTGTTACATAACAAATGTAATTTATCTGACAAAAACCAATGATTTTCATATGTTTCAAGCCTTAGCATACTAAGTGGGAAATACTTTTTATTTAAAAAAAATAAGATAATTTCGTTTTTAGCAAATATCTAGTAAGACGTGAACTTTTTAGAAAAATCAAAAGCATAAGTAAACTGATCTCCAAAATAGCCAAATCTTTTTTAATTTAACCAACTTCGTATATCTTATAATTTCCGAGAACAACAACGTTATTAATGTAGCAAAATATATTTTGTTTTGGATACTTCAACATCAACATGCTCAATATGGAAAATTATGTTACCTCATGCTTGAGTGATTTTATGGAGGGTTTAGGTTTGTACCAGATAGTAACTGTATCTACTCGTGTTCAGAAAGATAAAACTTTTTTAATTAATACTATACTTACAACAAACAACAGTATTGTACCAGAATCAATAACTCTGATTGTAATTTAGTGTAGTGTACTGTGGTCATATCCTTCATAAAGTCGTCTCAAGTATTGCGAACAAATAGTAGCTTTAAATACATATAATTGCGCGACCATCTAAGTTCACTTCCATGGCATGACATTTACAATGTTGAAACTGTACATGACAAAGTTGGCTTTCTTGTAAATAGTTTAAACCCAGTTTTAGACAATCACGCACTTTTTGTTACATCAATATTTACCAAGTCTCACGCTTCTTGATTGACAGAAAATATAAAAATCACGATGCGTATTCGTGATCAGACGTTAAATGGTTACAAAGAAACAAAAGCATTGGCGCACTGGAAGTATTACATGAATGTCATTAGACAAGAGAAAAAGACATAGTTTACAACGACATTCCTGAGATGACTCAAAATTAACTTGGTAAAACCTAAAACTTCTAAATATGCTAAAAATGCTAACGATAAACCGTTGCCACCTTATTTATCAGAGTGTAATCACTTTAATAATTTTTCGTCAATAATATCCCTAATTAGCATGTAAATAATCAAGATGTAATTGACTTTTACAAAAATAATATTAAAAGAATGGGGAAGTTTTTAAAATTTGAACCTGTAACTGAAAATTATCGATTCTGCTAAAACAAATGCAACTGGTATAGATGGAATTAACATCTTAATTTTAAAGCTTTGTTTATCATTTCTTATTCCTGTAATTAATTAACGAGCACTAATTAAACCATTATAAAAACCGCATCGTCAAATGAGTTCTAGAGCGTACAGCCCATAAACATTTTATACACATTCTCTAAGATAATAGAGAAAGTTATCGATAAACAGTTAGGGGATTATGTAGAAAGGTTTAGCATTCTACAAACTATACAATCGGAATTTAGACAAGGGCATGGCTGTAATACTGCTCTTCTACACATAACGAATGGTAAACCTACAGCAAAAAAGCAACTGCTGCGGTACTTCTGGGTGATTCCGAAGCATTTGATACGATTGATCGTGTAATACTATTATCATTGTTACCCTATATTGACCTTTATGAAAGTACAACTGAATTGTTTCAAAATTAATCAAGCGATCGTCATCAAGCTGTAAAAGTGAATGCACAAAGATCATGATTTTTAAGAATTAAATCCGGAGTGCCTCAGGATTCTATTCTAGGTCCGTTGCTGTTTTACATTTATATATCCCAACTCCACACTGTGCTACACTCTTGTAATTTTCATTTTTCATTTACAAAACATTATATCCTCGAAATGCTGCCACACTGTGTGATGCTATTAACAAAGATCTAGATAGAATGTTGGTAGAAAACACAATTTTGCTGCCTTTATTGTATTTCGACTGCATTTACTATCGAGGTTAAGTGGAAAACAGCTCAGTAATGTCAGCTGAACTTCACCTGTCAATATTATACAATAAATGCTTCTTAGAGCGTGCAATTGTGCATACGTATGTTAAATTGAACAAATATTTTGTTGTAGTCTTGTACATCTTCTGAAATGTTTCGTAATCATTATTACTTTGTTAATATTTAACTAATGAATAAAGGTTATTATACTAGCGTCATCAAATATACATAACCAGCCACCCTGGTGTAATTCATTAACTTTTGGGTTTTAAAATTTCTCTATATTTAATCTTTAGAAACAATTATTAAGATTTCAGGTGCATCATCTTTTTTATATAGAGTAACCGAGAAACGAGAAATACAATTTTTGATATTTCTACAAATAACGACGGTATTCCCCGCACACAGACCGTTAATGACATCCTGTATATCCATTTTTATTCTGGTGTTTTATTAGTACCTGTTGTTGCCTATTTTCCAAATAAGATCCAAACTGTTGTAAAGAAACGTCACGAATCTCATAAAACTCTAACTTCTCTAATAATATCACACGATACGCAATCAAAAGCTTTAGAAAGATCACAAAAAGTCCCTATTATTCCTTTGTCGTTCTCTAATATTTCAATTATATTATTCATAAATTTAAACACTGCCATTTGGGTTAAATAGTTTTGTGTGTATCCAAGACGACAGTCATTAATATATTTATAAATAAATATAAAATAACTTAAATATTTATAGAAAGTGCTGACTTTGTTATTGAAGTCATTTTCATCAAGTGCATCAGTCCAATGTTCGTTTGATAGCATTTCACCAAATTTAGTATTATTACTTTTCGAAGATATCCGTTTTGTTTTCTACATTTTTGGCAGAAATATTTTGAACTTTTAAGATTTGTCCGCAGTGATCCAATACATAGAAAACTACGTATGCTTTCTCTTTAATCGTATGGGAAAGATATTCCTTGTTATAAAAAGCAGTCTCTTATGTTTGCATCTGCGTAAGTAAATGACCAAGTTCAGTCAATGTGGAAAACTTCAGAATTTAAGGGAAATTCCATCGAATACAATCTATTTTGCTTGTGTTCAGGAGCAGTTAGCACGTTGACGTAAAAAGCCCTGAATGGTTAACACGTGACAGTTCACATGTTGCCTCATCAGGAGCTTTTTATTGGCAGCACGTCGCGTCGCTGTGTTAATTACTCCTGAAAACAAGCATTTCAAAACAACCCCGAAGGAGATCAGAATCAGCATAACTATTTGAATTCATTATTACTTATGTACTTAGAAAGGAAGGTACTGATTAATAATATTAATAAACTAAGAGCTGTAAAAGAACTGATCAGATACATATGAGAAACAGATGCAAGGAGTAGAAGCTTCTACAAAGAACTCCTTTCATGGTAAGATATAAACGTTTTTTTTTTATTTTTCATGGTACTTTGTGTTTGTTTTTTATACCTTGCCTTTTTTTCTTTAGATGAAATTTATAAAATCGTTTTAGGAGAATAATAGCTTTTCAAATTCATTCAGTCATGACATGTTTGTTGAGATTTTAAATGCTTTAGTAAAATGTTTCAGGTTAGGTTAAAAATAAAAGTATTTCCATGACATTTTAAACTTATGGAGTTAGTTCCCTTTAATCCCAATCCATTCAATTGGTCTTCTTACTATGAGCAGAGATATAAGGATGGATAGTCACACTTTTGCAAAAACAATATATTATGCTACATTAGTTAATTCTGGCGTTCCTGTAATCTAAATTTAATTTACTGAAAACGTTACTTTTTACTTTTTCCCACAAAGTGTATCATTATTGAGTAAAATCAAGTTTTTCAAAATCCTACACACTTGTCTAATGTTGAGTTCTGCTGTTTCCTTTAAATATGTATCAAAGAACATGGCATATTAAGATGCAACTTGTTTTTTGCGCTCAGAGGTTAAGAGGAGGTTGCAGATTTCTTTCAGAAACATAATATATGATACGCTACTGGAAACTTTAGGATTATCTTTGTTTGCTGAAATACGTAACAATGACTTGTATTAAGATTTGTTCAGCATTACACTCAGAAAAATCTGGTCGCCCTTCTTAATAGATAATTGCTATGCTTACGGTTTTTTTAGACGAATTATAATTAACCAAACCTAATTATTCGCAATCGTTGCCACTTTTCAAAGGTTCTAGAAAATTCATAAATACATTAATAATAATTATATTGTAAGAGTTTGAAGAATTACATATGTACACTATCTAAAATATCTTGTATCTGTAAACCTAGTGAAGCATAAAGGTATTGGTATATAAAATCTTGGTAGATATAGGGCTGCTTTAGTTCCTACAAACGTACTCAACAAACCAAACAAGGTAACGCGTCTTACTGTAAAATACTACACCATTGGTAACTTAAGCTATAGGGCTTTCTTTATTTTACTAATTAAAATTTAAAACAGATAAAAATAAACAGAGCTTGTGGACCTTCCGAAGAAAGATTCTTACCTATTGTAAAGCAACAGAGAACTTTAATCACTGATTATAGTCAATTTAATAAGAACTAACAAATAAAATGTTTTGGAAAATTTTCCTGGCAATAGTTGTATTGTTTTCTGTAGTTATATTAAGCAGAAATAATTGCCTTTCAGTTAGAAATTTCTAAGAACAGAAGATATATAACGCTACTGTTTTAACTTCTTTGATCATCTTCTGTTTATCAGTCTTAATAAAAAGCTACAGTTCTAATTTGCAGAAACACATACATACATAATATTAATATAAAGTATGCGCCTTTGATGTTTAAATCACATCTAATTATAATTACATAGAAATAAGATCATGTTAACTTTTCTGGAAAAACAGATTCACATGACTATTAAATGAGAATAAATAACTATGCTACTTTCTCAAGGATTCCTTCTAGATGATCCATTGTTATTAACTTTTCTTGTAAAATGATACATTGATATTTTCCATTTATTGTTTATGATAATACAACTAATGAAAATATCATTTAGTCACGACGGTGAAGTGTTAAAACCGCAAGGATTTTTTCAAAAGTAATTTTATGGTGACACCTGCTTTAATTATATTACGACACTGTAAATAAAAATATCTTGCACTTCAGTAAAATGAATGTCTGTATGTGTTGTAAATACTTTCACTATACTATTGTTTGGGAGTATCTGAATGGTGACTGTACAGAATATTTGCATTTCAACTACTTCACGCCAATGCTTCTGTTAGAGAAATCGATGAAATTACTGTTATGTAAACTTATATTGAAGTTGATTCGATTTCTTCGCCTAGTTCCTCTTTTCTTTTTCTTTCGTGCACTAGCAGTAAATAGGGTTACTAGATTTTTAGAAACAAACATCAGGCAGTTTTTCTTTTATTAAAAGGTTACAAACTCTAAAGTAGTTTACTATACATTATAGAAACAATTTAAAATCATTTTAACAATCTTGCGTATGCAATGTTAAGAGTCAAGACTAATAAAATAATTTACCTTTAAATGCAGTACGTGGATAGGAACTTTTATTGAGACAATAAATTTTTTTTAATGGTGTAAGATATGTAGCTTGAAAAACAGCCACATGCTCGCAAAATGTGTCTTTTTCCAAGAATTGGAAAAATGTCTCTTGCGGTTTTTTTTATTTAGATGTCATTTTACGAAACGAATTAGCATTTGCAGTCCATATCTCACGTACAGAGGTCAACTTATTTCACCCTTGCTCTTCCAATAAACGATAGTTCCTAAATATATGTATGAGACTGTCTAATTGTTTTGGTAACAGATACGTTAAATTCCGCCTTAGTGGTCAAGTATTTAAGAGTTTTAATGGTCAGTGTCAAAACCACTTTGTACTACAACTGCTAGGTTATTTAAATTTTATAAACGTTTCTCTTTCTCATAACGTCTCTTTCATCCTCTAAATAACAAGATGTAGAAATAAGCTGTTAGTAATTCACCATCGACCTGACAATCAATTTTGGGTTAGCATACATTTCTTTAATACGTTCAGTGTTGAACTCAATTTGAAGTTTTCCGCCTATGGAATAAACCTACATAGCAGACTAACTTTTAATTTAATCTTAATAAATCTTATGCTACAGTTTTCACCCACTAGTGTCCTAAAGATTTTCCTTTATTATTACTGCATTATTCGCGCACTATGCTCTGATTCTAGCACTGTCACATCACTAACTCAAACGGTTTTAGTGCTTTTGAGTCTACGGATTTGGTTGACATTGTCTAAAAGAGGTTGAATGTCTCTACGTTATCTTGGTCGTGTCTTGCGTCGTGTTTGGCAGCAAAACGTTTGATCTCATTAACAACGTCCACTATCCTGAGGTCTCAATGAATGTCACTTATTGTCACTATTATGCACGTACCATGGAATATTGTCCATAGCACTTTATTTTTAAAATTCTGAATGCTATTAATATGGCACTGTCTGGCACAACCACAAAGCTTAATGCCAGACGCTCAGAACGGTTTAAAAATCTCTATATATAGAGTTATTCGGATATGATGGTAAGTTCCTATGTATGCAACCCATTAAACATTTCATGACCACCTCGACAAAATTCTAAATAAAACTAATGTATTCGTCGATTTAGCTTACTATACCTTAAATCGACAGTCATGTTACTCAGAAATATCATTATATTTATTTATGTATTTGTTGTCAGGTACAGTTAAATATGTTTACTAAAATTGTGGAAAAACTGATTTAATGTAAATTGTTGTCGAATGTTACAAAACGTATAGGTGGTTGCTCGCCTACACGCACAGCGGTACCCCCGCAGAAGACATTCTACTGATATCATTTGACGAAATTGTAAGATTCGTCAATTTTAATGTTTAGAATTATTGAAGAAAATAAATTTCAAAGAAAAAAATTAACAAAACCAGGTAGTTCAATATTTTGAATAAATATTTAATTTCACTCTTGTTTAATTATTTTGTCGTAAGCTTGTACCTATTTTATGTTCTACCACTTTACAATTATTGTGTTATTGAATAATACAAGTCACCATCACCTTTAGCGTTTTCTTCAATAACTAAATTCATTATTATGCTAGGTTATTACAGAAATTTAATTGACAATAATACTCTCTTAAGCATACTATGTTCAATAGTTTTAAAAAATCTAATTAAGGTGCAAGTTACCTTTGGAAATGTAATTTGAGTTTTATAAAAACAATCAGGTAGGCTCATCATCGTATATGAATATTAGTATTTTGTTATGTATTGACAGTTGGGAATTTCTCCCTAAAAGCCAATACATTTTGCGATATTTTACATTGAGTTCTTTTTGTTTCTTTTAAACATGAGTCTTCCATCATAGTTTGACATTTAATGACATACCTAGATATTTTTTGGAGTTTGCAAAGGTGATAATGTTATCATTGATAATTATTGGCGGTTGATTCCTTATGGTTTTGTTGGTAACGCAGGCATGAACTGATCTTTGTTAGTTCAGTTTTATATTCTATTGTTTTGTCCATTTAATTATACGTTCAGTTGCGCTTGGTAGATTGGTCGTGGTTTCTTCAACGTTGTCTCTAATCGCGGTGATGACTGTACCACCTGAAAAAGTCACTAGTGATGCATTCTCAGCCTGCGGTATCTCTCAAGATTTGTTGTAGGACGCTGCCTTGTGGGACGCCAAATCTAATTTCTCTGAGTTCCAAATCAGCAATGTAAGACTGTCTGTCAAGCAGATTTACTTTTCTTCCAACAGTTTCTTGATTATGTTATTACTTCTATATACTTGCATATGATTGAATGCTTACATCTAAATCTAAATTGGTGATTTGATGGTAATTGTTCATTCCCTATGATGGTTTTGCATCTTTTAATAAAAAGTTTCTCAAAGAATTTTGAAACAATTGATAATAGTGATACCGTTTCACTTCGTATGGAGATTTTCCGAGCCTGTGTAGCATGACGATTTCTGCTACCTTCCAACTAGTTGGTACATATTTTACCCTAAAGCAGGCATTAATTAAATGGTTAATTTGACTATACATTTTCTGGGAAAGTGTTTTAGTATTTTTCTTTTGATGAGGTTGAGACCTGAAGCTTTCTTGAGATTTTTGCTGGTGCTTATTTTCATCGCAAATTTGGGTGTCATTAATGCAATTTTTCCACTTTCATGATTATCAATATTCAATTTGGACTTTTATCTGGTTTAGAGATTTCTTCAAGATGATCAGCCAACATATTCGCTTTTTCGTTATTGTTAGTTACTTTCCATAATGAGTATTCGTTCTCACTATCAGCTCTTAGACCTATTAGATAGTTGTTAATAGATTCTTCTTTTAGTCTTACTATTTCGCGTTCAAGTATCTGAGTCTTGTTGTTAAGAATATGTTTGTCAGGAAGATGTCAGGTTTGCTGAGATTTTCGTCTGGCTTTTCTTTTTTCTTTGACAAGATCTCGTATCTCTACCGAATAATTATTGAACACTGTTATACATAATATTTCTTTAGTAATGTTCCAGGTGCGGCTTGTTGAACAATGTAAGTGAACTTTTTAACTTCCCTCTCGAGTTGTTCCTTGGTTTGTAATGAAACGTTTAGATTAATTTTGTTCTCAATCCTTTAATAATTCTTTACCTTTTTAGTTATATGCAAGGAGCGGCATCACTTAGGTGATGGTATAGTAAATTTTTCCTTACACTCGACCGCAGGTGCATATAAACACGTTGCGCTTATCGATACTACTTGACTGGACAATCATACACATGTAGATAGTGACGTAATTCAAGGAAAACAACTGGTGTATCTGCGGCTAGAGACGTCTCGAAGATCTTTACCTGTATACTTCTTCCATGCACGTATCCCCTAGTTAGCGTTGCACCGCTGACACGAGTACGTCTCCGATTCTTAACATGACATATCAACTAATTTCTGCCGCTCCTTAGTCATAAGTCATATTAAATCTCTTTGGTTAAGAAGATATCTGGTAATCTTGGAAATATTTAGTTAAGGTTTTTACATTTATTAATTTTGCTTTGAAGTTCTATTTGAAAAAAGCTTTGTCAATCAGTTGGTCTATTGGTTAAGTTGGTTTAGCTTTCTTCGTGATTATTGTCTCATTCACTGTTAGTATAACTGTTAAATCCTTAGAATCTAAGTCAAAATCCTTTTTATGCTGATAAGATATATTTCTAGTTATGAATAAATCTCGTTGATCTGGAAATTTGTTAATATCTGTAGGTCAGTATGTAAGTTTTGCTGTGGAATGGAGGTTACATCCAGTTCCCCTGATTGCTTCAAACAATTCATTGCCTTTAGTGATGGCGATTGTTGAACCTCATGCTACATTTTCGGCATTAAAATCGCCTCCAACAAAAATCTCTCATTAAGGTATTGCAGGAAACTCTAATGATCTTTCGTAAGGTTATATGTAGACGAATTATATAGGGTTCCTACGAGAAACCTCTGTTAGACCACTACAGCTAGGTGTATTTCATTGCTCTAAAAGTGTTCTTCCTCGTAATAAAATCTTGAGTTATTTTGGTACGCGTACTAACATATGTAAGTAGTTTCGAGAAACCTTTTGGTCCCAAACCACTATAATGGTCGTTGTCCTATTCTGAGACCACGAGAACATCTTACACATCTAACCACTTTAGTGAAACTTACAAACGTAATTAAATGAAAATAACTGAAAAGTATTTCATAAAAATGAAAAAAAAACTAAAAACAGAAATGAATATCAAGTATCAATATCCAAAACAGAAAAGATAAACCAGAAAAAAACAATACCAAAGAGATAATCAAAGTAAAAATCTCTAGAACTCTTTTATCTGATTCCTTCTCTCCGTGGATAGTTTCAGGATAATGATATGTTTAAAAATTGATAACTGGTGTTGCTGCTGTAGGGTCAAAAATCAAGGCTTCTATTATTTCTTTCAGAAATCAAAGAATACTTGTTTTTGTATTATTCTTTTCTTATAAACGCAGTGGAAATTTCAGATACAGATGTCGATGAAGTAGAAAACAATTTTCGTTTATTAAGGGATGGTCTTTCTCGGTGTGGAATTTGGTCGGATTTGTCAATACTTAACATATGATCATTGTAGTCCAAGACGTATTTTGACTTTATTTTTAATTAGCCCTTTTATTTCTTGTTTCTACTATTTTATGTTTATGATGGGCACTAGTCATACATAACATCCCACTGGTCTCTCCAAGTGATAACATATTGCCTTTCGCTCTTTAATTTTGTGTTCAGAAATTTCTTCAGATTGATGTTATAGTCTAGGAGTTGGCAGAACATTCGTATGCAAAATTATGACGACGTGGGTTTTCTTTCAATTCTTGTTCGGGGGGTTCTACTAAACCGAAAAATGCATGTTGCCCACCGGGAAAGTGGTCATGAGAGTGGGAATGAGGGGGAGATTCCGTCAACCGCTCATATCTTGACTCCAGCTTCACCTACAAAAATGTACTTGGTCTCAAATTGTTCGAAATTTGATCCTCTGTAAGTTTTACTATTTAGTTAATCTTTCAAAAACTAATAGTTTTAATCCTTTTACCATATTATAGAATGTTGCTTCTACCCCCTAACACCTACAGATTACGTTTGATACATTGGCAAGGTTGATGCTTTGCAGTAAATTCGTTTACCTTAATAAGTACTAATACGTTTATTAAATTTTATTATTTTAAATTGTAGGTTTCATCTTTTATATTAGAATCACAAAATCGTAAGTACTAAACCGTTATATAAGTGTGATTCTTTTTTTCATGATTTTTACAATCAGTGGAACATTTACAAGATGGTAGACAAAATAGATTATGTTTTCTACATGAACAGGATTTAGTACTGCAAACTCCTTTACATTTGCATGGGTCTGCTAAGGTAGATGGAACATTTTCTTTCGTCATGAGTGTGGGCCACAGTTTACCATTTTATTTCCGGTAAAACCCAAATTCTTCAAGATCCAATTGTTCAAACTCAGGTAAGGATGCTTTTTCCGCAAATACGTCTCTGCAGATATTCTGAGGCAGTGTAGACGCAAAGAATCAAAAGTAGAAATAACTGGATAGGCTAAGATAAAATCCTACTGATTGAAAAGTTAGGGTGTGGCGTATTTCATCAGCTGTGACGTTTTTTTTTTTATAAATAAGATACGTACAAATTTTCTCAATGTCTCCAAACTATAAGAACTTGGCCGTTTCCCGAAACAGAGAATGCGGACTCGTTTAGGGTCCAAGAAGAGTGCACTACTATACGTACAATCGCCAGAATTTCAGTCCGCACTCACTGCAACAGTTTGGAGACCTGGAGAAAATCTGTGTATATCTTATTTATAAAGAAATGCCACAGCTGATAAAATACGCTCTAATTTCTCAATCAGTAGAATCCATCTTAACCTATCCAGGGTTATTTGTACTTCTGATTTCTTCATTCGTCATTCGCCATTAGAAACAATCGTCCATGAAATTGCTTGCGGTACTGATTGTGACCATAGGTCACTGCAGTGGCCTCACGTGGTGGACGACGCTGATGACAAACCTACTAACTACTAGATGACTCCACTCGTAAACAGGTTCAAGCTTTAATGCGCATAGATATTTACGTTTGAATACGTGACCACTATTATAGTGACTGTGGTTTATCAAGAAAAACTATAAAGGTCACTATAGTAGTCACAGGCAGTGAACATATTCACTATAAATGCAGTCATGAGTTCTATTCCGACACTTTCAAATACTTGTCATAATCTTGCCTGTAAAATAGAACCAAAGACTTTTTCCTGAAAGCTAAATCTGTCCTTTCTCTAGTCTATTCTTAACTGCCTTGGTAAATAACCAACTTAATGCACACTTGATACTATAATTACTGAGATTGTTCTTTTAGCCCCTTTTGTACAGTTATGTGACTTGTGATGCTTATCTTCTCTTATTCAGCTATTGAATTACTTAGTTTAGTGGTTATCAACACATTGCTGCCATGATCATTTTTGTCATCGTTTTACCATTACTTATTTGCTTTATCACTTTCAGAACTTTTTCTATCCTACATCAATACAGGGTGTTAGTGAACTAATAGTAGTCCGGGAAACTGGTGGTAGGGGACATCAATACAAACAGAAAAGTCTTATACAACCATGGTCAAACCTCAACGGTTTTCCCAGAAATGATTAATAAAGTTCCAGACTTTCATACGTTATTATTCAATAACTAATGTAGATTCCACTTTAAGATTTGTTCAGAAGATTGGTCTCATCCAGCCTAATAAAAAAATATTGTAAAATTTTTTTGTAAATTTATTAGTTTAGCCACGAAAGAACAAAATGCATTACGAAAAATGCATGAATGAAATTACTAAGAGAATTGGCAACTCTGCATTAGTTGAAAAAGAAATTTCCCTTTCACACTTTCTCTTTCTTTAACCCTAGTCAAGCCGGACATTCCAGTAAATTGCGGGTGGTTTGTTCCTTTTACAGTCAGATACCTTCTTTTATCTTGGTCAAAGAAGTAAACCCATCTTTGTTCTGCTTTTAAGCTTCAAGTGCACCCCTTAGGAAGTTTACGTACAACGGTACTAGTTTAAACCGGAAAAAAGACAAATTATTTGTACAGAAATACGCTAAAATTCAAAACATCTGAATTTAGAGCAACAAACAAGCTTTTGCAACCAGCCATGTGATTGCAATCATTTCAGGTTTAGTTTCTTTTAGTGCGCAATGGACGCTTATTACACCCTTACTATTACTTTTTGCAATGCTAATAATTTAGATAATTTTTAATCAAGGAATACCTTGACATGCGAAGATGAGTGTAGGTATTTTTTAACAAATCCCCTTTTTCTAAAAAAAAAACACGTACTCCTTAAAGTCAAAGAATTATTCAGACTTTCGATATTAGCACAAAATAAAATCATAAGCAATCCAAACAGCAATTAAGCTTGTATTGTTTTCCAATAGACATTTTTCGGTAATCAGAATAACCCCCTTTTCAACTTACACTGTATTATTAATTGTATAAAATTTTGTCGAAGGTTTCCAGCAAAGCCTATACAAGTAACTTTTTTAAATTAAATTTTTCAATTATTCCCTAAAAACCAGCATTAAACAAAAACCACATTTTACGTAAATTTACATTACAAGAGTCTAGTTTTAAATGATTTGTACAATACCGTTCTGTTGCTTAAAGAAGTAACAACCTACACCCCTTTTAAGTAGGTACAACAAACAGAAGATTATTTACGGTTTTATGACAAAGGATTCATCCCAGGTAAAACTTTTTAGGAAATTGAACTCAACTTTCTAGTGATTTATTAGGGAGTGTCTAAATAAATTTGCAAAAGGCTATAATCAAGGTTTTAGTGCGACACCGTTGCCAGATAGTGCTAG
Source organism: Ignelater luminosus (assembly GCA_011009095.1). NCBI lineage: Eukaryota > Metazoa > Arthropoda > Insecta > Coleoptera > Elateridae > Ignelater > Ignelater luminosus. The sequence goes on along the minus strand of VTPC01091261.1, from coordinate 395,790 downwards.
CTGTTTTTCACATTTTTTCGAAAACGGAGCAAGATAGAAACAATTTTTACTAGAATTTTCTATTTCAAATGACTTTTCCTATCACCTGTTTCACGGAGTACTATCAGTTTACTAACACCCTGTATAGAAAGAGTGCTTAGAAAATCAGCCAGCGATCATTTTTGGCACATCGCTTCACGAAGAAAACCTTACTCCTGTAATTTATATCGTTATATCGTGCGATCGAAAAAAAAAACAAAGTCGAAGCTGACCATGACTCATACTATGTGGCAGTGTGCTTCGCAAAGATCATTTTGAAATGTCAGATTGAATTTGAATACTCACAACTGTCAACTGCTACCTACTCTCTTAG
>VTPC01091261.1:357652-395038 GCA_011009095.1 Ignelater luminosus | reverse complement strand
ATTGAATTTGAATACTCACAACTGTCAACTGCTACCTACTCTCTTAGCAGTAATGTCACATGGTACTAGTCAGATCCTACTTCGACTTCGTCTTTTTTCGATCGCGCGTTATTTACAACTATAGACTTGATCATAGAAGTGAAGGTTTAAGTCACAATTAACACCTTTTCTAATCTCTATGCTTTTAATCCCTATAGAGTTAGTTTTCTTGTGACGATGAAGTCTATAGTAGGCTTTTTGATACAGAAAAGCTCTTCTTCAGATGATATTAAATGGGTATCACTGTTATTAATGCAGCTACAAAAAAATACTCATTGCATGTTATGGGCCTAACTTTTCAAGAATTCGATAACTTTTAATTTTTGAAGTCAAAAGTTCATTTTTTCCTGTTTTAACAATTACCCGTAACATTGCTATTTTTAAAACTAGCGCAAATGTTAGAAGAGGAAAAGGTTTCTCAGTATTTTGCGATCTCTAAGATAAGTTATTTATGTCTTTACCACAATTTTCATAATGCAAAGTAAATTTCAAATTTTTAACTGTGCTTATTTTAGTACTGTGCTTTAGGTACTTCTCAGTTCAGAAACAATAGGCCATGGAAAATCTTTTTCTGTGAAAACAAGAATCGAACAAATGAAACTTAGAAAAGAAAGAAAAATCAAAATCTAGGTGGTCTATACGCAATAAAAAATGGCAAATATTTAATTTTATAGAAACTACTCTTTTGTAGTTTTCTTGTTTAGACATATTAAAACAGAGAATAAATTTAGACAACAATCATCTTCTAGGTATTTAATAAAATTCCTAAATAATACTATGTCTCTTGAGAGCAGAACTATTATATGCCCAAATTTTTTATTTTGATCACTAAATTATATTTGAAATAACTTCACTAATAAAAAATAATAAAAACAATATATTGCAAACATTTATGTCTAATAATTACAATGTGTTGCAAGCCGTGAGATTGTAAATTGTTTTGACACTATTTATGATGCGTTAAATTGCAGAAGAAATGCCATTCCTCAAATTAAAGCGAGCTTTTAATGCATTTACAATTCCGTAACAAAATTAAATTGTAGACGTTGGATAACATTCCAGAACAATCGTTTTGATAATAATAAACTTTAGTTATGTAGGTATTTTATAACATAACTCTGCTTAATTGTCGTTTTTGTAATAATATTATTAATGGAATTATTGTGTGTACTCACTGATCAATTAGTTTAATAATTCATATATATATAAATGCAAAAATAGATATTAATTTATTTAAAAACTAATGGTAACGATAATAAGTGTGTTCAACACTAAAAATAGATCAATTTCAGTCTGGCTTATTAACGAATGATACAATAATTAATTCGATTAAGAGAACAGTGAACACAGTTATTTTAAGACCCACATATATGTACTAGACGTAAATATATTTATATGAAAATAGATTTAATTTATTTTCATTAAAGTAATGTAATCGTTAATAACAAGTATAGTCTGAAAATATTATCGAATCATGCCCGACAAAACTTTTAAACATCCCATGTTGTGTACTAACCAAATTCACACCCTGCTTAAATAACGAAAATAACAGTCGTTTTATATTGTAAAACCAGAATGCTTTTATATGGTATAAACCCTTGTTATGACTCCCATTCTTTTGATCTCGCTTCCGGTTTACCTGGCTACCTTTTAAGATTTTTGACTGCAAGATGTTGCTTCTTGGAAACTAATGTGAATATGATTAGTTTAGCCTTCACGTTAAATATGTAACAAATATCTCTGCTTTTTATTAAAAGATAAAAAAGTGATTTGGTGCAGGTTGTGTAAAACGTTCGTAATTTTAAAGCTATTATATCCTATACTTACATCAACTACAGAATTTAATTTCCTTTATTTTCAATTATTTAATTTTAAGATTTACTTTATAAGTTAAAGAAAGCCTTTGTCGGTTATTAATGATATTGATTTTATTAGTTTTATTCATTAGTCAATATTGATTTGACCCTTTTGTTTATTATTTGATTTAAATCACCACTTCTCAGACATAAATTGATTTCTTATATTACACTTTAGCTTACTCATCTTCTTTCGAGATGAGATTTTGTTTCTGTTATGTACAAGCTAATGAATGGTTTTAAACTACTGCAAAATCTTTAATTTCTATTTACCTCAATTGTTTTGAAAAATTCTTAAATTGAATTTCAATATTAAGTCATATTCATCTTCGTACTCTGCTCTACGATCTACCGCTATTAACCATATTCTTTATTATTATACTGGTTTGAATCCATTTAAATCCACCATTTTGACTACATGATAGTGGATTCTGCATTTTAACATTCATTCAATAGGAAACGTCGATGATTTGCTTGAAGCAACCAACTCGAGTTTCATGAATCCAGTTTATACATTCACTGCAGTAAGCATTAGGTTTTCCAAGATTTGTTGATATAATCAGAGATACTTTTGCTTCCCAGACTTATATAAGTCCGATCCGCAGTGTAGTAAACTTCTGGAGAAAGATCAGTTATCAGTGCCATGATTCGTTTGTAGCAACCTCAGAGTGGAAAAAAAACAAAAACCAAATATGATATTTAAGTATTCTCGAAGCTATTCCAAAATAAGTATTTAAGATCTTAGCTCAAAACTTTTATTGCATCTATGATTTAGCTACAAACAGAATCATCTTCAACTCAACGGATTAAAATGTGCTCTGCCGTTACTAGAGATTGAAATAATCAAACCATACGACAGAGTTATGGATATCATAGCCAATTCTAACTCTATTGCAATAGAACTTCCTTCATAAACTGACAAACTTCTTTTGGTTCTTCTGATGATCCAGAGACAATGTGAAATAAATTTTAGTTCACTATTATTCCTTTTCTTAAGTCATATAAATTGTCTAAAAGCTTGATTAAATAAGGTTGTCTTTTCTTGATTAAAGAAGCGTTTGCAAGATCTATTAATCATGTGTCTTCAGGATTCAATAAGTACTTCCAGAGCAAAGATGGCAACTTTTGTTCTACTCGCTCATCAATAACTTAATAAATAAATTTTTTTGTCATATATATCATTAAAGAATGTAACAATTCTATCGAGGAAGACATAGCCCATTCACAAATTATTTTAAGGATTTTTGTAAGAATATTGTCAAGGTCTTCTTGCACCTTCTCTGTCTTACTTCTTTAATTTTTTCTCATTTTACGACTAGATTCTCCTTTGTTGTATTAATTATAGCCTTTTCTTAATTTTATCCATACTAGATGCTCTATGCAGTCTTGTATTAACTCCTACCTTCCTTGCACCTGTTGTCTATTCGTTTGAGATTAATTTCAAACTAATCTATTAATGGGTTACGATCTGATGGTGTATTAGCTTCAGAGATACACTTTAACGTATTTAATGCTATTTCAAAATCTATGAGGAACAGTTATATAATCATTTGGCTTTCTGAGTATCCTGTGTCCTAAATCTGCTGGATGTGACCTGATATGCAGTATACAGTTTAGGAAATAATGAATTTGTTCCCTACAGGATTGTACTAATTGGTTCTCTCTTTCACTAATTCTAATTCACAGCTCTAATTTGAATGCTAAAGTCAGCTTGTTATTAACAGAAAGAATACAATTGGTTTCTTCGAGACTGCGTTTACCAGACACTAACAGTAGAGCTGACTTCTGGCCTGAGGACATAGATAAAATCAACCAGTCTGACAATTCAATAAGTGTTTGGTGTTTTGAGAAATTGGTAAAGTGCCTTTATTTCCCTATTCATCATCAAGTCATGGAACGACCTGCTCCCTTCCCCTGAGCGGTGTCGGAGGACTTTTGCTAGCCGATCCTGCCTCTTCATTCCTGTTTCAGACGTCCTGAGGATTTGGAGGGTTCAAGTTTTTTGAGTTGCCAACGAACTACGATACTATGGGAAAGAGCCTGTCTACAACCGTAACCTAGCTGCCTGCGTTCTCCAGGTTTGTTGTCCAATGGAACATTGTGGGGGTAAGGCAAGCTATCAAAATTTTATTGCACTTACCAGTACCCTTCATTCAGCCATTTCATACCATACTCCGTCACCCCGACTGTTTGGCGTGCGTTGGTAAGGCTCTGAAGAACAAAATACCGTTTTTTATAGCCACTATCCAGATCATCATAACTCCGTTAATATCTTTCACTATTCACTAACGACTCTCGAATCTCTGATACAGGCACACCATTTCCCTTCAGACACTATGTAGGCAAGATCCTAAGCTGTACGATTTCTATCACTAACCGATAACTTACAACTAGTTGTATGATTTTTTCCGTCACTCTATTCATGTTACACCAAGAAGACATTCGGTTCATAAACGTTGGCTGACTTCCACCGTGATTACTTTTACTCTCTTTTTATCGACCTAACTAGAGTTTCGAATCTTCAATCCTTCGAGCTTCCTGCTCTACTTCGGACATTCAATCTCAACGACCTGGAAGGGTAACGATGCTACGGGGAGAAGAGACGTCTACAATCACCGCATTGGGTTTGATCTTCTGCGCTCTTCTGGAGGTTTTGGGATGGGAATGCCTATGAGATTAAACCATTATTGCTACGAGCCGCCAAAGCAATCTAACATTTTGTGCTGCAGTCCTACACTGCACTGCCTCAGACATCATCTGGACCTTGGAGTACAGGTTATCGCAATCTACTCCATTAACCAACTCTGCCGTGCCTTTGGGGGCTATCTACTTCGCGGATACATCATTTCATCTTGTGGTTTTTCCATTTCATCACAAAATTCTATTCTACTGGCTGAAGAGAAAAAAATTCTTTGACAGTTCGATCACCTTCGGTGACTAGATTTTCATTGATTCCATTGATCTGGTTTGAATTAACGTGATAGAACTCAATCTTGTGCTCTTACGACTTCCACCAAAAAAACATTTCATCAAAAGAACAAAAGCCACAGTGCCAGTTCCATCGGAACACCTATTGTTGCACCTTTGCACCATTGAGAAACAGCAACCAACTCAGCACTCAGATCATGCAAACTTTATGCTAATACGTTTTGAATTATATGTAACTCTGCAAGCTGATTTAAATTTAGTTGATCATTACATACATTAAACGTGAATGAGCGTGTCATCTTATGCTGATGTTGTGTAATCGCATGAAGAAAGGAATTGCAGTAACTTCTATCCTCACGTGGTACAAATACATCATTAGCATATCTAAATTATTTACTCCATTAAAATGCTTCATTCATTACCAAGACTTTGTAAAATTCATTCGTCCTACTCTGGAATACACGGATGCGATCATCAGACATGTTAGATAACGATAAAAGCCTACGTCTAGTAAATTTGACTACACATTTTGATATTCCGACTTCGGTGTTACTTAACTTCTAAAATATACGATCACCTGATTATTTTAAAGCTCTAGCATTAGTAATTAACAGATCCTCGGCTATTGGAACACCCCAAGGTCCATTGTATGTAAGCGCCTCCAGTTAAACATGGGTGGATGGCCCTGATCTCCCAATATTCTCCTGGCCAGTTACATGGTCTAAAGGACAAATATCTAGAATCTTTAAAAAAGTTATGTTTGAAATGCATAGGGCTTTCAGATTTCTAAATAATCTCAAGGACCCTGCATTTCAAATGTGTTCATTTGGATTATGAAAGGTGTCTGCTGCCATTTCAGTGTATCCCATTTTAAGATGGTTTTGTGTTACTGTTATACCCGTGACATTACAAAGATTTAACAAAGCATTGGCCAAGACAGTACTGTGCTATTTCATGTCGGTTGATACAAGGCAAATTCTTTTTATTTTCAAGTAGTTCATCAAACACATAAACCGTTAACCGTTATATCTTCAATTCTTTTTGGGAACTTCATGGAGCTGCGATTTACTAACCCAAACCGCTTCTACATGCAGCTTACTTGTTCATCGTCCACAACAATATAAAACGTCATTTTTGGTCAGTAAAAGAATTCAACAACATTTCTGCCTATTCTTTAGGTTTTTGTCCTTTTGAGTTTGCTTCTTTTTATTTTCTTTCTTCTTTCCGTGGCATTGCTAATTCTCTTGAGTGTGCTGAATATTCAAGAATATTCAAGGGGTTCAGAAAGGTATTTTATATGCTTATCGTTAAATAAGAATTAAACAAATAAAAATTTGGTAATCCAAAGACAGCTAATACTGAAGCTTTGACATCATGTAACAGAATACCACACAGACTAGAAAGTAAGAGAAATCTGGTAACTTGCACAAAAGAATACTATACCACAGAATAAATCCAACACAAAATACTACGTATACTATGAAGGGAATATCTAAATATTCTGACGAATCGATAGCAGTTTAAAGTTAGATGCTTAATTTGACAAGGAAGTTGCTTCAGAAATTCTTTCAATATAAATAAACAAATAATTAAATAAATGTAATTAGAAAGATAAATAACTCTACGAAAATAGTGATTATTTTGGAAATTTTAATATTTTGCTCTTCACAACTGATTATACAATCTAAATGGTATGTTGACTTCTTACAAACATTGTCTAGACTAAATCGTTAATTAATTTTAGACGTTTGTAAATATGTGCAGTTATTGAGCAGTACAGCAAACAGAATCTGTTAATTTATTTTCTGCACTGCTTCAAAATCACAAATGAACCTAGAGAAATATCTTCAATTAATTGGTTCAAGCATTAGTAATTCATTTCCATTTATATTTTGTAAATACGGATAATTTTAACCTTGAAAAGATCCTGTCTTCAAGTCAGTTAACCAGCATTTTAACATTTCTTTGTTTTGCTGTCTGTAACACTTTTTTGTCCTGTCTCCCTCGCCACACACTCATGTAGCAACAGTATGTGATACGAATATCAAGGGCGTAAAGCAAAAACTTTTAACATCCGAGCGCGAGCTCTCTTGTTTTTTAAGTTTATTTAGCGATCAAGTAGCAGATTTAACTTTTATTGTTTGATTACTGTTATTTCGTTAAACACGGCACGAAGTCAGTCTATTTAACAAAAAGATGTTTTCATACTTGTATTATAGCTCAGGTTATTATTGAGTAGATATTTTGTAGGTTGTCCTAGTAACTTTTACTCTATACTTATGACTTGATATGCAACGTTAGTGTTGCATTATTACTATGGGTAAGTTTTACATTGTAATTTTATTAGCTGGCAATGTTACGTTTAGGGCGGTTCCTCAATTGCGCCAACTGATAGACATCGCTGCTGTCAATTTCATCTTGTATACTTTAATATTATAGCAAACTGAACATGCAATCACATTTTTCATTATGAAAATCAGCTGTTAAACTAGATATCTTATCTCAACTCAAACAATCAGGTAGATTATTAATTTCTTTGTATTTTAGCGCTTCTTGCAATGAAAAAACAATAAAATGATTCTTAAATATTTTAAAAACGAAGCTAACATGTTTACATGGCTTTTTATGCAAGAAATTTACAGAAGCCAGGTTAAAATCGCGTACATGCATGCATCGAAGAATGCTGAGTAGTTGTTGAATGGTAATGGCCACTATCAGCTATTGTAATCTTTGCAATCTTGCGGCTGGTGCCTTCTAGATGCTATTAGTGTCAGTCAGAAACGACCGAACTATCAGAGCATGGTATTTTTTTTATAACAATAAACTTTTAGTTGTATAAGATTCCAGTTATTCACACTATCCTGTTTTATGAGATGGTGTTTGAAGATTTCGCAGATTAATTAAAATATGCAAATAAAAAAAGAAAACAAAGTATAGCTTTATAAGGTGATTCCATGCAAATAGTTGGTTAGAATAATTTGAACAAATTTCTGTAGGTTATACGTAAAACTTCCGTTTTATAAATGTAAAAATATATGTATGTATTTTCAATTATTTATCACACTAACAAATGAGGAAAGCCCTGTGACATTTTGGCATGTTCTTGTTTAACCTTCAGGGTTGGGACTCAGAAACGCATGACGTACTAAGGTCATGGGTGTAGATTTTGATGATCGTGAATAAGATACTACCAAATCGGAAAAAAAATTGCGTTAACAAATCGGGAAAGTATGCCGAAATATTATAATGCAGGATAGTATAAGTAAATATTTTGAGTCAATTAGGCTTGTAGAAGTTTGTAGTGTCGATTCTATAAATGAAAACGGATTTTACACGATGTGAATTAGACAACTATCAAAGAGCCTTTAATAAAGATACTAAATTAACAGGATTAATTAGTTAATTCTACAAAAAGGTCATTAAAAATATGAAAATTTAATTTAACTGACAAAATTTTCGTTGTATAGCGTTAGAACAATTCTCTTAAAATTTTGTTCCAATACGCACGATGGTTATAAGTTATAAATTATAATTAACCTGTGGTTTACATTTATCTGGTTAGTTCGTTTTCAATCTTCTGTGACGGCAACCAATACCAATTTTGCTATCTGAGATTCTTTCTTCAATATATCACTACCCAAATCGGCAAAACAAGTTTTGAACAAAATTAAAATGAAAGCTGTGTTTTCCACACAAACACTACTAACTGTTTCATTTATCACATCCTTAACTTCAAAAGGAAACTTGTAATGTCTATAACAATTTAGAGAATTTATTATTAATTTCTATAGCGTGAAGTACTAAAAAGACTCTTCAGTTCTGTTTTGTCTTTGGGACATAACTACTAAGTTGATGAAAGGTCTTCAATGAGATGCTTAGCTTGAAACACAAATTGTCATTTGAAAAAGGAATACAGTTGTAATACCTAATCCTCTATAAAGTTGAAGGTGGAGTTGTGTCTGTCTTTAGAGAAATACCTACTGATAAAATGCAGCTCTTGATCCTAGATTCGTCTGGTTTGAGAATATTTAGCATTTATCATTGAACTATATTTGTCAGCTCTAGTAATCGTCCTTCAGGTCAATCAAAATTATTCCTAATTTGTTGACTGCGGTATATTCCAGTTCTATTTCGGAGGCTGGGGATCACTTTGTCAGCTAGATAGAAATTAATTGAGTCTCTTCTCAAAAGAGAAGAAGCAGTCTAATCTTTTAATTAAGGATCTTAATCTAAGAAGAGAAGACAGAAAGAAAAAAGTAATAAGTTGATGCAACCCTAATGTTAAAACGATTTCATAAATGCTGTGAGCTCTAAACTTGGCATGTGAAAAAGGATCTATCAGTTAACTATGGTAAAATGGAACTATGCGTTGGAAAACACGGTTTAGGATGACGCAATGAGCGCGGAGATCGACTAGTTCAATTCTGTCAAAGCGAAGACTACAGTATAACAAATACATACGTCAAATTACCTAAACGCAGACTATATACATGGAAATCTCCCGCAAAAAGCATAAACGACACAATCATACGGAATCAAATTGACTACATACTTATCATTAATAGATTTAAGAACTCGGTTAAATCGGTTAAGGCTTATCCAGGAGCTGATATTTCATCTGATCACAACCCTCTTGTGGCTAGAATAAGGCTGGCATTAAAGAAAGTGAAACCAAAGAAGAAGAAGGAAATATTAGACATTAGTAAACTAAGAGAATGTATATCAAAGAACAAAAGAACAAATAAACAACAACGTCAAAATTCAGAAATTCAGATTGTGGGTATAAGAAAACAGCAACAAGTGACCATAATAAAATACTCCAAGAGAAATCTCCTCATAAACACAAAACAAAAGCTCCAGAGATGGACAGAATATACTAAAGAACTGTTTGAAGATAATCAACCAGAGATGGTAGAAAACGACAGTGAAATAGACGGACCAGAAATATTGCAGGAAAAAGTCGCATACGCTATAAAACAGACAAAAGGGCGTAAAGCAACGGGATCCGACGAGATACCAGTAGAACTACTTACTTAAGCTAATTGACGATGAATGTATAGATGTCCTTGTTTGATTATATAATTCTGTTTACTGCATCAGAGCAATGCCGAAACAATGATTACTACCAACTTTCATAAACATATCAAAAAAAGAACATTGGTAAATAATGCTCGGAACACAGTACAATAGCTTTAATGAGTCAAGAGCTGAAGGTATTCTTGAGAATAATTCATAACCTAATATATAAAAAATTGGATATCAAAATAAGTGATACCCAAATAGATTTTAGGAATGCAGCGGGCACAAAAGAAGCATTATTTGGAATTAATGTACTTACGCAGAGTGGTTTAGACGTGAATCAGGACATCTATGGTTGTTTCATTGATTTTGAAAAAGCTTTTGACAAAGTCCGTTACGAAAAACTAATTGACATCCTAAAATCTAAGAACATAGACAGCCGAGATATTAGAATTATATCAAACTCGTATTGGAACCGAAACATTAAAATTCAAGTGGAGGAAGAGTTATCTAAAGGTAGAAATACTCGTGGTATGTCAGGGGTATTGCCTCCCCTTCCGTTTAATATATATAGTGAAACTATATTACAAGAGTCAATCTTGGAAAGCACAGAAGGAATTACGATAAATAGTGAGACTATCAATAACCTACGATACGCAGATGACACTGTCATTGTAGCAGATAATCTACTAGACCTTCAACAAGTGGTAGAACGACTAAACAACACCTGTAATAACTACGGATTAAAAATTAAAAAATAAAATTTATGAAAATAACAAAAAATAAAATAAATGACCTTATGAAACTTTGATGGCGGCTAACACTCAAATCGAGAAAGTAAACGCGTACAGATATCTGAATACTCAGCTAACTGAAGATGCCCAACAAACAAAAGAAATTAGAATTCGCATTGAAATTGCTCGAGCAGCATTCATCAAACTAAAAAAGATACAAAGCAGTAGGGACATAAAAGTAGAATTACGTAAGAATTAGATTTCTAAGATGTTATGTCTTTCCTGCCTTACTCTAAGGAGCCGAAGCTTGGACACCGAAGCAAGCAGATATAGAGAAGCTACAGTCTTTTGAACTTTGCTGTCGAAGAATTCTCCAAATATCTTGGGCGGACCATGTGTCTAATGTGGAAGTGTTGAACAGACTAAGCAAAGAAGAAGAAATAAACACGAATCCTGAAATAAAGGAAATTGGAATATTTCAAAATGTAATGAGAAGAAGGAGATACTCATTACTAAAATTAATAACAGAAGGTAAAGTAATTGTACGAAGGAGTGTAAAAAGAAGAAGGATATCCTGGCTGAGGAATCTAAGAGAATGGTTCGGTCTGAGTTCCGGACAACTATTTAGAATAGCAGCCGACATGTTCAGGATTGTTATGATGATTAACTTGTTTAAAAGTATTACTATGGCAATGTCAATAGAATTCATTACACTGCAGTCCTCACAAGAGCCTGTGAATAGGTCGAGAACACTATGCGGGGCATACAAGCTCAAAATAAAACGTCCAGTAAGGAAGACACGGAAAGACGACTGTCATTTTCAATAAACTGCATGTAACAACATCCTACACTTATTAGTAGCAGTATATTGGAAACGTGAACGAATTCCTTTGGAATTGAATAGATTAATCTTTTACATAGATCATTCCAAATCACTATACGAAAAAGAGACTTCCAGTTATCCATCCTATATGAAAAACTTGGTCTTCATAGTATTAGAACCAGAACCATGAGATAACAAAACGGGAAATTAAAACACTTCTTATAATACCAACAACACTGAGAGAAGGCCACAAGGCAGAAGTTTCTTCAAAGAAAGTGACAGATAGCAAAAGACTTACCTAGAGTGGCTAAGCAGAAAATCAAGCCAGGTACTGATTATTTACAAATACGCCAATGATGCCGCTTCAAATCACTTAACTTGGTGGTTTGTTATTTTATTTATAAATTAATTTTTTCTAGCTCGACTTTATTCGTTTTGGGAGTATAAAAAAGAGCACGCATTTTGAACTTCATGAATACAGCAAAAGTGTTCTGTGAGTTCGAATATATAACCCTCTATAATCACCTGTTTCTCTCCTATGCACTGTCGAAGTTTAATGTTTTCCAGCTTTTAATTTTCTCGAGTCCCACAGACTATTATCAAACGAACTATTGATTACTTTTTGTTAAATTATTGAACTACTCAAATCCTGGAGTTATATGCATATGCTTTATTAAATACAAATACAATTCTCACATAAATCTCATTTCTGTGATAAATATACGTACACATAAAACAAATCTTCTGAGTAACGAATTGAGCTAGTTGTAACCGTTTGCGTTTATCTAAAGAACTAATTTCTGGACTAACAAGGTTTCTCTAAACAACTCCTTAACCATTCGTAGCTCTTTAAAAAAAATCAAAACCGTAAAAGATTTATATATTTTGATGCTCTTTAATGCCTTTATCTAGATTTTCGGTAATGTCAATATTTTTCGAGTGGTAAGAACAATATTAATATTTTAATTGATGGAAAGTGGACTTCTATAGGAAAACTTACTATTTTATAGGTTTCAAGCATATAAGTCCGTTAGGGTTATTTCAAAGAATTACAGAATTGTAGTCCATTGTCAATTCTAAAATAGTAAGCTATTGAAGGTGTAATACATTTCTAACGAAAAGAAAAAAGCAAACGGAATAAAATTAAAGACAAAGCAAAAAGATTTCTGCCAATATATTTACTAAAACAAGACAGAACCAAAACCAAAAGTGTCTTTAATCTAATAAGGCTAAAATTTAGATGATACGTGAAGTTTGCGCAAGTATTAATTTTGTGACTATTTTATGTACTTATAATATAGTTTTCGATTTTGTATTGTAATGGGTACGGAAACTTTTCCTTTTTTTAAATAAATATATACAGTATAGAGCCCAAAACACTTTTTTGTGGAACATCATAATTTCTTTAGAAATCACATCTATTTTGACCACTTGAAAGCGATTCGTCAAATAATTTCCATCAGGAATTCTATAAAAATGTAATTTATTCAGAAACAAGTCTCGGTTCATAGCATCAAATGCGTTTTGCTATGATCTAAAACTACAAAAATAAGTTACTCATCATCTATGTTTCTTGTTATTTGTACGAAGAATTAAAAGTTTGTTTATTTTTTCCTTCCAGTATTTTGAACATTGTGGATAAAACACAGATTGATGTAGTGTCTTTGGATTTATTTGCTTCCGTTGCTTTTGGAAATAGATACTTAACGAAACATCAATGCAAGATAGTACTACTAATTTTGATAGTGTAAAATTTATATTATCTATACCGTGAGCATTGGATATTATTTTAATTGTCAACACTTGTTATTACTTCTACAGCTGTACTTGGTTTTGTTAAGTAGCTGACACCAAGAATTATTAAAATAAGTCTTAAAAGAAATAATTTAGCGTGTCGTTACTAATAACTCCATTTTAAATGGGCATACACGAGTCGTATGATTTCGGTTTCGCTTTTGTTCGTTGGGAAAAACTGAAGTAAGGAATTTTGCTTTTTTGCTTTGAATGAGACTATTGAGTCAAAGAATGCGGTGAGGTTGAATTTAGAAATTTCGATCCACATTGAGATATACTTTCATCGATTTTCACCTGTAATTTGATTATTTGTTTCACTTGGCGAGTTGAGAAGAATTATTATTTTGATTTTTGGATCGATTCCTTCTCTTTGGCATGAGTATTTTACTGTAGACTATATCTTCCTCACAGCCATTTGTTTCTTCTATTATAAAAGTGTTGCATTCCCCGAGCTTTTATGTATCAACATGTATCTGATTTTTCTGTGTTTGAATATTCTACTAGTAAATATCAGTCATAAGAATCATAACTATTAGCTTGTTAAAAAACTCTGATGTGTTCTTATTAAGCACAAAATAGACCTTTTCCTAGAATTTAAAGAGAACTATCGTTGTTTTAGATATTTATAATAACTATAGTAGTGAATGACTAATAATGAAACATCTTAACCGGTTTCCTTAAATGGACTTTCGATATTCCTTCTTCCTTGAAAACCACTGGATCTTTCCTTCCTTACAATATATATTTAGTAAAAAAACAAAAATCCCGCAACTGTTGCAACTACTTGAAATCTAAATGAAAGTTTTCATTGTCGTACTTTCGCAATCTTTTCCGCCAGACCATATAGTATATTTGGTACTGATTGTATGAAACTGTAACGGACTGTTAAATTGCGTAAAGGCGAATTTCTAATAATAATGCCTTACTTTATTTTATCTTTGCAGTTCAAATCAAACCAAAAAATATTAAAAAATAATTCTCGTGCCAATCAATAGAAAGACGAATATAAATTATATTGTTCCATTGTTCCATGTAGTAGGCATTTAAAATTTTGTATTACAACTCTAAAGCATCTTTAATTATCACATACATTTAAAACCCATTCATAGCTTTTATTAGTTTGAAAATGCAGCAGCTAATTTAAGAAGACATCATGTACAGATGAGCTATGCATTAACTACCAATGGACGTGTTTATTACTTTTTAATTATAGTTATTATCCGCATTAAGCAGCCAATCCTATATCTTATACCACTTGGAACACTTTATGCAATGTATTAAGTAGCATAATTAATTAATAGAGAAACAACAAAGTTCCAATGAGTATATCACAAGGAAAAAATCCTTTTTAAAATCTGATAATACTAATTAGCGTTACTAATATAGAAAAGTAGCTTAAACTACCAGTAATTTGATTTTATGACGACGCCCATGCATTACAAATTAAAAGTAGCTTTATTTAGACGTTCTCGCTTTTTAAAATTTAAACAGAGAATAAATAATCGCTGCTTATAGATTCGTTTTTTGTTTTTTATTGGTATTTTAAGATGCAAGTAATTCAATTTATTACGTACTAATCCTACTACTCTAATTATTCAAGGGCATATCGTATTTGGAATGTAAATATGACCTAATGTTGATGGTGCTTGAATATGTACACAGGTGGATACAGATTTTTTTAAATAGGCATGGGTGTATTTGACTTTAATTAAGCGTTTCATAAGAAAATAGTTTTAGATAATGAAAGAATAGCGGAGGCGGCAACCGTATTGGACTTTGCACGTCGTATTAAAATATAATGAAGAACATATTGTTTGTTTCATTCTTATTTGGTTGTTTCTTTTTCTAATTTTTCTTTACATTTTAGTGAGTTACCTTTAAAAAGTGACAAAACACGCATTAGACGTGAAAAGTCATCTAAACCAGTCTTCAAGATTTATTTACTATATTTAAAGAAAGTGTCATTTCCTTTAGCATCTTTTTTGCATAGAGAATTTTGTAATCGATGGCTGTGGAATTTCTGAAATGCCACAGCAGTAGATAGATAGATATTTATTTACAGTTTTCTTTCTGCATTATTTGGCAAAACATGACGTTTTTCTATTTTCACAAATGGAGAAAAACTCGATTACAATTTTAGAGGCATAAACAGCAACGATTTAGACAATCAAGAATTTCTTTAGTTGATTTAAAAAGGACTCGGAGTTTATTCTAACTCTACTTGAATATTTTTATTATTTCGTTGCCTGGTGTAAATGTAATATCGACCGTTTTTCAGTATCATGTCGTCTTTAAATATACTGATCTTCATCATTGCTATTATTCTTACAATCTTTTCTTGTTATGAACTCAAATTTAACTTTTTCTTTGGGCTACAAAACCATTTCGAAATAATTTATTTGCATTTTGGAATAATTAATTATGTTATTGTGGAAGTTATTAAACTGTCTAATTTCAAAATTAGAAAAGAGAAAATCTGAAGAATTTACTACCCTTTGTAGACCCATCTATACAGGGTGGCCGAACTTTCATTTTATTAGCTATAACTTTTCTTTCTTTTGACATTTTTTAAAACTCGAAGTAAGGAAAAAATTATTTGGTATGATAAAAATCTTTTCAAATAAACAAAATATTTAGAAATATTTACAGTCAACTATCATCGTGTAGAAAGCTACTAATAATAATAAGGATCCCACTGGCCCAAGGATTGTTAGACTGTGTCCCTCCATTTCTTTCTGTCGTTTCCTTTTTGACATCACCTTTAGTCTCACATATTCTCTAGATCTTCTTCTACTTGTTTAAATTTTATATTTTCTATAAATCTAGACACGAAAAAACCTAAAGGCCGTTGGTGAAAGTTTTGACAATTTTGACAATCTTGTAAATCACGTTGTTGTAGGCTTTGAACTAAATGCAATTTAAATTATTTTATTTTGTGCTTCTTAGAGAGTTTTTCTACTCTTATTATTCTCCGGAAGTATCTCTTGTAGAAACTTGAGAAAAACTTTCAAAATTTGCCAATGACTTATGTAAATATTATGAAGAGTACTAAAGTGCGATTGTCTTCTGTTCAAAACAAGGCTGTAACTAGGTTGGAATTTCGGAGCGGGTTTAAGCAAATAGAAGTCTCAACTGTTTATTTATAACAAACAGAAATAACATCAGACCAAAATGAGTTTGCACCTTTATATTTTGAGAGGTTGGGGTTCAAACCCCCTACTGTCATGCTTCAAGGATCTGTTAATAATATACAAATCGGTGGCAATTATCATTTGACTGATAAAAAACAAGGCAAAATAATATTTCTCTTCATTTTAGGAAGGTTTGCTTTTTGACATTGCGGACATTATTCATGCGCAGCTAGCCACAATAATGTTCACAAAACACGGAAGAAAAGCAAAGGATATTGACGCCGAGGGTTCTTCAGGGCTACTTCAAACAAAACAAACAAGACTGATCAAAGAAGATTCGTTTTAAATTAACAACAAACTTATGTATTTACACCACCTTAAAATATAACAAACGGAAATGCTATTGTTTAGTGGGGACCAAGGGGTTTTTTTAAATCATAGACTGCTAATTTTTTCTGACTAGGAATTTATAAGAAACCCTTCGTTTTGTTTTTGTTTTCATTATTTTATTACAAAGTATTTGGTGTAAAATTGCGTATTTATGTAGTAGCTAACAATATACAGAGTGTTATATTTAAAAATTAAACGTATGGTTGGCTGTAAATATTTCTGTTATGCATTTCAAGATATTTCTTCATGTCAAACACTTTCTTCCTGTGTAGTTTTTAAATACTTTAAAAACGATCAAAGTTATAAGATATGCAAGAAAATACAGTCCCTTATGGAGACGAGCGGTTTTTATACCGTCTGGTATTCGCGCAGCGGACTTTGAAACATTTTTACACGGTTGTTCTGGCGCAGTTTCCAATTCGAAGATATATTCCTACAAAATTCAACTGACTGTTGACAATGGACCTACAGGAACCTTTAGAATATGCACACATAGTAGGAAATTCAGTGCTGACAGATCCGAATTAGTGGAAAAAGCTTTACATGAGTGACGAAGCGCATTTTTACCTAAACAGTGGTACTGTAAACAAACACAACAGTTGCTATTGGAAAACGGATGATTCCCTCATCATTCATGAGTACATTCAGTTTGATCAGAAAGTCAGTTTGGTTTTTTGAGTTCAACTACATAACTATTGCCACTGTTGTCTGCTGCTTTTACAGTTGTATCCATAGCAATAAACTTAAGCAACGATTGTAAAACTGGATCTTAAACGATTAAGAGAACAGCTACCACATAAAACTAATTGGAGTAATTGCAGCGAGTTCTAAACATTTCCGGTACAAGTATCATTTATCTGAGAAAGGCGACCATTTCAAATTTGTCAAAATATTATAGAAGTAACTTCTAACAATAAAGTAACCTTCAAACTTTATCTGGAAAAAATAACAAACAAAACGATAAGCGCTCTTTGGGTAGGAAGCATTTTTTATGTTTGGTCTACACACGGAAGTATTTCAAGCTAAGATATACTAAATACTAGCTTGTGCTACAACCAACCGTGGAAGGATTTTTATAGTCGTTGAATGCCAGGTTGCATTGATGGCGTTTAAGACATTATCAACAGAATTATTATAGACGCCTGGACATGTTACTGTATCAGGAGATTAACCCTCTGGCAAAGGATGAGAGGAAGAAGACTTTTATAGGAACTAGTCACTGAGATTGTACATGAGGTAACAAAGCATGAAATTAAAACATTGATAGTCAGTGACACTAAGAACATTTAGAAAAGACACCGGTATAGGGACAGTCTTCTTCTTAGAGAAAGGATGACGAATCTAAGGCACGCTACCGCAGAGAGGTAAGCAAATTTTGTTGACACCCAAAAGATCGGATCTTTGTTTCTCAATCAACTATGAGAAAGCCTTACAGTACTAACCATACAAAAAATACGCGTTGGCACGTCAGCTACAATTATGCAGATTTTTGTCTTTTGGCTTACCATCTTTGTCCTAGAAGGTTTGTATTTTTGGCAGGTAACCTATTCAGAATAAGTAAACTAAAGATTCAGCTACTGATAGGAGTAGCAACAAAACATGTTGAACAAGCACCACTTTAATATGGAGATTGAACAAAAACCGGTGGGTAGGGCGTTGAGCAGCTAGAAACTCCAAATCGCATATATCACTTCTTACAAAAATAAACATAAAATAGTTATTTATATAACAAGAGTGTCAAGTTGACGTTTTTGAACGAGTAGGAAGTTTATGGTACGAGCGACGAGCGAGCGAGCGTCTCTGTGTACCTCTTGCACGACAATTCTCTGCTTTCAAATTGTTTTGAAAGTGTCAAATCATTCAACTATACATTTTATTGGAATTTTTGATACTTTTCCATCTGGGTTGTGAATCACAGTATGATCGTTCTATTGGATTATTTTGTTTTAAGAATAGTATAACAGTACGGGAAAGCTGAAAAGTGTTATGAATTCAGATGAAAGAATCACATTTGAACAGAACTAGATTTTTGGCACTGTTATTTTCAACATATGCTTGAGATCCGCTGAAGTAATTATAAATCCTTAGCCTTACAAGTCATTGTAAGACACAATGTTGCAACGATGTTTTCTAAAACCTGAAAACAGGCAGTTGATTCTGGAAACCAAATCTATATTATATGAAGAATAATCAAATTTATTTGAAACTAGATTTTCCAATGGCATGTTTTTTAGCATGCCTGTCATGCATTAGAACAAAAGAAGAATTTCTCTGCAAAATACATTATTTTTTAAACCAACAGTATTTACCGTATAACTTCAAATTTTCCTCGGATTGCAGATTTTTTGAGTAATGCTCATTCCTCTTAAGTTGAGATAACCGAAAGACAATGATACATCATGATGAAATAAGGTTATCACAAACATTGGCCATATCATTCCCAATCTCAGCTTTCTTAGTTCCTTGTCCTCAGATCGCGAGAATTCAAAGAATTAGTTCGAATGCGCCCACCACAAATTCAAAGAGCCATTCGTAGCATGAAGATGAATAAGTCACCAGGAATTGACCAAATAACAGCCGAGATGCTTAAGTCGGACTCCAGATTGTCAGCGCAAGCACTACACCCTATCTTCTCAAGGATTTGAGAAGGTGATCTGAGAACCGATCGACACTCAAATCCGTCAAAGAAAACGAGGCTGGGTCGTCCACACTCTTCGTCGAGGAGCCAATACAATATCCAGACAGGCTCTCGACTGGAATCCACTAGGTTAGAGGCGCCGCGGTGCACCCAGAAGAACATGAAGGAGAAGTCTTAAGAACAAGATCGAAAAATTAGATGAAAGCTACACCTGGAGGAAAGTAAAATAACGGCTGAAGATAGAAAGCTCTGGAAAGAAATTATTGTTGCCTTATGTGATTTGTAATATATCACGAAGAAGAACAAAGAAGAAGAAGACAAGATTCGAGATCTCGAAGAAAATATCTTCTACAGATTCCCATTAAAGTCTTCCTTTTCAGACCAGATAAAACTATTACACAGCTTTACACAAGCTTTGTGCTAATAGTAAATCTTTGGACTTCTTTTTCTTAACTCAATTCCAATATTGAATTTTTCTGTTTTACTCTTCTGCGAATTTGGTTTTCTATCTGTTAATATTTACTTACTATGAGTACAAAATTAATATCGTGGTTAATGCTTTCGCTCTATTCCTTTAGCCATGTATAATGTTCATCGATGACTATTGTGGGAATTTATCCGTTCTCAGATATTGTAAAACTGAATCAGTGGAAAATTGCTAGTATATCCTTGCGGTTTGGCTTATAAATCGTCTCTTTGCAATTCCTTCCTCATGTTTTTTAGAAAAAGAATATTTTCTTCTCTCCACATAATTCGTAAATTGAGAGGATTGTAACACATCGATATTTCATAACTTAAAAGATCAAGCGCAATTACAAAATGTTTGGTTTAGTCTGCCAAAGAAGACCTAGTAAACGATATTTTGCTAGAGAAGTTATTACCTAGATAACTCGATTTTCCTTGAAATTTCATCTTTTAATTGAGTATTTGGAAGCTTGTTCTTAAAGTATTCTTGACTTGTTAATAATAGCTTTGTTTTCAACAACTTATTAAATTTTTAGAATTCTTAATGCGATTGGAATAAAAATACTTGTTTCCACTATCGCGTAGTAGATCCATCGATTTCACATAATGCCTTGTAGTTAAACTAATTTTTCTTCCGAATACTCTTTGAATATTATATGAAAGAAACTTTATAAATCTTGTTTTACAGATGCTTAACTCCAGTAAACAAATAGCAATTTTGTCACGGTATTCTGTTTTTCTCTTGTTCTGCAATTTCATATTCATAACTTATTCAATTTGTTGAGAATTTTTCCTGCCGCGAACATAAAGATGAACTAGATCTTTCATTTATAGAACTAAACGCTCTCGTATTTCAATTACCTGTAACAATGGAATTTACAAGTTCAATGTCACTGTAAACAAAGAGCTAATACGTGAATTTACTTGAATATGAGGAAGTGTAAGGCGAAATTAAGTTTTAAAAATGCAAATGCTACTGGAAAAGAATGAAATCCCATCACGCGCTATAATCTAACAAATATCGTAGTTGTTTAACAAACAATAGTATGCAATTTTCAAGTTCTTGAATATAAAAAAAAACTTTTTCACAATGTGAGAACACACTGAGAATGTGTAGAAAAGAAAATGGCAATGTTTTCGGAAAGCGATACTTATTATAAACGAATTACATAGAATGGGAGCAGTTCGTTAGCATAGAGCGATAGTCACACACCGCGTGTCGATATTTCCTGTTGAACGTCTTCGTAGGTCTTTGACCATGGCATTGTAAAAGAGACGAAATTATTATACGTAGTGAATCGAACAAAGACGACATCGGAAGGAGAAGCTCAAAACCGTGACTTGTTCACTATACGCATAAACATTGTTGGCTTTACGTCCCATTTTTCTTCTTCTTTCACACTCGCTTGGCCTTTAATTAGAGCGAGGGTATTGATACACAAATGGTGACCGAAACCCCTTAAAAACAAACTACTTTTGGAAGTTCACCCCTTGTAAACCGTCGTTGCAAATTAATGGTTTCGAAGACTCATAAAATAACGCGGAAAGCGTTAATGTGACCGGTATAAAAAATATATGTAATTATGCGTTATAGCGTTTCCTTTATTTTAGGGGTGGATATTATTAAAATGTCCATTTAGTTTTGTTTTTTTTTTGTATAAATACGTTGAAAAACTGGTAATCTGCATTCACGCTTAAGAATAACAATTTATTGACTGATCTAATTCATGTTTACAAAAATGTTGGAGACCACTGACGTTAGTACTAATAGATACTTAAAGGATTTGCATAACTATCCGCAAGCGGCGTAACTAACTTTAGATAAAGAAAATATGCAGTAATAGGTATCGTACCTCTTGTAGATCCTATTGTGTACTTAATTGGGGGGGAACGAATTTACATTATTTGAAACGCCGTGTTACTTTGTATTCACAATTCACATTTTATTTACTTAGATTGAAATCTGTTATTTGAAATAACTTCTGTGTGATATTAGGGGGAATTTTAAGTTTAGATCTATATTAACATATTGATTCGTTACTTGAAGGGTTAATTTTATTTATTCAAGTTTCTTAAAATTATCATGTCATTGTGCCTTCCAACAATGGCTTTTTTTAAACTTTGTCTTTTGCATTTGTGAAATAAATCTTTTCTCTTCTTCCTCTAATTCTATCCTTTTATTTCTTCACGATCAACTCTAGGTGTTTCCTTAAGCCGATCTTTAAGTACAACTCTAAGGTCTTTTTTATTTCTACACCCTAGATGAGACCATTTACGAATTTCCCTGTTCCATTTTCTTTTGAATTTTTAGTAATTATTTTAAATAATTTCGATAAAAGTTTACTGAAATAAATTCAAGGTTAGATTATCTATAATGCGTGGAAGACTAAGAAGCTTTTCACTATGAGGTAACTGGTGGGTCTGGAAAGATGAAAAGATAGGCTTTGGAATTTCTTGGCTAAAAATGCAGTTTTCCGAGAACCCGTTTCAAATACCTGTATCAAAAGTCTATGTAGTATTAAATGTATAATAACTTCTAACGTGATAATTGAGTCGTCTGATCTTTTCAAATATTTATCAGCAGCTCAACCAAAGAAGTTTGATGAGTTTTGATTCTTCTAAAAGAATTTCAATCAATGTCTAAGTTCGTTCTAGAGTTTACAGTTCTGGATCAGGCGTCTATTTTGGTAGTCTCAGTCTTCATGAGCTCTTTTTGTTAGTGATTCAAATTGAACTGGTTATGATAAAATCAAATCTTTTTGATTAAATTCAGTTTATTTATTGTAGAATGTAATAGCTAAGAAAGTTCTCAAACCATAAAATTGTAACAGCTTTAGGTAAATTTTTATATTCCCGTTATCTTCGACGACAGTTGCAGTGCTCTTATGTAAAAAAAGTGCTTTGTATACTAAAGTCTAAAACCTTCTAAAAATTCTCCGTCATAAGGCTGCTTAGTCGGTAATCCTGCCGATGCGTTTCCTTTGGCAATTGTCTAAAGATTGTCAGTGTCACTTTTCTCACAGATCTGTGGGAAAAAAGAGAAATTAATCTTTTTTAATTATTATTGTTCTGGTCATACCTTTAAACATCAGATCTACTTTAAGAGTGAAGACTAGATAATACCAAAATAAACAAGTGAACTCAAGCTGATGAATAAATATGAAGAAATTCATGAACTTGAAAGCTAATCTTTCAAGCGGGCTACATGATAATGATATTACGCTGATTTTCTGGCAAAGCAGAGATTTCAAAACTCTTTTATTAGGATTTAATATTGCAGCAACTTTAGTGTTTAAAACACCACAAAATTCACAGTCTAGATCGCTTCGTCAAGATCTTTGTTTCGAGAGGTTTTCCTTTTTGTTAGACTTTAAGAGACACTTTTCTAAATGTGGCATAAAAATCATAAACGATAGTAGCCACAACAGACTAGTCCCATTGAAAAAATTGATTTTCAATAGACAGATATACGTAATTAATAATTAATTACTGAATTAAATTAAATTTCCATTCGATCTGAAACTTATACAGTAAATTAGATCAGTTGGTAGCGAACGCAGTCTTATTTTCACGTTTCACCACACCTTTCTGTGTTTTATCACTCCTATCTCTTACCATTTGATCAATGTCCAAAAAGCGGTCATTGAATAACTGGGGTGTTTTCCTTGAGAAGGACTAGCATTTCCACTTTCAAATTAGAACAATTCTGCCGATATCTATACATCTCTATTGCAGGGTGATCAAGTACTCATGATCCCCGTGTGACCAAAGATGTTACGTCATCTATTGTAGTCTCTTATACATATGTGTTTTATACTTGATAAATCATCCTGCGTTGCGATGTGGCCGTAGAAGCTTTGCTATTGAGAAAATGCAAAGTGGTTAAGGATGAGATCGTTGAAAATTAGAGGTCGTGAGTCTAATATAGGCTCGATTTGCACTATGGCAGGGTACAGATGCTCTAAAGTCAAATGAACGTTTCGTAAAGTTCTCTTTAAGTGAAATTTGACCGACGTTACATCATGTATCTCATAATTCACCAAAATGAGGAGATATTTGTGAAATAAAATGTCACGATGTTACTTAGGTGTTTAAATATTGCAGAATCATCTTTGAATTTAGATAAGATTAAGGACAAGTTTCAAATATAGGCGTTGTAGAAAAACACACAAGTAACAAAGATAAGACTAGTAATCTGTTACTAGCTTCTTCGTTCTTTTGTATTGATTGTTGTAAATTGTTCCATGATACAGTTGCTAGTATGAAACAGAGTTGCTTTAAAGCACCATAGCAGGTATCTATTTGCTTCAGCGGCCTCAACAGACAAAAATGTATTATAAACCCAACTCTAACATAATAAATTCAAACCTATTGCTTCAACATGCATACAGTACTGACGACTACAAGTGATCTACAAGTTGAAAGACGTAAAAACTGTAAAGTAAAACATTTAAGAAAAGCCAAATGACTTTCTGATTAGTGATTACTTAGAATTTCTAAATTTATCATCAAACCAAACAATATAAAAATCCATATAAATTATCAGCTTCAATAGCTGATTTATTTTTTGTACGACCAGAACCACAAATACACTCCTGGCCAGACGAACCTTTCTGCTAGAAAAAGAAAAGAAAAATTTAGAAATGATTGAAGATTACATGGTTACGGTTGAGTCAGTTTCATATTAAGGGAGAATAGATTTTTTCTGTCCTATCTTACAATAACAAGTTTTGCAAATAGCTTTGAATTTCTGTAAACTCTTCTGAAGAAAGAAATATTTTGCCAGAAAGCTGATATAGTGTTTTTCAAGAACCGCTGTGACTACTCTTGTAGAGGACATGTAAGGAAAAAGTCAATGTCCAGGAAATTAGAAGAAAATGAGTAGGTTGTTGTCCAAATACTTCAACCAAATTTTGAAACTGTGTAAGATATTTTTTAGATAATATCCAATTTTTTGCAGCTGCATTACATATTAATAACAGGCCATAGATTTTTGAAACCATACAATTGAGGTTAGATGTTGAATTTTATTACAAGAGTGCCTATAATTTAATTTAATTGAAGTATCACATGATTTATGATCTAATCGGTCGCTGACAAAGACAATTTAATATTAAATTTTTTATCATTACTCAACAATGCCAGTTGAAGAATTAATTCGTAGTCTCTTACTTTAGCGCTTTCGGTAATACTTGCATTCAACAACAGGTACTAAAAACTCCATCTACGTGTTTTTGGCAAATGACCACAGGAAATATATTAGTTTATAGTAAATTTACTAGTTCCTAAAACATAAATCTAGGTAACTATAAAAAGTCAGTAATTTGCTGTTTGGGATGTAAAACACGAATTATCGGTTGGAATACATCCAAGAAGAAAGAATTTAAAGAACAGTTTCTCCTTTTAGAAACTGTAGCTACATGAATGAAAACAGTTTAGTTGGTATTTTTAAAGGGTATAGTTGCAATTTGTAAACAGTTCTAACTAAATTATTTTTTATTATGGTTTTAACACAGCGGTGTTGTCCCGTATGACATCCAAAAGATATATGGTGAAAATCTACAAACTTTAGTATATTTAGTATGCAAATAGAATTCAATTGGTCATTTAAGATTTATTGCAAATCAGCGTTTATTCTGAAAAACGAAAAAAACTTGTTTAATAAACAAACCTACTAAGCAATCTCAAGAATTTCATTATTATATAAAGACTCATTTAAAAAAGTATTTCGCTTTTAGCTTCTCTTATCATTTGAAATAATTAACATTAGACGAAAGAATGGTGGAAGTCGCAGTGTTTTTTAAAGATATCATTTTAGATAATCAAAACTAGCCGTAGAACAGTTTAATTAAGTTGGAAAAAGTTTTTCTTTCTCTAAATTAGCAAGAATTATTCTTTTAGGGATTTTAAAAAGTGAGGAAGTTATTATCATTATCAAACACTTTATATCCGTGACTGAAGTACAAAACTTCCCCAACTAAGCATCACCCAATAGATAACTTTGTTTGCTTAGGGGTGAAACCAAATTGAAGGGGAGTTTTTGTGTTGTATAAGAATTAATCTGTATTCAAATTTGTAACTGATTGTGGTATTTAAATTTCGAACGCGCCAACTATGTAAAAGCTTAATTATTAAAAGTCCTTTCAAAATGCTTTGTCACTTAATGGTTATTTAGGTGATTTTGTAATGATATTTATGTAGTTTTCGTGAGCAGTGTCTGTCCTA
The DNA here is from genome assembly GCA_011009095.1 of Ignelater luminosus. NCBI lineage: Eukaryota > Metazoa > Arthropoda > Insecta > Coleoptera > Elateridae > Ignelater > Ignelater luminosus. The sequence continues at coordinate 368,996 of VTPC01091261.1, read as the reverse complement.
TTTTCGCTATCCTTGTTCTCATTCCGTGTAAACTTGAGATATCAGGTCAGGTCCTCGCGGGCTCCAGGAGTCCTTGTGGTGATCGCGTAGCAAGTGGTTCCTATTGCGCCGCTGCGAACATCTCCTAACACTGTACTCACCTCCTCCTGCTACCAGTTTGCTTTATTCTGGCATTTGTGTTTCTGTACACTAACGGCTGCATATTTTGCGTTGTTATTCTTAATTGATTTATTGTCTAACGCTAACTTTGTAGGTTGTTGTCCTTTTCATTTCCTCAATGACTTTCAGTTTTACATATTTTATATCTAAATTACACAAATTAGGTATTCATTAGTAACATTATTAGGACGAATTTAGCAATATACATCGCTAATAAGTACCTACAAGAATTTTCTTTCGTGGACGTGTAAGAGTAAAGAATTGCATAATAGATGTAGAAAAAGCCGTACAAAATTATCAATTTCAAATGCGTAGCGCTCTAGTAGGTATGCGGAAGTCATTAGTGGGCCATAAAGTGGTTAGTATTTGATGGGGATAGTGTACAGATGCTCTGCTTTGTTCCAGTCACAGCCACCGCGACCGAGGAAATCTTCCGCATATCGATCCGCACTCGGCTGTTGCCCAGCAACCAGAGTCAATCTGGCCAACACAGGGAAAAGAAGGATATTTTTTTATTTATTATCCTCCATTATCCCTTTTGGATCGGACGCTTTCGGATTGCGTCGGTATCGCGAGCGCTGACAGGCGGGGTGATGATGAAATATGGGGCACGTGGTTAGACTTGAAACGACGTCACTCGACGCCGAATCGACGCCACGGCGCCCGTATAATGCCGCATTACCGGGGAGGCCAGGCGAGAAAAGGTTTTGCTATAAGCAATTCCAGACCGACACTTGTAAAATATGACGTAAATATTTATGGATAGGTTACTTGCGGATTTAGACGACTTGGTTTCTGGAAAGGATAAACTTCAAAGTCATTTTTATGCGTCATTGCACACCATATATATTTTGCAATTCGAGATCACAAATATATACTTTTCCGTTCAAGGGAAATGTGTAAGTAATTGTCTCTTCTACGGCGTTGTTTCCGTGCTGCAAATTATGGAGGTCAAACGTCTCTTTACTACTTCTTTCTATTCGTATTTGTCCATACAAATGAATCCTTAGTTTTAAACGAAACCAGGTCAGTAGAATTATCGTTTATGAATCCTGCTCTCTCATCTAGAAATTAAATATAAATTCGTAACATATTTGTGTATTTTATTACACGCAATGTAATAGTATTTATAAAGAATATTACGATGAATCAGTACAGAACCGACGACGACTTGCACAAGCGCCGTTATGATTGATCAAGGATAGATATACACATCAAGCTATTTGGAGTGACTGCCTTCCATTTAGGTTCAAATCGGCAAAGTGATTCCTAGCATCGCATCACAGAATACACGCGGTTGGCATGGCAACATGCACTGAAATACTCGACATCTGAACATCATTCAGGATTAAACAATTCTAAAACAAAATTGAGTCATCCAAACCAATTCAGGCACGTCAGGTTCTTTGGTTTTGGTCATTGAACTGTATCTTAAATTTAGTTCAATTTCAATTATTGTAGCTCATTCCCTAATATGTCGTCCCAATATATCTTTCTAGAAACTATAATTATCCAACAAAAGGAAGCTTTACAAGGCTATTCTCCTTTATTAGTGAGTTGGTGATTTAAAAGCTGTACATAATAAGCTGTTATTATTATTTCTTTTTGTTAATAAGATAAAAAGAAATCATCTAATGCAATTATTAGTAGTAGAGATTAATAATGTAAGTGATGAAGTTCTATCTGTAAGTGAAAATGAGAAACTTCAAATATTAAAATAAAATAAAGTGCAATTAATATAAACTAATGAATGAAGTAGGTGTATGTGTTTAGATAAACTTTTACTAGAGTTACGTAATATAAAAGACTGCGAAATGTTTACTTGTCCACTATATTTTGTTGGAATAATAAACACGCAATCACCTTTCCTTTCGCGATGCGGTATGATAATTGATAAATCAGCTGACATAAAATTTATTTTAGATAGTGCTATTTAGAACAAATGCTAATCAAAATATACTCTTTAGATTTTTGGTACTAAATAACCGTTTACTTCTGTAATTGTTTCATTCCTAAAACTTTATCTCTCTATCATTTGCTAAAATACATTTTTAATTCCACTTTTTTGATTGGGTCTAGTTTCTTAACCTTACTAACATTTGTTGATTTCTTATAGTTTCTAATAATATTGCATTTTATCGCCTGGAAATTTGATTCACTTTATACTAGATTATAAGCATTATTAACTTTTATCAGCTTCTAAGATCTGTTTGTATTAGTAAGTATCATTGTAATATTATTCCTACAGTGTATACTCTTCTTTAACATCTCCTCTTATGCATCTAGGCTGATTAAGCTGCTCTATCGAACACAGAACAATCTGTTTATAATGTGACCATGTGAGAAATTAACCCTTGTACCCCAACTTCTATTTAAATAAAATCATAATCGTCTTTCCTTTGCTCTCGAACCTGCTTTCGGAATTCTCTGTTTACGCTAATCTCGCTGCATTCTGCTTCTAGTACCATGTTCTCTACAGCAGTTGTTTTTCTTGCTTTTTGTGAATAATCCTTTGCCTCGATCCCTGTATTGTTGCCAGACGGTCGACTTAGGATTCCTGTATGATTGTAACAAACAAGAAATATTTCATTCTATTCAATATCTAATTTGAGATATTTAAGGTTAGAGAAGGATAATTGCTCTGACTCATGCCAATTGTTTGCTGTAGCACATGTGCTAACAGCACGTATTGTAACATCTATAACCTCCCTTTCTTCTTACGTCAAAAAAGGTCGGTTCATTGTCCTTATTCACTACCTCTAGATAATTTGCTATCAAATATTCTAGTAGATTCTCTTCTCGTTTGTTGTTTGTGATAGAGCTCTATTAGTCTTTTTACGTTCTCTGGTGGTAGGTTGTATTTTGGTTATAAGGTAAACATGTGAATCTGAGTATTATCTCCCTCTCACTCCCTGCTCTAATTGCCACTGGGTGTTTACACAAACAAAGGATACTGATTTAATACTTTTATTGGCTGTTAGGTATACAAATTTCTAGATCGTCATAATTGATTTGTCTTTCTCTCTTTCCTCTAGTCCACTAATTCTACCTTTGTAAGTTCAGAATTTCTGGACTAAGACAATCTTTATGATCTCCTTAATCATAAATGCACTATGGACAGCTGTTCTACTGTGATATCAATCTTAGCCAAACGGTTAATAGCTCGTCTATCACTCGTCGGCTGCTGCTGAGTACTTCAAAGAGACCTCGGTGTTAGGAACAATTTTGTTATTGGACGTACCATATTGGTACTATGACTAATACCGAATGAGCAAGAATATTCTAGATACGAGGTAACTATGGACGTATTTTAAATACAAATATGTTTGTTTTTGACTAATTCGGATATTTAATTATTACCAGACAATCTCTCAGATTTGACATTTGAAGATGAATGATTTCATTTTCGTTTATTTTTATGAAGGTATTTCCCAAAGCAAAAAAAAGATTTGTAATCGAATCATACTTTCAAAATGGTGTTTGCGTAAATGGTGAACGAACCTACAATACAAGGCCATGTATGGATGAATTTCGCAACTAGTTTTCCGGCTTTGCATTTTTGGAAGTGGAATTCTTTAAATAATTGTGTCCAGTTGTTCCGATAAATGGGAAGCGTGCATTGTAAGGACGGTAGCAACAGACCAGCTGTTTATACGGCTAGTACCGTTGAGAATGTCGGGGCACGCATAGATGAAACATCAACAATTTCATTAAAAAGATTGTCTCAGCAAGTTGAATTGTCTTACGGAACCGTCAGAATAACAGTGAAAAACGTACTGCGGAATCCCCACATCCCCACCAAGATCACCAACCTGACTATCCTGAACTATTTTGTTTTCCTCTTCTTGTAAAACAGGATTTGTAAGAACTCTATACAAACATTGCCTGGATTAAGAGACTGTATTGTTGAAGAATGCTTTCTTATTACACAGACAATGCTCCAGAATGCATTTGAAAATATGAAGCAGAGAGTTAATTTGTGTTTGCAAGAAAATGGTGTCATTTTCAACATTTGTTGTAATGGTCTGTTGTTGTAATTTGCAATTATAATAGTTATTTATGTAAGAAGAGTGTAAAGTGAAGTGAGTGGGTTTACACTTTACACACTTTACACTCGAGTTGTCTACAATATATATTGCACGACCGTATATTAAAGAAAATAATAAAGAAAAACCATTGGCGGTAGATTAAAAAATGAAGTTGGCCAAGATCATACGAACGCATAATTATTTCATTACGACATCGATACGGCCATTATAATATCGATACGTGAAATTAATTGCAAATGTTTATAATTGTCAACTTTCGACATTGACAACTAGTATGTACGTAAAATGGATGTCCACTGTACTTTAAAACTTGAAGTATCCGACATATGAAGTGCATCAATTAAAAACCGCTACTGCCCTAATTATAAGCTGAAATATTCTCTACTTTTCCTAATTTGTAAAAGTCATATAAGCAGTCGTAGCTCAGATTAGTTAAGATAAGCCTTACATGCAGTAACTCTTGGCTCTAATAAACATACTATGTCACCGTGAAGCACATGCATAAGTATCCAGAATTAAGATTAAAATAATTAAATTCGAAAAAATGATTTTTAAAATATAAGTAGAACTCTTCAAAGTGCTTGTAACTATTTCATGATCTAGATACTTTCTAAGCCCAAGTAACCAAAGTTCCCTTTGCCCCAAACAAAGGCCCAAACGTACAAATTCTGTTCAGTTCAAATTTAATAATCGCACGACTTTTGGTGAGTGACAACATTACAATTACTTGATGACTGTGGAATTTTTGGTTGCTGTCTCTATCTTGCCTTGGTCAGCCAGAAGAAATGGAAACATTAAAGTACTGCGCCTGGGTAGAAGTGTTAAGGGCATAAAATCGATACCAGCGTCTAGTGAAATTGCAGCACAGCTTTCGACATCCGAGCTGTTCTCGTCGGTGTTTATCCTTCACATGCAGAGGGCCTACTTGGATCAGGAAGTTGCCGCCATATTTATCTATCTGGTAGATTGACAGTTTAACCAGTAGCATCTACGAAAAGCATCAACAATGGGACCAAAAGACATACGTACGTCATTTTATAATAGCATTGAACAATTTCAATCGCACCTACTTTCTGAATAATCTGCATCGGGCATCTTAGTGTTTGGATTCATCTCCACCAATGCCTTACTGAATGAACAATATGGAAACTAAATTTAACAACTCATACAAGTAGGAAGACAAACATCAAATAAAATAGCGGCAAGTAAAGGCTTTCGTCAAAGTTACTGCATCTCACTAACACTCTTAACATATTTATAGTAAGTGCATTCTTGGAATGGAACACGAAATGTGGACAAATGGGTTTACCAATAAGAAATTATTTTTGTACATCTTACTTCTTGCAAACGATCACACTGTTATTTTGCAAGACAAAGACATTAGCTAGACGTGCGGGAGGATTTGGAAAATTACAATGAGAAAAACATTTAATAACAACATAGAGCGTTCTTTTTAAAGCTGCAGATTATTACATTTGCAACATATCACAAATCAAGGAGTAAGAGACAGGATGGTAATGGAGAAATAAATAATAAATATAATAGAAGAGAACGACTGGTATGGTATGAACGTGTCAGAAGAGGCGCAGAGCATAATTTGAAATATACTAAAATATGCCTATTTTTGACTAACTTCTAACAAAGTCATTGTAATGAAATTTTATTTTCTTGAAGTATTACAAAAATTACAAAAAATTCCAAGAGAACTAAGAATTTTAAAGCAATCTTTATTACTAAGATTTTAGACAAAACTAGCGATGAAAGAGTCTAAAATATAAATCACTAAATAAATAAAAGCCAAGTCTGTGAGTTTTTATAAATATTTAGGTAAGTATATAAAAAGTACGGATTTTCTTTATTAAGTATTATGTTGTTATAATTGTATAATTTTTCATTTTGGTCTACAATGTGGTCCCATCAGTAACTGCAAGGTTTTTCCTGTTCACCGTCCTATATCCAATGTAGAAGTACGTTTGGGAATTAGAAGTTACGACTTCGCTTTTACGTTTACCAAACAAGATGTATTTATTTTGCTGACATATAAAACAAAAACAAGCAAAACAGGAAACAAAAATAATGAGGTTTTCCTGATACAATAAAGTGGCTAAAAATAATTCTGGAAATATCTTTCTCCATATGCCTGTAAAGATTTATTTTCCAAATAACCTGTGTTTTGGAAAATATCAGAGATAGACGTTGTATATTGGGAGTCGCGTCGAATCTCAATTTATGATTTAATATTTGTTAATAGCGTCAATAGGGCATATTAAAAATTATACAAATTCATTTTAAAATCTCCTCTTAAGTGAACCCGCATTCTATTCTGTTTACAGTTCTGATGAAGTTGTTTGGTGTTGAATACTAATTTTAGCAAAATTAGGCAACTTCTGAAAATTTAATTCAAAACGACACAAAAACCAGTACTCGCATAACTTTTGACCTTTCATCGTTAGCTTCAATTATTTTTTATACAGATGGTATGTTTTTGCATTTGCAAAAAATAAATTTATGAGTGTTTGAGAGAGGCATATATTTCAATTCACTTAGTACGCCCATCTATTTATGTGATTAATGTAATCAGGAACATACCAAGATCCAAAGGTTTGGCAAAAGTATGACTTGTGAACTAAAATTGTTCAGAGATGTACCAATCTTAAGACATTACAGTTTTCAGTTATGACAGTTAAAACAACGTATAGCACATTAAAGTGCCATATTAATATTTTCATAAAAGTTTTTCAACTTGAAATCATACATCTTTTTACAAAAGAATTCAAGCAAATCATCTTACTTACCTTAGATAGTACTAATAATTAATGACTAAGTTTTAGATTTCTGTAATATCTGTGTACATGATATTTATTGCCTATAATATACCTTTTTACAAACAATTTGTTAAAATCACGAACCACAAAACACAATAAATTAATTAAAATACAATAAAATCTCCAATAAGCGGACACTGTCGGTTGAACACTTCTTGTCTGTTTGTTGGGAGCGTGTCTTAGTAACATTTTAGTTCTACAAAATTTGTCCTTTTGTAGAAAGTCTCCGCTTATAGGGAGTGTCCGTAATGGGATGTTTTACAGTATAGGTAAAGTAACACGAATAATTTTAAAATTACTATTGTTCCATACTGTAAATGTCACGTCCGTATCAAGAAAGAACTAGATTTCTCGCTTCGTATTTAAAGTTGGTATCAGATTAACTCCCCAAATTCTAGATTTTATTGTTTTAAATTTTGCTGCCGGTTTGGCTCAACTAAGTGGATTAGTCATGATCAAATTATTCCACTGCAATAAAACTCTTGTTTTATCTCAATGATATTTATGTAGTTATAAATTTGTACATTTCGAGAACATTTGATTTTTTTTGAGACGTAAGAGTTTTTTCCTATAAAGTCCAAAATCACAAAATTATCTTGTAGAAACTTTTCATTTCATTATTTGATATAGGTGGTATTATTATTCTGTATTATCATTAGACAGTTAATGTTTAGCTAAATCTTTGCTTAATAGTTGGTTTCTCCTGATAAATTTGCCTTTATTCCAACCCATTCTTTCCCAAAAGCCAATTTGCCCACCTCCTTCTAAAGAGTTTTGCTACAGATGGATCAAAACTCAAAAATAAAATCTTCTTATTCTTTAGGAAGACGTGGCGTCTGTTTGATCTGGATTTTTATGCTATTGTTGTTCTAGGGATGTTGATTGCCACCTGTCTTTCCATTGTTTGGGCGGTCTTCCTGGTGGTCTGTTCCCGGGCTTATTTGGCTAGTCTGGTGTCTGCCATTCTCATTACATGGTTATTCCATTCACGTTTTCTTGCGTTTGCCCATCTTACCGCGTCCTCGACTCCACATATTTGTCTTACATGGGTATTTTCTGTCTGTCCCACAGTGTGTATCCTGCTATAGCTCTAAGAGTTTTCATTTCGGTTGTTCTCAGTTGTCTTTTGGTTATAGCGCTAATAGCTCTGGTTTCGACTCCGTATGTCCATCACGGATCTAACACATGTTTTATAGATTCTGGATTTGCATTTGATGGTCGGATTTTTGTTTTTCCAGATTACTTGTTTAAGGTGTCCAGATATAATGGCTGTTGACATGTTGTCTAACCTCTTCTTTGAGATTGCTACTACTGTTTATTTTCACCCCGAGGTAATCAATACACATCATCTCTTCAATGATAATGTTGTCGTACACTTCCAGTTTGCATCTCAAAGGTTCTTTTGATATTGTCATTAATTTTGTCTTCATTGTGGAACTTTTCATGTTATATTTTTCTAAGGTGGTTTTGGATGTGCTAAAACGACGTTGTAGGTCATCTTCGGATTCCGATAATAAGACTGCATCGTCCGCATAATATAGTCTGTGTATAAGGTGGTTGTCCAGTTATAACCAAGACCCCGTTCTTTCACTGCTTGCACGATCTTGTCATGATGATGTTAAATAACAGTGGGTTCAAACTATCGCCTTGATATATTCCTATGTTGGTTTTTATTTTTGCAGTTAATTTTTTATTTACTCTTAATTTGGTGATGTTGTCGCTATTAAGGTATTTGATTAGTGTAAAGTATTCCTTAGGCACGCCTTTCTCCTAAAGTATATGTAAGACATCGTTTAGCTATACACGGCCAAACGCTTTTGTTAGATCTATAAAACAGATAAATGCGGGTTTGTTATATTCGCTTGTTTTTTCTGCGATCTGCCTTAAAATAAAGGTGTCATCTAGGGTGGATCTGTTTCTTCTGTTGTTCTTCACTCATCGGTATAATGTGAGATATTTCTGTTGCAATAATACTTGTAAAGAGCTTCATTACCAAGTTTAGCAGAGTTATTCCTCTGTAGTTTGAAGCTTCCTTTTTGTCTCCTTTTAATAGCAGAATTGTGATACTTTGTTTCCATTCTGTTGGTATTTCTCGGTACTTTATTATTTTCTTAAATAATTCAGTTATTTCTTGCGCTAGTGATTCTCCCCCATATTTTATAAATTCGTTGCTTATTTGGTCTTCGCTGGGGAGTTTTCTATTTTTGAGTTTTGTATTGCGTTTCTGACCTAAGAATAATTGTTGTTTGTTCATTATCAATTTACTAAACTACCGAGGAGAGATGCTAACCGAGTTTTGCGCCCTCAGTAAACTAAGGATCAATAACACCTTCTTTAAACACAAACCACAACACAAATACACGTTCATAGATAACCGTGACAACAAATCAGTAATTGACTATGTAATTAGCAACAAAGCCATACGTCCTAAACAGATCTTAGATATAAGAAGTTTAACATCAGCAAACATAGGTTCAAACCATATCTTGGTTCTTAGCAAATTTAGTATGTTTAACATTCCAAACAAAAAAATTTCTCAAATACACGTTGAAAAGTTTAATATACAAGCTCTAGAAGGACAAAGTACTAGACAATTATATGTAAACCGTTTGCAAACCAACATATTGCAAACAATCCAATAGGTAAAAATAACGTCGAAAGTAGCTGGAACACATTGAAAAACATTATCAGTAAAGCAACCGAAGAAGCCACTGGAAAGAAAAGAGTAAATATAAACGCAAAACCGAACACCAAACCATGGTTTACTGTAGAAGTTAAAGAGATTACGGATAAAAAGAAAAAAACTTTCTTAGAATCAAAAAGTAAGAAGACGAAAGAAGCATAAGAAAAGTACGTTATAATTCTAAACCAGGTAAACGGCAGAATTCACAAAATAAAGAATGAATACTGACAAAAATTCAGCACATACATGGAACATAATATGTACGGATCACAGAAACGAATATAGAAAATCCTTAGAGACCTAAAAAAGCCAATAAATGGAAATGTAGAAATAAAAGCTATTGATGAAGAAAGATCTGTACAACATTTCAAACAACTTTAGGATGACGAGACAAACACCATAGGTAACAATGATAAAGAAAATTAAAATCTAATGTCAAATATCCATTTAGCGTAAAATGGTACTTTTTCACTTGAAAAAACTTTTCCTGCTAACTGCAATGAACATGGTTTTCTTAATTCAACCTCTTGTTTGAAAGATATAAAAACTAACCAGTCTTTCATCAACTATATTAGTAAAACATCTAAGTTGGTTCTGGTTTGTGTCAGTTTGACTTCCAAACCGCCTTCAAACAACGGAACGCCCTTTAGAAGAGCACACTTATCATTTTGAAGTCGAGATTGTTGGATGATTTGAAGCTGAAATATTAATTAAAGTCGACTTGATTTACCATAGTAAAGCATTGAGTAAAAAGTAAAAAACAGTCCAAGCGAAAATGCAGCTTGCACATAAACGAGAGGATTGAAATTGGCCCAGCTGATGTACAAGCACAATCAATGTTTCTTCAGGTTTAGTTCTTAATGTTCTGCTTGAGTTTACTCTCTCAGTCTATTTTGCTGCTTCTAATTGTCTAAACTAAAATAGTAATTGGGGGGATCTTGCATATATATACCTAGGCATTGAGGTGGTCAAATTACTATGCTTCTGGGAGTTTGAAACTTATTTTTTTTGCTACTCTTTTTATTATCTTTGTGTATACCATACTGGAACCAAATAACCAAAAAGAATTTAATGAATGTATTGTCTAAAATGGTTTTTGCTATTCGTGATCTTATACAAATCCAATTGTTGACTTCGATGTTTGAGATGATGTAAAACTTTTTGTTAGAAAGCGTTTCTGGTAACTTCAAAAAGCTTCTGAGTTCGAGATTTTCCCAAGAATGCAATAAACTGATGTTAGTTTTTCCAAATAGCTATCCTAGTTAGATTGCAAACTGAGAATTTCTACGAATTGTACATCTAGTGTTTTAGTGCAAATAAGTCATATATAGTGGCTGTCTTGGAGATGAGTAGAAGGATGTAATCTCAAAGTATTTTAAGGAAAAGTTCATGTCAGCCCAAGACTATGTATGCTACTCGGATTGGTTTTTTAGATCACAATAGCACTTCATACAGTCGTTCTTTCTGCCTATTTGTCTGTTTTCTACTCTTGCAATAACTGAAATACTTTCATCAACAAGTTTTCAAGTTTCTTGGATATGTCAAATTTGAAAATGGGCACTAAAACACAAACCGGAAAAATTGATTTTGGGTTTTAGAATTTTTTAACTGGAACATGACTGGACGAA
>VTPC01091261.1:295215-352523 GCA_011009095.1 Ignelater luminosus | reverse complement strand
GTCTTTTTGTACTTAATTAATGTTTAAAGGTAAAATTTCGCAATTTTAACCATGTGAAATATTAGGATAGGCACAACAACTTCTACCTTATTAACAATAATTTTTGATTAAATAGATAAAGTTATAATAAACAATATTACAAGGGTTGATAAAGGATCGGGTTATTCTAGCAGTATCTGACAGTTTGTAGGAAATTATGTGTTCAGATACCTACTACGCAAAGTGTAAAACATACAGGTACTTTATCACCGTTATTTACAAATCAAATTTTATTCCATCCAAACCTTATCAGTGTGACTGTCTCTTTCTGCGAAACATTTTTCCTACAAGATTTTTATTTTAAAAACTAAGTTAAAGAAGATTTACTGTAACTCCTATCGTTATTAAATTTAATAACAATTTGCAGGGAAGATACAACGCTCGACATCCTCTATTTCATCATCGTACTATATACGCATCGCATATAATCAAATAAACATCGATTATAACATTTCACTCGGTGATTCACCAGTGATGGGGTCTATTACATTGAGTGCCGCTGATTTGCACTTTGCCGTTCGTACTTTAGTTCCAATAACATTTAGATAAAACTGAAATTGATGTTTATAGGATCTGCGCGTTACCATCGATTGCACTATAAATTTTAACGCGGCTTATTTAATAGAAAATGTTATCAACAATTTTGTTTCCTTTTATTATTTTGGAAAATCGGGACACGTTACAAAACCTGTGACACGAGACGCCTATGTTGACAGGAGGGTTGTTATGATTTGTAGCCCTATTCTAGCTGTGACTGTGGGAGGTGCTATGTTCCCATCAGCCTCCCGAACCCTACTTATAATGTGTTACGTTGGAGGGTAAATGACAGACAACATTGTAGTGGATCAAATTTGTGGCATATGCCCCCTTGTGTTCATAATTTTCTGGATAGTATTCTACAGAAGTTGTTGTGATTTCATTTATCAACTATCTCCTATTTCTTGTTGGTTGGGAATCTAATATTTTGACGATGATATACCAAGTATTCGCTTTGTTGCTTACTAGGGAGCATTTTTTTTCAGAAACTAGAACATAAAACAATCTCTGACACGTTTCACGATTCACAAATAAAATGTGAAACAATTTAATATAATCTAAATATCATATGTTATTTACATTCATTTTGACTACCTGTTTAAGAAACCGCTTTATTAAATTTGTCAAAATAATAATAAATGACATATATGCGTGAGCAGGGCGTGAGAATTTAAAATAGAAACTGTAGCGGAATTCTTTTAGTATAAATTAAGTACATAGTAAATGACACGGTTTTATATTTGAAAAAAGAAGTTAGTCTGGAATTTCTTTTTTTTTAATTTCTCACAATTCTCTAATTCGTTAAATTATACGAAAGATGTGGATATTGCGATTTAAATTGTTTTGTAAAATTTTAGTTAGTTAAAGTGTGTTGAATTTTTTTCGTAGCTGCTAATGTGGACCTCTTACAAGATGAAGGTAAGATAAATTATTTAAGCCTAACGTTGAAAAAATAAATGTATGTCTTTAATTCTATCTTAATAAAAAAGGAATGGTGTACGGTGTAGCACCTTAGAGGTGCTGGTGTTATTATATTTTTTTTTTATAGAGAAAATTAGTTTTGCACGTTCTCGTTATAAAAATACTTTTCCCATGCGAATTTTTACAATTCTTATCGTTAATTTGGTAAACTTTCGTTGAATTAAAGAGATTATTTTATTTATACAACAAAAGTTTTTATTTTCATCTAATGAAACTTACATCAAAGAAAAACTAAACAGAATACAAATTGGGCAAGTACAAATGTACAAATACGTCCAGATTGAAAAAAAATATTTAACATTTTAAACTAGACAAGCATTTGTTTTTGGGATTTAACATAAAGTTTATTTATTGCGCAACACTTTATTTTTTATTATTATTTAGAAAACTAGCTCTTTGAATGTTAACGTTCAGGAAGAGGCCGAATAAACTTTTAGACTGGTTCAGGTATCAGTTCGGAGGAAGAACTAGCAAGAAACCTCCGAAGATTCTTTTAAAACAAACAATACAAATTTTGATGCACAAATATATAAATAAACGGTCCCAACTTGAAACCAACAAGACACAGCAATATACAATAAAATAATTAAATGTCACATAAAAGCAAGCAATAATATGGTACCAACATAACCAATAATACTTAGCAAAAATAATTATAAATAAGACAAAACACATAATAAGCGATAAGTTGGCATAAGTTCATTTCATAAGAACTTGGTGAAATTCGGAGATAAATAAATGATAAAATGAATGTTCGGAACACACAACATAATGCACATTTCAAATTCACTTGTTGCCACATAAATTAAACTAGTCCTGCTCTCTCCATTACTCGGATATGTACTTATAGCACTCATCATCAAACAAAACTGAAGAGTATGTTAGCAAAGACAAAGGGAAGAGACCGCACTCTATTACAATAGCTCCTTAGTCTCCAGCCGTAGCCAAAAATTGTGAACAGTCTATCATTCCCCGCAATAAATATACAAACCAAAAGCACAGAACTATTAAGATAGTGCTTCGTGCCTCAAATAAAACATAATAAATAAAACACCCGGAACTATTAAGATAGTTCTTCGGGTCAAAATAGTACATAATAATAACTGCTGCCCAAGGGTGGAGAATGCTGCAAGAGAAAACATTTATAACAAATAAACACACAAAAACAATGGAGAATGTAGACTGCCACCACGGATGAAAATGTTAAGATTACACCAAGGCAGTTCACACTATAATAAAGAGAGCCATCGACCACTAAATTCATGTGCATTTTATAATATTTACTGGTGCTCACATGTCACAGTTGAGTATCAGAACATTCATGAAATGCTAGTGTATGAAAATAAATCTAATCGTCTTGTATGTTGTTTTGTAATATTTAATACAACTGAATTCCAAACTAAATTCTGTATATTCTGTAAACTTGATCAGTGATCACAAGATAAATGCATACAATACAAAAGCTTTCTTAATTTCGTTTCACAATTGCAACAAAGAAAAATATACTTAGTGAAATATGATGATCTTAAAAGCATTCAAAATGCCTGCGTTAATAACACAGAAACCAGTTGAATAAACATTATAAGTCTACATGAGATGCATGATTGTTACATAAACACAAAGAAAGCCACGTGGTTTCTTACAAGCAATTTTTAATATCTGTTTAAATCTCGTCTACCTCAGCATAATCACAAATATAAAATAAAAATAAAAATAGATAATTGAGTTCACTTCACCCTCAACATGGTATTTTTCAATAAAAATCAAAAATGTATTTTACATCAACAGGAAATTAATTTTACAGTCTCCGGATCCATCTCACCCCTTTGGTAGCCACAACTCAAGAGAGAGCGTGTTTCTCCCTCAACCCCCAGCATCCCCTCCTATCGCCAACCCCATCCCACTCTTTCCAAACATTTCAAAGATGCAGTGATGGTAACCTATTTTTTTTTCTAACGCGCGAAATTTAAAATTTAAACCTGGATATCACAATAGTAAATGTGGCTGAAAATCATCAAGAGATATAAACAACTATGAAATACGTTCAAATGTGTTAGAAACATACGTATCAAAGTTCCACAAAAGTCTGAATCCACCTAATAGTCAATTGTATCAATGGCAATTGTTCTTAAAGATAATGGTTGTGCTTTTCTTAAATTCTTCTTTTCGTGTGAAGTATTTTGCATTAAAAAAATAAATAATGAAATCTTATTCACAAACAGCTTTACTTACTTACTTACTTACTCCATGGAGCTGAGTTTTTGAAGAATCATGGCTTTCCAAACTATAGTTTTATAGAGAGCGATGATTAATGGCCTTCCAATCTAGCTTAGCTAGGCGTTCACAATTAATTTGCGTTTTTATTTTTTGAGGTGTTACACTTTCATTCCTTTATTCCGTTGCACTAGATCTTATTTTGCTTTGCTTACTATTTTCATCCACTCTGTTCGATTAATTGTTTCTTTTTTCATCTTTGTATTTGTTTCCATTCTTACTTAGCTTTTTTTGGATTGTATAACTAGTGGTTATTGGTCTACTCTTTCGATCTTTTCCCTTCCTAATCTCCTTTTATTATTTCCCGCATCTATTCTGTGAGCGTTTTCCTCACTGACTTATCCTTTTACTGCTTATCTTAAATACTATAATGTGGATCTTGTAACGGTTCCTTACTTTGTATACAATAAATGTTTAACTTTTTTAAAATCCCGCCAAGAATTTATTTATTTAGGTTGGTATGGAAACAACAAAACAAAGCAAGTTCGTATTTTCAATTGATTAAATTAACTTTGAATTTTAATTATCATTGAATTTAATATTTGGGTTGCTCATTTGTTATATGAAATTAGAAATTGTGTACTTTTGTTTTTTTTTATCTATTTAATTTATCCTTTTTAAAAAAATAGAACCTTTTGGAATCTCAGTAACTCCTCCTTGCGGGATAAATTTAAATTGTGTCTGTAATTCAACAATTTTTTATTATTCTTGGTTTTCTTGTATATAAATTTTATTTTCGTTTGACAATTTTTTTAGAGTTCCTAATTCAAATTGAAAAAAGTAAAATAAAAATCGAAAATCGAAAATCATCAATTGCCCTTTTAAACTAATTTTTATAGGTTAAGTCATTTTCGTATTTTGAATTCAACGCGTAACTGGCTTACGCTTCTTTATGTTGATTGATTATTGTGACGTCCATCATTGAAGCACAAGGTGATTTGTTTTGTTGGGGATTCATTCCCCAATGTGTGAGTTTTAATGAAAACCTTTTGTCGTCGTTAAATTCCATTAAACCATACTGTGGATCAACTTCGTATTTTGGTTATCCTGCGATTATTCTCTGCAGTCTGGTCCAGGAGAATTGGGATTTAGCTTCGTAAAATTGAAGAAACCAACAAAAAAATTCGGTAATTTGTCTGAGATCGAACTTGAAAAGGCAATATTGCGCAATAAGACTTTATGGGCGTGGTCGCCTTTCCCGGTAATTGCAAATATATATATAGCTCTGGTGAGTTGATAAAAAAAATATGATTGCACGTACATCACCGCTTAAAATACTCTGTATTGTGAGAAAAAGTAGCTGTGCAATACAAAATCGTTTTTCCTTTGGTTTAAATTATTGATTTTTTTGTAAAGAAAGCATACGATAGCTTCAACTTTAATCATGTTACTACAAATATAGATAAGTGTAATCAAAGAGCTTTGTTTATTGTGTTGTGTAAAAGTTGTTTTAAAAGACAAAAACATTAGTATGATTTTAAACTATTGATCATTATATTATTAATAATATAGTTAGCAGTAAATTATAATAAAATTTGTGAAGAGCACACAACTTTGTAAGAAAGTACAATGGAATATCATTAAAATGCAAAGATTTCCTTTTATTTACCTGAAAAATTGAAAATCTCCCTACGTTGGCTAAAATACACAAACAACAGCCCTACTTTATATTTTTGAATCCAACATCTATAAAGTCATAAAGAACTCGACACATAAAGCCTGCAAAACTGGAACATAGAAATTTTGATAAAACCTGCAGTTATCATTTTTTTATGTTCCATGACTGGTTTCCATTTGCAAAAAATGTTTCTGATTCATTTCCAAAAGTCGACGCTGCCGTAGATTTGAATCTGGTAACGGGAAATTGAATTCAATTTAAATAAGATTCAAATAATCTTTAGATACTACCATATTAGAAATGGGATTTTCTGTGTTACTTTGGCTGAAAATTTTGGAACAATCGGTTTCATCACGAACTACGCAAGTATCATTAAGCTTTATGTTGTAGTTGGGATAGGGGAGACACATTTATGTAAAACTTTCATTTGACTTTCATTGATCATCGCTTTATCTGTTTCACGTCTGCCCAGTGACAACTCGTGAAGAGGCGCTTACTCGGCATTTACCTCTTTCTCGCGCTAGGCACTCTAAACTAAGTAAATTAATATGATCGTCGGTCTGGCAACACTTTGAAAAAAGCTGAACCGACGTCCATAAAGCAATGCATCTGAGGATACTTTTACTTACCCATCTCCACCTTTTGCTAGTTAAAGTTTCTCTGACAAACGAACATTTGATTCTTGTTAAAGTAGATAACTGGGGAGAATCGTACAGGTATGTTCGGTATTATAAAAACTCCTTTGGAGCCTCCCTGTAGAAAACCAAAAAAGGAAAATCATCTACGTTCAACCTTCTTTTCTCAAGTATTTGCTGTCATCTGTCACCTTCGTGATTACAGAATATATTTTCAATTTTTAAAAGAGGTAACTATGGAAAACAAAAAATCCAGAAATTATTACTGTTAGTAGTACATATTGCTTGTCATTCTGATAAAAATTCATTTACTTATTTAGTAATTATTTAACCCTATATGACCTGTAATGACATCTCGTCTCGTATAACTTTAATCTTCATTTATTTAAAGAAACTTAAAGAATAAAATCTATATGTATATGAGATTATGTCGCTTGCCATAATATGTTAATTTTTGCCTACTTACATGCAGCGAGATAAATTGAATATACTCTATGATTATAATAATTATTATAGAAAGGACTTCAAAGAAAAATAACTCCCTTGGAATAATTAATGTCCAGAAGTAATCAATGAATGGGAAAAGTGAAAACGACCTTTTCATAATGACCGACAGCCTAATGAAAAATTCACAATTACCAGTCAAAGATTCTAGATCTCGTAGGGCTTTTCAAGAACAATCATAAAGAAAGCAAGATATTTTATAGGCCTCTAGACCTTTAGAAAGCGTTATAGAGTAAGATAAATAGCACTACAACAAACCTTTCTTGAAGACAAGATGCTTGTGGAATTACTTAATAGTATTGTGGCCTTTACCTGAGTATTGTTTTACATCTTCAGGTTTGAATATCGGTGCTTCATTATTGGAGTGCATTCGCACAAGATAAAAGTGGATGTTTGTAATGTCATTTTAAATTAACGCGTAAACATTCGACTTCTATCTTGATTTATGTTAGAAGTAGATATTTATTCTCTTTTTCCTATTGTAAAATTTACATTGGTTTATTTTATTGAATAGAAACTCATTTATTGGGACTTTATAAAATTATATTTTTGCGTCGAGGCTTGATAATTAATGTTTCGATAGGATTTTTCCTGTCGCTGAAGCCGACGGAATTTCGAGAAATAATTGCTCCTTGAAGCGGTGCGAACATTCAGGTACCGTTTACACTGCCGAGTCAGTTTTAAAATTTTCCATTCCTAATGGCAGGTCCCATGTATATTACCCTTCGTTAGTGTGATAGGGCTTGTGTTAATTCCAGTTGTCACGTGAAAGGGTGACCGCCCGCAAGGCGAAGCCGCCTGAAGCGTCACTTTTTTGGTGTTAGGAATTTTATTATGCAAGAGAGGTCTTGTAAAAATTCCAGAAAAACGTCGCATTGACAGACTAAATATTGTGTGGTGTCGTAAATAAGTTTGGCATATCAGCCCTGATAACTTTCCTGATGTGTGGGCAATTTGTGTGCTAAGTTTGTGACTGAAAGAATAATTCGGGGTGTGCTTGCGGCGCTCTGCTTGTATAAAAGTATAGGTTTGGTTTTCTTTTAATTTGTTTCTAACAACTTTGGACGTACGATAGCCATCGTAAATTTAATAAATCTTAAAGACCGTTGTTTGTGCATCACCCGCTAAATGGTTGCGAGTGGAGAATTAGGATAAATTCAATATGCAATTTTTAATTATTATTAATAATTATTACTATTTTTTTGGTACTTTGTTATAAATAAAGTCAATAGGTGGAGAAACCCCACACATGCAGGAATCGATGCTACTAACCGACGAAATTAATTAACGTAACCATCTTTTGTTTATTTAATAATAATTCTCCAGTCTAGCCTTAAAGGGGTGCCGTTTATTTGTTTAGTTTTAAAATAAACAATTTTATAGCTTTTCCCGGGTAAGTCTATTGGGAAAACACCTTTTTTTATGTAAGTACGTCCAGGGTTATAAATACCTATCGCCCTACCTGTCAACATAAGTGTACCTATATACAGGGCGATAATTTCCAAAAGCATATTTATACAGGGTGTTGGTCTGCGGGAAGCTCCGTGGACCGGCATAGTGTTCCGATCTTCAACTTCTGGCGCCGTTAGGTTTTGCCATCTTTAAGTTATCTTGATAGTTTTAGTAAGTTTGAAAGCTTTTCCTTTTGTTTTAAAGGTAAGTTTAGGTTGAACCCCCCCCCCCCTCGTCTTCGACTTCGAGCTACGGAACATCTTCCAAAATCGGTAACGGCATTAGGCCTCTTTTTCAGATTTTTCCCGTTACACGTTTCCTTGTTCTCTTTGCAATATATAAAATAACTATTTCCTTGAATACCGAGGTTCTATTACGACTTGTGCCTGACTTCAACTTGTACTAGACTATTTACTTTGGAACGTTCAAAGATTCTAATGTGCGATGAATCTATAGACGCAATCTGCTAAAAAGTCAATACGCAGCTCAAATCCAGAAAAGGAAATGATAATATCCCATATTGTCAACCCTTTTGTTTTCTACTCTAAAGTAACGTTCTTAAATCGAGATAAGGAGTCACAAGGGTGGGTAACCGACTACGAAATGCACCGGTACTAACAAATACATTTGAACTACGCAAGAAAGATAGTTTTTTCAATTATCGTTTATATGGATTTAGTTTTTTTCCTTGCTATGCTATAATTTTGTGTATAATAACACTACGTAAAAATACACAGACGGAAATAATCAGGACAAAATTATTATAGAAAATATACGCAAAATATTACTGTTGGGGTTCTAATAGGACCTAGAGCCTAAAAGTTAAGTCTGTAGATCCTTGGTTTATTCGAAAATCAGACGGGATCGTTGAGTGTTAGCAACTGCTGGAATTGGGCTCAGAATTCTCTTTTAGGTATACTAACAGTGGAAGGTTTTAGCAAAAATTGGAAGAATGTGGTAATTTTATTTATTTAAGTATCTGAGAGTTTCCCCCACGTTCCGTTTCTGAGCATCAGCCGTTCTTCAATGTCCTTTACAAAAATCTTTTTGCGTTCGTTTATCTTCATAGTATACAGTGTATCCAAAATTCGAGGCTCACGATTAGGATCTCGTAAAGGGTAAGAGATACGAAGTCGACTCGACAACTTTTATTCCATTTAACCGACTTCGTATTTCTTACCCTTTACGAGATTCCAATGGTGAGCCTCGGATTCTGGACACACTGTATAGTGACGGCCGGATTGAAAATACTTCCAGAGCAGCAGTAAGGAAAATACAAGTCCTACCTGTTCCAGACACTTTTGAATAAAACGTTATTAAATAACTAGCAAAGCTACCAAGGCATATAGCATCAGAGGTCTGATAACCACCATATAGAGCCACTAGAGTTTAGGCCTCATATTTTATAAAATATTTGACATATTACTTTTTTTTTGTAATGACATGAAACTAAAAAGAGCGAATGGGTTTTAAATTAACCAATTTTTTCCTCGATGAAAAGATCGACTTTATCAGGACTACTATACAGTATGCCGAGTTTATCTCGCTACATGTAGGTAGACAACACATATGACAAACGGCTGAATCTCATATGTAACTTTTGTTTTTTTAAATTTCTTTAAATAACTAATAATCAAAGGTTAGATAATTACTAAATATGAATAAATTCTTGTCAAAATGGCAGCAATTCATACTAATAGTTTTTTAATTTCTTGGTTTTCCATAGCTATCACTTTTAAAGATTGGAAACTATTCTGTAATCAGAAAGATATCCATGATATACAAAGTGTGTTGCCTACCTCTATGTAGCGCCTTAAATTGGGTACACTGTATGCCAATTTCAGGAAATTTTTCTGCCACGAGAACCATAAGGTCATTCATAAAGCCTTGTATGTATAAGTTGTCCCTATTGACTCTTTGTACAAGTTCAAGAAATTGTAGCAATACAGAAACAATCTTCCAGTGAGGCGGCTTCGGTCTGTAGACGCTCTGACCACGACGTGGAGGGTACTTGTAGTTGAATTAGTTTCTTGGTAAGCATGTTAAGAAAGATGTTGCTTAAGATATAAAGGTAGATTAAACCAGTGCATCCCTCTCGATACGTCTCGTCTGTTAGTCGTTCTTTTCTAACAGACAGAACGATCTAGTAACGTACAGTCTTTTGTATAAATAATGTCGCAATTCATTATTGCAATTAGTGGATTAATCAAATACACAAGGTCTAATTTAGCTCTAATCAGCCAAAATATATTGTCTAAGAGTACTTATACATATAAAGAGATTTTGGATTGGATTTTGTGTATTTGATTAATCCACTATTTAAAACAATGAATTGCGACATTTATGCAAAAGATTGTACCTAAATGCTTTTGTACAGCCTTCTTTGAGAATAAATACAGTTGTCAACCGTTATTGCTGTCTGGAGTTGCCTATTCTCAAAGATTGTAGAACTGTGAAAGTGTATCTTCACCACCTTCTTATCGTAGTTATATTGGCTACTAAGCCCCTGATGTAGATACCTAACAGCTGTATATGTTTTATCTGTTTAGTTGTGTTCACGAAAGCCCCGGGTACAGCATAGGAATGAATACATCTATTTGTGTGCCGCAGTCATCTGACTTATGGCAGAAGTCAGGAATGAATTCACACTCACATTCATCGAAACATGATCTAAATTTAAAATAAATAAAAAACGAAGAAGAAAAGCAAAAGAAAGAACGAAAGACGAAAAAAAGAGCAACGGGAAATAAAAAGAAAGAATGCAAAATGAACGAGGAACAGTTTACTTATCCATGGTTCCATAAGCCACGAAATTCTGAATCTGAGAAAAAGCATACCTATCAATAGGAATAACATTCCTCATTTCTTGATCATTTGGTCGCTAGGGTGATTCTAAAATGGCTTGATTTTTGTCCAGTGCATCCAATAAAGGCATTTATGAGCTGAGTCGGTTTATTAATCAAGGATACTTTGGGTTTGCGCTTGTAAATTTCAAACACACTTAAAGCTTGTATTAGTTGTCACAGAGGTGCAAAGATTAGATGTCATTTTATGGAATCATTAAACGGATGAATTCAAGTAAGCGCTTAACGTAATTTTATTTGTCTGGATGTTTGTGTTTGTAGTAGCGTACTTTCCAAATAGTATACAGTATTTAATTTAAGTATGCCAGAAATTTAGGAGATAATAGAACATAACAAAATAGGTGTAAGTAATTTGCTTAATAAACTTGTATCTAAATATGGTTAGTTTTTGAGATACAGGGTGTTAAAGTACTCACGCTCCTGCCAATCTACACCACTTACAATCAGTTAAAAAACATGTAAGATAGCAGACATCTCATAAGCACACGAAAAGTTACAGCTTAATATTTCAGCTTCTGCCAGAGTTATTCGAAAAATACAAGTTAAACAATAACTTGCAGGAGTTTTAAAAAATTTAAATTCCTTGAAAGCAGTTTGTTATACGCTGAAAACACAAAAGTAGTTTTGTTTACTAAATTGAGTGTGGAGTACTAAAACATTAAAATTAGTAAGTCTATAGAAAAGTGGATTTTCTGTAGTAGAAACCGTACAAGAAATTTCAGCACAATATCGTATGTTGTCTTTGAAATAGCAAAGAAGCAAGAAATTTCTAGAAAAATTTTAACACCCTGTATGTCGAGGACTAAGCGTTTTTGGACCTAAGTTTATCAAGTAAACTACGCTACACTTATTCTTCGATATTCCACCGCCTCCTACGTTTTTGACATACTTAAAGTAAACATCCTGTATATTGAAGAAAAATCATCAAACTTTTGCCTAATAAACTTAGACGTTTTTTATTTTACTTTGATCGAATGTTTAGGGGTTGGCGATAAGCCCCTTTTAACTACAAGCTCCCCTGCAGCGTGGGTAGTGCGGGGGCATTAGTTACGCCACTGACAGAATTACACCGTATAGAAGGATAATACAAAGGAAAACACTGATTAAGTTGATCCGCAAAATGCTTTACTGAAGTTTAGAAACATCATTAGTTGTACTTTCTTTTGTTCTTGTTTAGACTTCTTTTCCAGTAATAAATAAAGCAAAATGTTAATTAAAACGTTGCGTTCATTGTATAATAAAATATTATCGGACACATTTTATATGTATACAAGTTATTTATAAATCCCATTTATTCAGGTAATAGGTAAGTAGAAAGAATAGATTATTGACGTACTTTTTACTCAGAAATTGTTATACATTTTATCAGATTAGAACAGAATTTTGGTTATTGATTTTAATTAAACAAATGGAAGCAATGAAATGATAACAAGCGTATTGATTTTATTACTAAAAGGAAAATAAGTAGAATGTTACATTTTATAACATTGTTTTTCCTTATTACTCGATTTAAATTCTTACCAACAAATTAGGTTTAATATAAGCTATAATATACCCTTCAGCATTTAAGATTTATTTTGTAAATACTTCAACACCTATAACGTAACTAATTTCGTTGATTCGAAACGGATGCTTTTTGACACACAAAAGGCGAAAATATGTGATTATTCGACAGGGTCACTTAAAGGTTGTAAAAGTATTTTGTTTTGTAGCTACCTGACTATCCTTTTCACGTGTCTGAAGACACTACTTGAAAGTTATGATTTACGTTTCTATGAGGCGCTGTTATACATGCTTCTTGGTTTGCTTCCATATATCATTTCGTATTTCACATAAAGTAAGTTTTTTGATAAATGGACTTCAAATATAGATAAAGAAGTATAATAGGACGGGAATAGAACAATAAATATAAACAGTAATCTGTTGCTACTGCGCATTTACTTTAGCTGGTCGTAAATTTACTTTCTCAAACCACTTGTTTTAAACTGGCTGTATAGGGGAGTTACTAGATATGTGTACACCAAGTACCCAACATCTGATTAGAATAGAAAGATTTGTCACACCAAACGATTTTCTTTGGACTAGCATTTCCTTTAAAACCTAACGGTATTATTTACTTCATTTTAACTAAATTCCTAAAACTAGTGCAATTATAACAAACGAAGCTGTCGTAAATATTTTACAACGAATTTCCGAAGGAAGAAAACAATTTCACGGGTCACTTTTAACTTACAGAATACAGCGTTTGTTCTTTTAGTTCTATTCATTGTTGATCGTTTCCTTCACATAAAAATACAGTTGTGTTAAATATTGATAGTTGTGTTACAAATAGAATACCTCAATGTGTGAAAACAAAAGATCTTACACATCTTATTATAATAGTGAGAAACCCATTAATAATAAAAACAAATTTGTCATTGTTTCATCTCTAATTACTAGTAATGACATACATAAGCTCCCTACACTATAAAAACACTAAACATCCGAATGAAGATATAATCAAACTGTCTTGAATTATTTATAAAACCAGTGAGATTGAAACGTATACATATAGCTTCTTTATAGTACGCCCCTGTAACTAGCAGTCTCCCACCGCATTCGACAATTCCCAGTGCGTATCGGACGTTTCTCACGTTCTCATCTTTTCAAACTTTCGGCCCTTTTTTGTGTTGCAATCCCATACTGAGAATGGAAAGTTCCAGTGCCTTTACCTTTCCTTTCATCTTTACATTCCGATACACAAAACCAAAAGATATTATAAAGCTTTTTTATACTCCAAATATATTTTTCACGGCCCACTTAACTGATAGTTCTAGAATTTAATTATGGTTTATCAACACCCAGTAAATTAATTAAGATATGTGTATTTTAATTAAAAGCAAAAGGGTTACAGATTTCTAAATTAATTCTGACATTAATTTATGAATAAAATAATAAGAAGTGCGATACAAGAAGTAATTTTGTTGTCATTGATAGAAACCGGATTTTAATTCTTTAGAAATAAATTAAAATTCATTCAAACATTCTATTGTTATACCAAGGTATCAATTATCTTTTAATGATTACAATTATAAAACATTTACAGGCAATTCGTGAAACCTAATAAATTCTAAATGGAATTTGTTGACTAATTTTTGTTTTACACGCTCTTTTTCGCAGCTTATTCTGAAATGTATATGTTTATTCTGATTAATGAACGTAGAAATTATAGCAATCACAAACTCTTCAAAGATTAGTGATGAAGAATTAATCTTTAAAATGTTTTAAGTGCTTTTATAATATACACCCTATTATGTCGTTTAGATATTTTTATAATTCCTGTATAGTATAATAAAAATATACAAACACTGTAATTTGTTTTACAGGCATATTGGCCAGATTTTTTTAGCAACTTATCGGAATGTTAAGCGAAACATGTACGGTGACTCTTGAATGTTGGAAAACGAGGAAAATACAAAAACGGGTATCTTTTCTCCATCACAAAAGCAGGAGCGTGATTAGAAGAGCTGCAGGCTCACACTTTGGTTTATTTATTTGAATTTTAGACTATCAAGTTTGCATTCTAGGTGCCGGAACGCTGTAATTGTTATCATTTTTTTAAGGGTGGAAAGGAATCAATTGCAGCAGCCTCAGAAATATGGTTTTGTCCTTCCAGCAATGAAATATGTATGGATTGTGAAAATGTTTGAATTGAACATGTATGGTAGTACCTATCTGCGTGAAGCCAGCAACCACGAGTAGCAACCAATTCTCTAACGACTACCGAATACCACAGAGATACAAAACTATAGACTCTAACACGATATCTACTAAAATGTGTGTCTAAGAGATGGTGTAGGCTCAAAGAATACAGGGGATGAATGTACCCTTTACTATCCAAATGTAAAGGTTAAATTTCTCTCAATAGAGTCTATCGGGGTGAAACTCGAATCCAAATGAAAAAATACTGACGTCGTGTCTAAGGAGTAGTCTGTGTAGTGTACCCTTTACTATCAAACTGAGAAGTTTCGGGTCCGGTTCAGTACGAAAATAAAGTCTCTTCGAGTAGGTACAAAAAAGTTCGGAATCCGATTCAGTTTGAAAATAAAATCTGTCCGAGTAAATACAACCAAGTTCAGCAGACCACCCCTTGGACGTAACGCCGGTGAATTTGCTTTCGGGGGCGAGTTTCACCCAGATAACGTTTATTGCAAGAAATTTAACTTTTAGAGTTTAATACTAAACATGCATTGTATTTTCTGAGCGTAGTGTGAAAGTAGAACAGACCGCTCTGCGCTGGTGTGTACTTATTTCTGGGGGTGAGTTTTACCCTTGTAGACTCTGCTGCAAGACATTTAACTTTTACAGCTTGATAGTGAAGGGTCCATTGTATTTTCTGGGCGGACTGAGAAAGTGAAATAAATCGTTCCTTAGATATAACGCCCTTATGCTTACATTACACTGTACTTTTTGGGCTTAGTGCGAAAGTGGAACAGACCGCTCCTTAGACATAACCCCGCCGATGAATTTATTTTCGGGGGCGAGTTTCATCCCGATAACCTCTGTTGCAAGGGATTTAACTTTTAGAGTTTAATACTAAACGATACACTGTATTTTCTGAACCCAGTGTAAATGTGGAACAGACCGCCCCTTCGAAACAACTCTGGTATGTTTATCTTTCGGATGAGTTTTATCGTAGTAACCCCTGCTGCAAAAAATTCAACTTTTACAGCTTGATAGTGAAGGGTACATTGTATTTTCCCAGTGTACTGGGAAAGTGAAACAGACCGTTCCTTAGACACAATGCCGGTGTAGTTACCTTGGGAGGTGAGTTTTACCCTGATAATTTCTTTTGCAAACGAATTTAACTTTTACAGCTTGGTAGTGAAGAACATACTGTAGTTCTTGAGCGTACTGGGACAAACGGTTGGTTAGACATACATTTTAATAGGTATAGTGTTACAGTTTTGTGTATTTATGGTATTCGGCAGTCATCGAAGAATTGGTTGCTACTTGCGGCTGCTGGTTTCACTCAAGTTTTTTTTAGTAATAATTACATATTGGCAGTTTCATTTCCTTAATTTCAAGTGTTGCAAATTTGCTTATCGGCCTTTTACTAGGTATCCTAGCTCAGAAAGGAAAAAGCGAAATCTGCCACAACAAAGAATCCTGGGCAGATTTATATTCGTATTTAAAAAATTAAAAAATTATATGTTTCATCTTATTTTCGCATACATCTTCTGTACGGCAAGCACACTGGTCGTGCTTCTTTCTTCCAGTAAAACCATAGCAAGTTGAAATTTGCTTGCAAAAGTCTGACTTGTTTTATCAAAAGAACTTTCAAAAACCGGC
The DNA here is from genome assembly GCA_011009095.1 of Ignelater luminosus. Classification (NCBI taxonomy): domain Eukaryota; kingdom Metazoa; phylum Arthropoda; class Insecta; order Coleoptera; family Elateridae; genus Ignelater; species Ignelater luminosus. Next base: position 336,288 of record VTPC01091261.1, on the reverse strand, counting down.
TCATCTAAATCTGCAATCTATAAACTGCTACAGTATCCTCGGACTGTAATTTTAAAGTGTAATTGTAATCTTCCACTTGATATGCCAGGGATTCGAATTTTAATTTTTCCTGTAATTTCGTGATTCGTTTGGACTAATATAGGTGAACCAAATAAGGTCCACCTAATAATGTTTAATTAGAAATTGAAATAAACTTGTTCAGGAATTTAAGAAAATTAGTATTTGAAAGTAAAGACAGATATTTATTTTTAACGAAACCCGAATTTAAGAGAATATGTTCAAAATCTTTATTTTCATAATGGCAACTAAAATCAGACTGTAGGAATGTTAGACACATACTGTCTTGATAAGATATTACAAAACGTTGAAATAAAAATAAACAAAATTCAATCAAATGAATAGTACCCAAAAACTGTATTATAATATTTGTATTTATGCAGAGAAATCTTACTAAATATGGGATTAGTGAACTTCATATGAATTACAGCATTCTGGGCAGTTGTAATAGTCGTATTTAGATTTTTCAAGAAGGGTAATGGAAGTCAAAACCCGATTTTGAGCCACCACTGGAAAGTAAAACCCGAGTTGACCATCATAGGTGGTTCGTTAGAGAGTAGAGTCTGACCCATGCACTATGTCCAATATGGGTGATTCTAAGGTAAGTTTCGACAGATTCAGATGTAAACACGTTTAAATAATGCCTGTGGAACCAAAAAACCGAATTTTGGTGTTTTCGGTTTTTCTTTGGTGATTTCAACAGTTTTATTATCTAAGCATTTATCTGAATATCATTGAGGTTAAATACCAATTCTCATTAAATTCCACCATATAATTTCAGAGAAGATGGAATTTTTGTTAATCAGAAGGGTCAAGTTTGGACCAGCCTGGACACTTTGGGCGCGGGTTGGAGCAGCAACTCGGCTAAGAGATATACGACATCAAATATGCTCAAATTGTCAAAGTTAGAACTTGCATCTTAACATGACCATGTTCGTATTTAACTCTCTTAAGAAGGTTAATAGAGAGTGAAACCATCTGCTTTCTTTCTGCACACATTTCTATAATCTTTCTGATTTTCTTTCTGCTGCAGACTTTCCCCCTTGACATCCTTATTAATGTTCTAGTTTGCTTTCAGGCCCTGTAACCCAGAATGAACACCATCCCGGAAAACTAGCTATAGGTACGTATGTAAATCACTACCACTGCGGTATAACGATGCATTAAATGCAGAATGGTACGGCTAGCGCAGTACACTATTGTGAATCAAAATTTTATAACTTTCTTACTTTTTCACTGATTTGCGTTAATTTTTTTCTATTGGAAGATAAACATACTTTCTTACGAAAACATCTTTTTAACCAGAAAACTAATCGTTGAGTATTGTATTATCAATTAGGAATATGCAGTATCTAATCAATACACCATAATTCTAGGTTTATAAGTTCTAACAGACTTTCTTTTCTACTTATTCTTAGATTAAAGTTAAAACTCTCACAACTCGTTTCTTGATGGAAACTTCACATACATTAGTTTTAGCATTTAGATTTTGAGACCTTTTATGATATCCACAAGGCAAATAAATCTAAACGTTTCACAAAATTAATTCAAAGATTGTAGGATTATATGCAAACAATAGTACTTCTAAAACAGCTAGATAATTGATCATTTTGAGCAGAGCCACTAGATAAGTGAGATGCAATAATGTATTCAGCTACAGTATCTGGTGATATTTCGTTTGATATTTCACTTTAATCGCCATCTATATTTTAGTTTTTATTCTGAATTTTTAATTATTTTACAAGACCTTTTATTAATGTTTTGGCAAATGAGACATCTCCACGTTAGCCTACAACTCTTCAAGATAAGAGAAGACAAAAACAGCTGGGCGTAAAGATTTTATTTTACCATTTAATCTTTCTGGATATTCCAAAAGTAATCTTTTGCGTAGTAGAAACAAATAACTGCTTATCCATATCAAAAAGTAAAGTTATAAGCTCCAAGAATTGTTCCCCCAGCAACTGTCAACAAGAAACAATGCTGCTTGTTTCCAGTTAGGTCTTTAGTTACTGCAAAAACTTGGATTAGTTGTGCAGTTGCTTTCTGAAGTGTTGGGATTAAAAGTCTGGCTTGAATTTATTGTATTGGAATAAAAACACGCTGCGGCTAAGACAGTTGATGTTTTAAATTTCATATCAACCTTTGTAGGGAAGTCATCATTACTAAACCTGCATACCCACAAGGACAACGTATCTAAAGTACGGCACAAAGTTTACTCATGCACTTGAACTTCCAAGTTTTTAATAAATTGAAAATGCTGCAAACTATTATCGCTACCTTGCAATACACTAATTTTATACGTAATCAACTACAGCTGATTCTCGCCTGAACCATAAAAGACTACAAAAGCTTGTTTTGAACGTGCTGCTATTGCACATTGTTGTGCCAACCAGCAAGAAGCATTTGTTGATTCTTCTCTTGTTATATCAGTTTTTAAATATAGATGGTGACAAGACTAGCTGCTAGCATCTCCAGCATATTGAACTGAATATCCAAAATAATACCTGACATTGTCAGGCTGACAAGGTAAGCCGGACACACTAAATAATGGTTTTCTTCAAAAGTGGATGGTTTTTAATAGTTTTGTCTTACAGCTTATTTAAAGGTTTTTATAAAAGTATTCAAACGGTCATCTACACATTTATCCACTAAACTATTAATGTTTAAAGTCAAATTAATGTCGGATTAATATTGAATCAAAAACAGGCCCATAGCTAGAGGGAAGCCAGGGGCGGCTCAGTCACCCCTAGCAAATCTTGAGCCACTCCTGGAGTGAATGCTTATAGAATATCCTCTACGTTTAGATTCTCACTTCGCGTTTTTCTGTATAGTCACCTGTTGGGACTTACAAAGTCGTAATGAACCTCCTCATAATACCTCCAGGTATTTCTTTTTCCCTCTATAATCGCCTTGTTTTACACAGTCAACGCTTCCTTCTGTTTTTGCCTGTTGAACAGTTTGTGTATTGCTTTGCTCCTCGTTCTACCAAACTATGTCGATTGCGTCCCTTTCTGTTTGAAAACACTTTTCGTTGTTGGTTATGATTATGACTTTTTCCATTTCTTCTAGAGCAGCTTCTAAATTTTATATGCCCTTACTATCATCATTAAGTCTCTGAACATATTCATTAGGGTTTGTCTTGAAAGAGCTCCAAACATCTTTTCCACGGTTGCAGTATAGAATCCTTTCTTTCTGAAGTATTGCTATATTAAAACGGATATGTGTCCGTAATATGAATACCTTTTTTCATCAAACGCTTTCCAGTATCTGAAGCTGGTAGCATAGTTAGTACTACGCTATTGTGATATCAATAATTTCCTGTTTATTGTATTAACAAAGATTAACTAGGACTGTTTCCGGTGTTTATTTTATATACTCTTTTTCTTGACACGTACACTTCGGGAGGATCAACTACAAGTGCTTAAAAGCTGGCCTTCTAAGTGTGGAACTTGGACCAACAAACTTAAACCCGTTAGGTCCGTTCACTGTTTCAATTATGCCAACTGCCGGATCCGTAGAACATAGATCTGCTAGCGTTAGCGCTTTAATTCCATTGTTTACAAGGACCCATAACCTTTAACATCTTGAAGTTAAGGGGATGTTTTTTTGACTCTTTAGTCCAGAGTTTTTTTTTAAAACGCTACCGAAGAACCACAGGACTGGAAAGCAAGGTCTTGCAGTTATCCCTAGGACTATATAGATCTACAAAAATCTTTCATTTAGATTTAGACAGTTTAAAGGAGTTAAGAGCCTACGTTATTTTATGGTTACTAAAACTTCAGCTCTATTTAGATGCTACATGGGAAGAAAAAGATTAAACTCAAGCTATAATAAGTAAGTTCTAGAAAAGTTTGTTTTTTATCCTAGTTTCCATCAAACCAAATATTATAATTCAAGCTGTAGCAGTAGTGTTCAGTCTAAAGTGTTGATGAATATTTAGGCACTTTAGGTTTACTTATCAATCATGATTTGATGTCCAAGACAAAATCTCTTGTAATTGGAAATTATAATGCATAGAGAAGTTGTCCGTCGTGACAGTAGTTACAACCTCGTATGACCTTCACCTACAGATAATCTGAAAGTTTGGTATTACATTTACTAAATACTAATTTTTTCATTAAGTAGAATTGCAGCTGTAACTTACATTTTGTTAAAACTACCTCTTGTTTGGAATGAAGAATGGTTACTTGAAGTAAAACCCTGATGCCGTTAAACATCCAATAATGTTATAAAGCCTTTACTAGATTATTTCACCATAATACGAAATTGCTGCTGTGATTGCATTATAGGAATATTAAAATTCCTCCACTTGTGAGAAGCCTTGAATAGACTTCAAAATTGTCCAAAGCCTATGTTTTCTAGATTGATAAGCATATCAGTAACTTTTAAAGATTTTTGGTTGCAACAGTGACATTATTTTGTAATACCTTGCTGTTTTCTTCAAAATAGCACAGTTTTTGATTAGTTGTATGAAAATGTTAATGAAAAACCCTTGCTGAAGCAAATATTATTATATGATTTAGGTTTTCTTTGTAATTGAAGAATTTGCTCTTACCTGTTAAATGTAAAAAAATCTTCATGTCGAGTTAAACTTCAGTTTGAATACTTATAAGAAAGGTATCGATTTCAAACTATTTATAAATGGTAAGTGGGAGAAATAATTGACGTTATTTTTGTAATTTATTATTATTATTACCAATAAAATAATTATACAGTTTAGAAATAGAAACTGCAACCTATGAAGGAAATGATTCGTCGACATGACTTGGATGTCTACATATGATAAAAATGCTTCATTAACTTTTCCAAATTATTTTTTTCTCATTCTATATGCCATTTTAATATCATTAAAAGATTAATATAGACGTTCTAATAGGAAAAATAATTATAAAACTGATGAAGTTATCAGAACGTTCTACTCTGATAATTCTAATAAGTAACGATTCCGGTTTATTCTTGTTTTTGAATCTTGTATTTTAATAAATTAATTCATATGATGATTGTATTATAATTCAATTACAATGATTAATATTAAGACGATTCTAGATGGACATTAATTTCCTTCTCTGACAAATAATCCTCGTTGTTACAATCGTTTCAATATCTTATTTTTCACGATTTTTCCTGCTTCTTCAGCACAATTTATTTTTAAAATTTATGTCGTATAAAAATCAAATGCTTCTTTTAAAATTGTAATTCAAAACACGCTTTAATTCGTTCACAGGTTTGACAATGAGCCAAGTCAATATTTTTAAACTGGTGCTAACTTTTTATGTGCATCGTATTACTGTAGTAACACAAACATGAACTTTTAGTCACCTCTAGCATAGTAGAAATTATACTAAAATTAGATTTCTATCCGTTTTTTTCACACAACGGTGTAAATATAAAAAGATTATTTATTTATTTAATTCAAGTTTGAGAACTTCTGATAATTTCTTCTCGTGTTTCTCGGTCATGGAGCAGATGTCACAGTTATGTTCTGATAAACGTTCGGAATATGTCCAGGTCAGAAAACGTCAACCTCCTGTTTGTTTGTTTCTTTGTTTCAGTAAACTGGAGATAAATTATACCCAAGAGAATCGGAAATCGTTGACAATATTACTTTATGCCAGTATTTTCGATGTTTCGAGGTTTTAGTGGGCTTCACAAACTACCGCGTTAACAACAATTGGGACAAGGGTGAAATGAGGAGAAAAAATATTGTGTACTATTGTAGGTATTTAAAAAGTCTTGGCAGTTTGTGGTATCCCCAGGGTGCAGGTTTTGACAACTACTCCGCCTGTGTGGTGTAGTTGCCACTCTATTACCCCTTAACAGCCCCCGCTTGCTGCTATGCGGTCTTTAGTGGCCTTGCTCATCCGGTCGCCGCTGACATTCTCGTTAGGGAGTCAGTCAACAGAAGCCTGTAGTTAGTTTATTACCGAATAATTAGTTGCATGTGGAAGGTAATGTTTTACACTTTATAAAGAAGTCATTTGAAATAATAGTGAATACTGAAGGGTTTTTATATGGTTCTAATGAAAAAAAAGGTAGAGAGGCAATACATAAAAGAGATAGACACGTATAAAAGCGCTGTTAGTTTATACACTGTAATTTATGACAAAATTAAGTTGTAAATGTGTTTAAAAACGGTATTATCTTTTAAGGTCTAGTAGGAATCCGTTTATTTACAGTTACTATAAAATATGACGGATAAATGAAGTTATTACTTAACGTAAATATCTTTTTAATATAGAGGAGATCTAATTAGCTGCAAAAATTTGCGCGCTCCCATATTCTTGAAGAAATTTTTGTTGCCTAATAATTATTCGCATGGTTTTATTTCTGTATGATTAGAACTACGCTTTTTAAGTGAATAATAATATGTTTAGACTAACCAGAATAAAAAATAATATCTTTATTTGCTTAAAGCCTAATAAAGGCATAAATTACTGAGGAAGAGACTAGAATTGTAATAATTGTAATATTATGTTTTAATTTTAGAGTTATTTTACTTTACGGTGACTGCTGAAGAAGAAAGAATGTAGAGAAAAGAGCAATAATTCTTGCCAAAACATTTGAAGACGAATAGACCTGTTGAACTATAGGTCAAAAAAGTTTTTCAAAGCAAGCTGTACAAAATAATTTTAAAATTTATTTAAATGCAGAAAATGATTACTTAGTTATCAAATTGACCCAAATCTTTCTCATTTTGGTTGGCTTACAGGGCCAAATAGCTTCATAAAGAAAACTGATCAATTAAGGCCCTGTCCTTGGTTCCAGCGTTAATATTGGGCATTCGCTTTTTTAGTAGTTCCCACGGACAGTATAAAAGAAATAAGAAACTTCTACAAAGACATAAACAACAAAAAAGAACTATGACTCGACACTATATATAAAAGATAAACAAGATAACCTTATAGGAGAAGAAGAAGAAACGTTGGAAAGGTGGAGGCAGAAAACAGGGTGAAAGGAAAAGGAAAAAATTAGTGAGGCGTCTAACATACTAGTACTGACAAGGAGACTCGCTATCGACAACTCTATTTAACCTAATTCTAGAGAACATAATACGTAAAAGCGAGATAAATAGAGGAAGATTACTATTCAACAACTAAATACATGGAATTAAAGAACAGATATGAAAGCAAAAACAAAAACAACTTCCAGGTGTGTACACAAGAAGGAACACAAATAGAATTTGGAGAGGTGGAATCCCTTATGTACCTGGGAGTGCTGATAAATAATAAATGCCGGGAGGGAAAAGAAGTAGAACTGAGAATAACCAAAAGCAACAACTGCGTAGGGGCATTAGGGAGGCTTCTAAAAGATAAAGAACTGTCAAGTGTACAAAACAATATTAAAGCCAACACTAACATATGCGTGCGAGACATGGATTATGATAAACAAAACGAAAGAAAGATTGGAAACTTGGAAAAGGAAGATACTGAGAAGAATTTTCGGAGGAAAATAAACAGAGCTGGGATGGGAGAGAAGATCGAACGAAGAGCTATACGATTTATACAATTACACAAACATGAGTAATTTCATAAAAATGGGAGGACTTCAATTGATTAGAAGTCACTTAGAAAGGATGTCGGAAGGAAGAGATGTAAAGCTGGTAGCATGGAAAATTCCTGAGGATAAAAGAAGAAAGGAAGATCAAGGAAGCGGTGGAAGAACATGGTGGAAGCAGACCTTGCAGAAAAACAAATTCGGGACGGGAAGACGAAAGCGAAAGACCGGAAAGAATGGAAGGAAATTACAAAGCTATCGGCCTTAATGATCTGCAAACAGATTATATACGAGTATATATACTGTGACGCACTTCCGGTCGGTCGGTGCTCGGGCGCCAGATTTGTTGAGGGGGTTTACTCCCCCTCCTTGCCCTTGAGGCGGTCAGGCGAGGGCTCACTGGGTAGCTACGATGGAGACCGGTTACTCCAGGTGTCGACGGCTGAAAGAGAAACGTCTGCGGTGCAAATAAAAGTCACAGTAAACCTAAACAGTATTTATTAAGCAGGAACATAAAAGTGCAAAGCAGGTTCAAGAACCACAAAATTAAACACAAGACTGTTATAAGTCTTTTCGGTCGGTCGGTGCTCGGGCGCCAAAATATGTGACGCTCGGACGGATGAAAAGTGGAGAGCGGACGGATGAGACAGAGCACCCTGACACCAAATAGCGGGTCTGGGTATTCAATATCCCCAGGATATTCACTAGGTAGTGAATAGAGTCGTTAGTCGCTAGTGAACCAGAAGAGCTGATTCAATGCAACCACAACTGCCTTTCGATGGCCGGGCATTTCAATTTATACCCGTTCGGTTCCCCTACGCTAGCAAACTCTTGTAGCAGGAATGCTCTGCGTGGGAGCAAACGGTCAAGTGGGAGAATATACTATTGGTTCTCCCGACCATTAAAGCAAATAATAATATTAGAATTAATTACATATAATTAATTCTAATGGCGGGACTAACAAATATCGTTTAAAAATACAATTTATTGATCGGTCGGAATTGCAAAATCTTTAGCCTCAAATTAAACCTTATGCTGATTGAAATTCACGGTATATAAAAGTATTAGCGGTTTCTAACACATTAATTGGAAAATTAATTTTAAACGGTTCATCACTTAAATATTAATACATGAATAACAAATGCAACATAACAAATATTTGCAGGCGCTTATCAATCGGTACTACTTGGTGGCCGGATAAGCCCGTCGACGTATACAATGTGCAGATCAATAATAAAGTATAACAATTAAATAGTAATTCTATTATTAACGGTCCTGTAATTTATAAAAGTCAAAGTAACTTCGTTACAATACTACGGACAGTGTATAAAATATCTTTTCTCAAAAAGAAGTCTATTTTCTAAGGGGAATTTTATTTTTCAATATTACTGGCAGAAAAAGGAAGCAACAGCATAATTCTTGATGCCATTAGTAATGCATCCAGATCTATAAATTATGACAAGGGTCATGTCTGTTTTAGTTTGCTCTGGTTTTATACTCTGTAGAAAACGTTGGTCGCCCAAACTTTAGTATCAAAACTTTCCTGCGAGGATATACCTTGCATAGAACTTTGGAAAAGTTTTATTCATCTACAAATATTTTCAGAAATTTGCATTAGAGATTCGACCGTCGAGACACAGAATAGGTACATATTAGTGTTTGGTCCTGTAAATTTTGTGTATAGTAAGCACTGGGATAGAAATTATTCTTAACCATATGAACACCTTTAATTCCTTACCATTCCAGAAATGTCTAAAAATAACACTGAAAACCACTAAAAAGTGTGTAACAATATGAAGCTGAAATCATTTCCAAATACGAAATAAATCTTAACCACTGTATTAAGTAGGAAAAGTCATCGGCAAGGTGGGTATTATGAATGATCTCTATTGATCAAAATTGCCTGTAGATTTCTCGTGAATGTTTATAGGACTTTCGAAAGAATAAAATCGGTTAATGCATCGATTAATGACAACTGATAAAATGTGAGTCATTATTAATATATACCCTAAACAAAGCCACAATTCAAGCAGTGGGGTCTCGACACAATCACCAAGAAAGAGAAAGGTTATTTCATCAGAAGAAAAAGTTATCGCTTCTACTTTTTAGGAGTGCAACGGTATTCTGTAAATTAATTATCGTCCTAAACACCAGATAAACTAAATTAAAATTCAAGAAAAAGCGGACAGATTTAGAGAGAGAAAAAACCAGAGCAATGCACGTCTGCACACAAGTGTTGTCGCCATGGCAAAAATTAATAAATTAAGGCTCTGAATTGTTGCCGCATTCGCCTTATTTGCCTGGTTTGACTTTTGACACTATCGTCAGATTTCCACCTATTCCCTAGTTTGAAGAGATACTTGGCAGGTAAGAAATTTGCAACGGACGAGGCTGTGAAAACTGTTGTGATTAAGTATTTTGAGAACCTTGACAAAACCCAATTTCATGACCGCGTAACAGCTTTCAGTTATTGTTGGTCCAAGAGTATTGACGTAATAGGAGATTGTACTGAAAGATAGAATAGATTTCAAACAGTTGAACGAACTTCTTAGTCCGTCCTTATGTAAAATCAACTTCCATGCGGCCGGCGGCGTTTAAACTTCACAACAGGCATTCTTTCTTAAGGCAGTTATATGTGTGTTTAAAGTTAGGATATCGGTGTTATTAAAGATATTTAGCTAAGTTGAATTCTCCAACAAAGTTGTAACTGTATGGAGACTTTGGTATCCCAATACCGCATAGGCCTCTAATCCTTAGATAACTGAATTCTTCATATTTCTATATTTTCAGATATCTTTTTGTATTATACAGAGCAATAATTATCAAACTTTTGCGTATCGAGGAAAACCTTGAGCGTTCTTTACTCCTCGCGGAACAACATCTTACGCGAATCACTATTCTGAGGCAAACCCTGACCGAAACAAACTTTTAAAAACCATACAAGAAGAAACGTAACGTTTTCGTTTAATTTTTCTAGTTGATAGCGTTAATTCTCAAATTCGTTTTATGGATTAGTAGATATAATGGTAACAGATTTTGTTGTCTCGCCTTTGGATTAAGTTTAAATCCAATCTCTACGCAGCACATATATTATTCGTAGCTGTATTTCTATCGTTTTCTATATCCCCGAGTAAGGCTACTTCCATTACAAAACTCTAATAATACTACAGAGAAGACTCAAACTCCAATACAATTTCTGGTGTGATTTTTGTAAACTGCAATGAACTGAATTTTGGCATTTGATTTTTGTGTCGTTCGTGCGTGTTTCTAATGTTGTGTCTTTTGCTTTATTGCCTCAACACATACAGAAATGTGCCAAGAGTCTTTGCTATACAAAGAGCAAGTAAAAAAGAAAGATTGGTTAGGGTCAAATTGTGCTAGACGTTAGAACAGAGCAACAGCCATGGTGTTTCCAAACTCACAGTTCATTAAGTTTTTATTTAAGACTTAAACTATGGGCGTTAAACCGCTAGTGGGAATATTTTATACACCTATCAACATTAAATATGTCATAAGTTTTGATATTACAAAAGAAATTGAGAATCAGGCACATCATGCATTCATTTCTCAACAGAAAGATCATAGCAGAAAGGTAATAAAGACAAAAATCTTAGTCTTTAGGTGTATCCAAAATTGTAGTTTTGGATTGCAAGTTCATGCTTGTCTTACCCTCGCCACTGAGATGAGATACAACGATTATGTATATTTACAAATTACAGCAGTTTTGAGTTTAAAGTTGCAGTTCAAAGCCCACGATCTGTATACTTTCATTCTCGGTACGCATTTCTTATTTTTGCTTTTAGTTCCAGTGTACAGTATACATCAATTATTGTTGGTGTTCACGTGAAGAATGCAAGAACAAGGAATGTAAGACGCGCATTATACACTATTCTTTTGAGTAAAACACAGGAGGTTATTATAACAGTAATAAAACAAAATTATTATTCTGCAATTTATAAGTTAATGCGTAATTTCGTGTCATTCATTAAACAGAAATATTAAACGAGCATTTAAGATTTTTCAATTAGCTGTTATTATCAAAATACCAAAGCAGCATTCACGTTTTACTGACTTAATATTTTTATGATATTTTTCTAGAGGAAATGATTACAGTAAATGCAACACTAAGCACGTGGGAAATATTATTGTTGGACCTTTGCCCATTTTATTAGTAACGTAATGATTCAGATTCATTAGCATAGTCCATTTATAGGAAATCTCAAATCTACATTTACAATATTTGTTATACCTAGTAAATCAACTACAAATTTTTTTGTATGAGATTTAAGACCTAATTTTAATTTAACTCATCTTCACTATTTACTGAATTTCGTTTTGTCATTTAGACTATAGATATATTTTGTTTTTTGGAAACAACTTAAACTGAATTTAAATATTGAATTTGCACGTTGAATATCAGCACGGGCTGAAGTTTCTATACTTGATATTATTTAACTGAAGCAAATCTGACTTGGTCTGAGAAAACCATCAAATAGTGTTTTTGAAAGTACTTTCTATTTTGTTATGTGTTGTAGCAATTTTTACATGTATGATTTATGTTTTATATTAATTCATGCTGAGTCTGATGATGGCAACGGCCAAAAACGTGCGAGCATACTTCGAAGCCTCTATTTTCAACGCTTGAAGATCATTTTAGCGTCAGGTATAGGCAGAAAGATTCTAAAACTCTGGTGTGTTAGTGTTATCTCCAGAAAATACCATATTTAGAGTAGAAAAAGTACAAACAACCAAAAGTATAGTCTAAGACAAACACTGCAGTTGGATAGTATGAACAACAGCGATGCGCCGGGTCGTTTAAATTAATTGATGTTTGGTACCATAATTCCTGGAACTATCAATCACGACGGACCTTGACAAAGGAAGGCAGAAAAATACATAAAAAACAAAACGACGTCAAGGAAGCGGTGAAAAAATTAAAAAAGAACATATGGGAGGAATTCTGAAAAAAAATAGAAGAGAAACACAATGAAAATCAAAAGTTCTGGAATATAATAAAAAAACTAAAGAGGAACCCAGCAAAGCAGATGAGGAAGATCAAGAATGAAGAAGGGAAGATGGAGTCAACAATAGAAGGAGTCCTAAAAACCTGGACAAAACACTATGAAAAGAAGTTTCAATATCATGAAAATAATCAGAATGAAGAAATAGAAGGAATAGACGAAAACAATGAGGAATCCGAAACAATATCAGAGGAGGAAGTAATAGAAGCCCTAACCAATACAAAAAATGGAAAAGCAGCGGAAGATGGCATCGCCCCGGAGTTATTAAAGAAAGGTAGAAACGGTCATACAATGACTACTCAAAACATTCCAGGAGGCATGAAACAGCGAACAGATACCAATGGACTAGAATAATAATATAACAGTACCCATACACAAGCAGGGAGAAACAACTAGCTGCGATAACTACAGAGCGATATGTCTGTCAGCAGCAGCATTCAGGATATATTAAAAAATCTTAGAAAAAAGCTAAGAAGAGAAATACAGGATAAATTGGAAGATACGCAAGCAGCCTTCCAATCAGGTCATCAAACGCAAAACCATATATACAAAGCACATGCAATAATAAAAAAGATGGCGGAGAAAAATAGAGACGTATTTCTCGCTTTCTTGGACCCAAAAGCAGCATTCGATCAAGTACCAAGGACTCATAATGTGGAAGGCAATGCAAGAACTACAAGTAAGTCAGAAACTGACAAGAGCAATAAAGAACCTCAATAAAGGAATAAAAGGAAAAGTACGGCTGAATGATCATAAATATTTCAGAAGAATTCAAAATGGATAAAGGGGTTAAACAAGGAGATAGTCTGAGCCTACTTTTCTTCATAATATATATGGACATCATAATCAAAGAAATGTAATAGAAACACAAGAAAAGCAAGACTAGGATACCACAATCTAAACCCAACATATACGCAAGATCTAATGTATGCCGACAATATTCTACTGATTGCCACGAACATACAACAACTGCGAAACAATCTCCATACCTGGAATGATCATCTTAAAGGACAAGGAATGAGCATTAACAAACAAAAGAGTAAAGTAATGAAAATAAGTAAGAAAGAAGTAAAACACCACACCCCAATAGAAATCGACGGGGAAAAACTACAATACATAGAAAAGTACAAATACCTGGAAACAGTAATACATTAGGACGGTAGAATAGACGAGAAAGTAAAAAACAGAATTGATAAATAATACCCTAATAGGGAAGAGAAAGGTAAGCAATCAAACAAATATGCATTTATACAAAACAGTCTATCTACCTAATCTGCTATACGGGGCAGAATTATGGGCAATAACAGATAAGATAAGATCGAAAGTGACTGCTACAGAAATAAAATATTTAAGAAGAATAGTAGGGAAGACGTAGAAAGGCCGAATCAGAAATCGGAATATCAGGAAAGAATTGAAACAAAGACCAGTAGTAGAAGAAATAGAAACAAAACATCTAAAATGGTATGGACATCTCAAAAGAATGGATATCAACAGATACATCAAAAAGATTTTTGAACTGAGAACAGAAGAAAGAAGAGGTAGAGGAAGACCCAGAGTCCAATGGGAGGACAATATTAGAGGGTTAGCAAGGAAAAGAGAAAAACGATGGAAGAAATTAAACAAATGGCAAGAGATAGAACCACCTATAGAAGCTAGACCGAGGACTCAACGCCGTAAGTCATAAATGGGAAAGAGAAAGAAGAAGAAAATATTTGTTACCAAGACCCTGAAACGATCAATCACGTGAACCTTGCATTCAGCAGCATCTAACTACTAGCCGCCGGAAATTGTGTGCTGCTTGCTTCTAAAATCCATATTCACTAGAACGTAGCCTGCATGCGTGCCTTATAGTTCTCCGCTCTACCACAAAAATTTATTTCACTGGCTGAAGAGGAGACAGACCCCAAACAGTTCGACCATCTCTTGTGGCCAAATAAACGTTAACCTAACTTCGTGTGACTTGATTGCTTGGGCTGAACAATATTATGCTGATATTTTAGTTTTAACATCCACCCGTTAATGTGAACAACAGAAAGTTTACATAAACATTTGTCAAAAGCTATTTCCTTATATACGTTGGTTCGAAATTTGGTAAAAGATGTCTGTTTCTAATATTGTTTATAGAATCAAAATGAAACCTGTATAGGAAGTTATCCATAAGTATTTAAGATACACAGCACTGAGATATCGGCGAACTGCATAAATACATAGATCTACAGTACATTAGTTTTGACACATTTAGCATTCGAAATTCAATATAAACACGCAACTAATTAAATAAGGGACAATTCTTATCTATTGTGTGTTTTTCCTAAAAGTCATCGCTGTCTGGAAAGATGTAAAATGAGAATACTCGTAGGAAATATTCTACATAGTTATAGAATTCTGTTGTACATCACATGTAGGTAATAGCGTTAGGTGTTGTGGACTTAGATCAGTATAGGTCGCCTAACAGGTTGGAAAAATTTGCAAGAAGAATTTAAATTTTTCAAAACAAGAATTCTATGGTTTACAGTCTCAAGATCGGCGATCTTTCATAAAATGGTCAAGGGACAGTTTAAGTACACAATGTAAGGAAGAATCGAAACTGTTTAGAGTTCTGGTTTTAAAAGCACAAAACTTCGAAAGCTGTTTAAGGTGCACTAAACTATTAGCTGTTCAAGTTGCTCTCTGATCTTTCTCGTACAAAATGGTAATGCTTTACTTTTTTGCTCTCGTATTATGTCTAACTAGGTTTTGAGCTGCAACAGGCACTGGATTTCATACTAGAAATCACATGTTGTTTTTAATAAAACTCAATATGTATTTACACAATTATAATGTTGTAACAGTAGCAGATGATAGATCTAGTATAGGGATTCAGAGAAACTAGGTAATGCGTCCTTCTGAGTATTAACAAGGGAAGTTATGAAAGACCAAAAAGAATTATAATGAAAGTCAAGGTGAAAACTTCAAAAGATTAGGAAAATGTTCAACAAGCAATACCAAAATTTTCAGAAAAAATTTTGCCTTATTGTTAGTTGTAAGCAAATACCACTTAAAAGAGTGAAATTATTTATATTCATATAGACTCAATCTCAATCGTTATACTTTCAAAAATACCGAAAAAGAATTTTTTATAAAGCTGTTTCGTGAAGATATCTTTCAGCTACTATTAAGATGAGTTAACTATTAAACAGATAATCGGCGTCGTAGACAATACGTCAACACAAATAAACACTTTGTGGGTCAATTAAAATCGTGAAGGTTCAGGGAGGTTTTTAGATCTGTACTTACGTAGCTTATCGGTTAACTTGACGTATATGAATATTTAAAATGTAATAAATAATAGGCGGTATTGTGCATACTCCTTATTGCTTGTAAGTTTCCGTAACCTTACAAGTCTTGCAAAAACAATAATTGTTTTTTATTTCATAAAACACATTACTGTCTTATATTAAACCATAAAAAGTGCTTGTGCAAAATCAATTACGACAATGTATACTATAACTAGAATATGTATATGACAACTACAAAGAGGTACTGTTTGACAAGCCTATATTAACAAAAATAATGTTCATGGTTCATGACTTGCTATCACATTATTGCTTAAAGTGCATTATGAGAGTGTGTAGCATACATATATTTAATAAAAACTTGAATGTCGCAATATGGAATTGTTTAAATATTATCTTTTTAATACAAAATGGGCAAAGGTTACAACAATTCCAGAACATAATAATTAATATTTGACGTAATCAGAACTTATTATTTATTAGATGTGATAAAACGAATGTGACACTTCTTTAACATGCAACTCTGTTCTATTCTTTTTTAAATGATAATCACAATACAAAACTCATTCTATTAAAACGCAAAAGAAACCACTTTAGTAAAATTTTAATTCAAGCATTCCTTTTATGATTTGTCTTGTAGGTATTCGTGTAGGTACAAATGTTATGGCGTGTGTCCTTTGTTCACTTTCATATGTGTCCACCTGACCGCCCGCTGACCGCAAAATTGAGCAGACTTTTAGTAAAAATTGTTTCGTGGATTATCAATCCTTCTTTCTCAGGTTTATGCTGTCTGGGCACGATATGATTGTCACTCTTGCATCTGTAACAACCAGATTTTAAAATTTCTCGGTCAGTATTGATGCTCTATCCTAATTCCACGAATTTTTAACAGGAATATTCATGCATCCAGGGTTATACTGGTATTTTTCAGTTCTCTTGAGATATATAATACAGCAACAAAACTGGAGAAAAAAAAAGAAAATAGACCTTTTAACTCTATTTCGCAGCAATCAAATACGAAAACACAGGATGATTTAAGGAATTATATTTGGACGCTGCGGGGCTTTGGCTACGTTTGAGTGATTTTTTATGTTGGCTAAATTGTGGGCATTTTGTTCTGTTATAAATTTCGAAAAAAGCGTAGCTCTAACACCTATAAATTTAAGTTTCTAGAAATTTACCAAAAAATACTGCCGTTTTAATCATATAATTATGTTGGGTATTAAATATAATTCTTATAAAATTTTCTTCGTAACTATTACAGACACGAAGCGAATAAAATTTTTACTCCGCGGGATATATTGACGGGTGGTATATTGACCATTGGGAATATTGATCACTCTTGGGATTTTTATACGCGGTGAATATTGATGGTGTGGGATTTTTATTCACGCAATATCACCCAATGGTATTATTAACATTTGATTCTGATGTACGTAACAAGTAAATACATTATTTCTTGGTGATACAAGACACGTTTCAATGCACTTAATTTTTCTCAATAAAGAATGGTAAATTAATATTTGGACAAAAAGAAGAATTAGCATAAAGGAAAACAAGATTGCTTCCTTCATGGTAACTAGATGTACTTGAAACTAACAATAAATTACAGAAATTATTTGCTTGGTGTTGCAACAATAATAATATTTGAAGGGACAACAGCTTCTGTTTTGTTTCTTAAAATAATCCGTTTATGAATTATTTATTAATTTAGTGGCACTTCCAGTTAATTACAATTTAAATGCACGCGATCAAGAAGTGTTTAAATAAATCCTGCTGGAATCTAATCTTGTTTGTGTAAAATATGCATGTCAACTTCTCGTTTGAACCCTGTCTGTGTGTGTGTGTAATCGTAATCGTTTTAAAATCTCCAATCCTGGTCAGTCTGGATAATTATAGCATGATCGGACGATGATAGAACCTTGCAGCTTGATATAAATGTAGGCAAACTGGTTTATTTACTAGAAAAGACAAATTCGCGAGCTTTCCGACTTAAAAATCCCCTAATTTGTCGAAACGCGTGAAAGTTTAAAATTTAATGGTTCGGAACTTTTATATTATGTACGCTTGTTTTTCGAACATCTTTTAGTAAACGGCTTCTAAAACTTCGATTCATTAATCATTTCAATACTTGAAAAAGATTTTATTTTCATCTAATGCTAATTTATGTTTTCGCAAAATATTAATAATTATGCTACGCTTAATTTATAAAGCCAATAGTTTGTAGTAAATTAAACGACGTTCAACTTAATAAACAGAGTAATATATAAAACATGCTTTTTGAAAATTGTCATAATTTATGGGCTAGATTTAATTTCTTATATAGCAAGGTTGTCGTTTTCTATAACACTAAAGATACGCTGTGTTTTAGGACGCTAAATATTGGATTTACTAAACGTCCGAAACATTCATATTTATAATATTGCTTAATGTAATTAGATATATAATTGTAATGTTCATAGCTAGTTTTCAATTACCCTTGTATGATGGAGAAAAAGGGCAAAGCAATAAAATGAATTGTGAATATCCATATTACACAATTATATGGTACATCATGTATGTAACTGTAGCGAATCTTCTAAAGGTTAGACAGCCTCTATTATTAAGCAATGCCTTAAGCCAGAATCGATAAATTTCTTTCTTAGATTTCGTTGAAAGACAAACATTCATTTTATTACAGCACTTTCTGGTAAAAAAGTAAAACGCGTGATATTTTTATTAGAATGTTAGAATATTTGCAGTATAAATGGAGATTTTCTTAATTAATTTTACCAGTCAAGAATTACTAGACTTGCTATCTAATTTTTAAAGAAATTAATACCTATAGAAAATATTTTTTGAATAAATAAAAGTTAGCAGAATGTCGACGGTTCGGATCTGAATATTTTCTATATGTATTATTAACTTCTTAAAAAATTAATCTATTTATTGTAGTATAAGCAATAATACTTTTAAACAAGCAATGACTGGTCTTTTATTACCTCCACATTATAATTGCAACTCCAACTTGTAATAATGACTTTTCCCATTCTAACAGTATCAACTTGCTTTTCAGTTCTTTCTTCTTGTCTTTTTCTTCCTCGGACCACCTTATCAGACTCAATTATTTGCATCAATTCTTATTTACCATATATGACGTTATTAATATTTACTTTCCTTCTTTAGTTCACTAGTTATGTGTAACATTGTAGTTTATTGTAATTTCTTCAAGTTACTTTACAGATCTTTCAAATTATCATTTTCATTGTATTTTTTCTGTTTCTAACCTATTTTTACGCACACTCTATAATTGTTGCCTTGTAATGACATGACGAGAATGAATACTTCAGTCTTGTCTAGGAGGACTTAGATATCCTGCTCCTTTAGTTGCACATTTTCCAAAGCCAGTTCGAAACTGGTCTATGTTCTGGTATCTTAGTACCTTTCATTCACAAAGCTGAAAAGAAGTGCTACACTATTCCAAGATTATTTAGGCTTCTTAATATAACTGTTTCTTACAAAAGATCTGGACAAGAAGTTGTTAGAGACAATCAGTGTTTTATGACGTGCGCGTGAGTGAAGACGGTGGTTAGATAGTTCCATCGTTTCCCCATTCATCTCCATAGAGTCGAACTATCTGAAAATTTCGATCTGTAGGCCACCCAGATCATTACCGTTTCAGAAGTTTCCTGGGCTAGGGTTTCCGGAAATTTAAGCACCACCACAATACTGACGGACAACTAGGCTACAGTCATCAGGATAGTTCTGCAGTAGAATTCCAAGTTGGTAAGGCACAGCGTAAGCCACCAATGCTGCACCTGTGATTATTTTCCATCGCATCGTTTCAGACTTGCTACCAACATTTTTCATTTCCATCGACGCAACACCACATCTGTCTTTAGCATTCCTCTCAACTGTAAACACCCCAATGACCAGTTTTAGACACCCTTGCTGAGTTAAAGTTCCTAGGCCTTTTAAAGCAACGACCGACCAGCGATCTCGCAAATTGCTAGGATTCCGGATTGTAGATGCCATCAACCAATCTCATTCATCTCACTGGACCTAGTTTACGTGTGTACACTTCGACCTCCACTCCGCAAAAAATCAAAATTCATTAGATAAAGAAAAGGCTAAAATTAGGTGTAATAATCACTTCAGTGGCAGAAAGTAACTTAAATATTGTTTGTAGGCGGCAGTAGTCACTACGTACGTATATCCTCCGTAAGCATATACGGGTGTCTGCGAATTTCACTATCAAGTTTTTAATCACATATTCTTTGGATTAAAATAAGGTGAAAAGCTTCCATGAAAGTATATCTGATCTTACTTTCTTGCCTAGTTATAGCTTTTCAAAGATGACACGTTGACACGAGTTTTCTTGGAACCAATTTTGACGTGGTTACACAGATTACTTAAATACATATTTGTGCTTAATTGTATCAATGTCTAACGATTCTCTGTATGTCTCAGCGATGTATTGCGTGTGGCATGGGCAAAAATACTAGGAAAAGGCGTGCAGGACAGTATTTCTTCGAGAATGTACTAGTATGACTGTAAGTTGTATATTTGTTTAAACAGCCAGATGGTACTAAAATCTTAAGATTTTCCGTAGAGTGCCGGTTTTGGAACAAGAACACTGGGAATAAGGAAGTAAGGCAGAATTAAGAAGGCGGATAATCTAGTTAAACCTGATGTTGAGAAAACTCGCAACTAATCGAGATTTATCCTAGGTTTGGCGCGATAGCCGTATGTTATATCCTGAATATATGTTAAAACAATGAGGCAGCAATGAAAAAAGTATAAAAAATGTAAGCAAGCAAAGAGGCGGATTGCGAGGTAAAAGATGATGGACATAAGATATTTTGCACAGGGTTCTCGCAGGTTACGAGAAGGTAGGTTTCCTTGAACACTGTAGAAAAAACTCTTACTTACTAGTCGCTTTTCTATCCAGAAAAATGAGACACTTATGCAACTTCGTTGTAAAGAGACTTTAAATAAAGGTAGTATTGGGTTAAGACAAAAGCAGAGTGTTAGCAGAAATGACCTGTGCTGACCTATTTGCTAAGTTTGCAACCCAAGGGCGCCTGGAGGGGGGGGGCAAGGGGGTTAATTGTCCCCCTGGCTTGCAAAAACAATGAAATGTATAGAAAAGAAAATAATTTTATGCTGTCGACAAACATGGAATTGGACGGCAATCTTTATTTTGCCCCCCCCCTCCCTGGAAAAAATCTTGCGGGAGGCGTTGTTGCAACCTCTCCATTATTGTTGCTAATCAGTATTAGTCGGTGAAAGCAAAAACCATCAGTAGCACAAGGTTGTTAAAAGATTGCAGATTCTATCAAGTTGGAAAATGACCTAAAATCTACTCAACGTCTAGTAATTGTACATTGCCAGAGAATGTGTTTTTCTTACCAGTAACTCCAGTCTTTTTAGTATAGTCAGTATACTATACTTCATACTTTAGTATTAGGTACAGTACTGATGCGGATGAAATAGTCTTCAACTGCTTTTTTAGAAATATCGAGAAAGGGGTCTGAGAACAAAAACCTCTGCGTTATATCGCATGGCACTGCATCTTCTGCTAAAAAAGTTGGTTTGTGCTTAGCTACAGGACACGGCGTTTCAACTTTAGTTTTATGGCACTACTTGATTTACCGAAGGTCACTTATGCGAACAATATCAAAGTATTGATTTAACGTAAATTCATAGATAAATCAATTGGATGAGCGGATAACATCTGCAGGTGCATACTGGGTATATTGAATTTATTTACTTGTCAACAACATTTTAACAATACATATTAATTCTGGTATTCAAGCTGCAGATTCATAAAATTTAAGTTGGATGATGACTACTGTACCAAAATGTTGCTTGTCAGATTAACCTTTATAGTGCAATTTAATGTTCTAACGACATACAAGTAGTCTGAACATGAAGCATAACCCTGAAATGGCCCAAGAGAAGATAAACTTCATGTTACTATGCGTCGATTAGTGACGGCTTGTAGTGCGAAATGTAGAAGTTGAAGCTTTCATAGGTATGATTACAAACATAGCTCCATAGTATCATTATAATGACGAAAAAGGTTGCATTTAACATGCAAACCTTGGACGTGTTATGCAAATGAGATGGGTTACTCTATAATACGCAGACGCACATTGGACTTATTTTGTTTACATACTTTTTGCAAACCAGATTTTGTATTACTCATTGTCAGTTACTTAATAATCTAGATCCAACTATTACGCAGCACCTGTAACGCATACTTTTTGATGCAAATGCTGGGAGTTGCGTAAACTTGAATAACTAACGTAGTGATTTTCATAGGAAAACAAGAGTTTTCGTTCTTCAATTAAGAATATATTCAGAAGTTTGATAGCAGAAAGCATATCACTTGGATATACCTTCATTGTTAGAGATAAAAAACATATTCAGTGTTACTCAGTTAACTTGACTGCCTTTTGTTTAGAATATTCCAGTAACAAACTCGTGTCATAAAGCGAGAAACGGAAAATAAAAACTGTAGCCAATAATAGAGACAATATTTCTTTTCCATTTTTAAATGTCCAGCCAACAAAGATGATTTCATTAGGAACAGTAATGCGTCTTCATATTAATATTTGGGTCTACGGCATCCTAGATGCAAATATCCAAAAATAGGTCACCCATTCTTAGTATTATAGTAACTCATCCATTCTAGCATTGAAACCTTGAGAAAATTCTAATTTCCCGGTTGATCAGTTTTGTATTATACTCGTATAGATTTTTACAGTCTTTAACTCCTTTTTTATTATTTCTGAATGAATTTGTATAAGTTTAAGGTTAGAAAACAAACTATAAATTACAAAGGACTAACGAGCCATCGAAGAATAAACCAATCTGCGCAGCCTATGGGATGGAAAACGTATATCGGTGATAGGGAATTATATACAACTATTTCCAAATTGCCAACATGACAAATACATAAAATAAGTAAGATTCTAATTTCTTAGGCTACACAGATTGAATTACATTTTGATAGTTCGTTATTTAATGAA
Organism: Ignelater luminosus; assembly: GCA_011009095.1. Classification (NCBI taxonomy): domain Eukaryota; kingdom Metazoa; phylum Arthropoda; class Insecta; order Coleoptera; family Elateridae; genus Ignelater; species Ignelater luminosus. Next base: position 313,425 of record VTPC01091261.1, on the reverse strand, counting down.
TGTCATAAATCCCCAAAAGTTGGCAACATGTAAAAAAGGACCAATGTGAGGCAAACAATCACTGCAGTTTCTTCAGTTAGAATTATCATACACGCTTTTCAACGTTTCTGCCCTTGTAATGCTGCCTGTCTTACAAAATCAGGATATAACATATGTCACAAAAGTTTATTATTTTGCTGGTGTAATTAGGTTACTACTGAAAATAAAAATTATGCTATTGTTGATTAGTTAACTGGATAACTTAATTTTGTCCAAAGTTTATGAGAATGGTATTACAACGAGATACTTATAACAAATTGTTTATAATCTAACTGGACCAGAACTGGACAAATGCCTAAATGTGTAACTGCTAACTTTTATGGAACTGACAATATTCCTATTGCAGTAATTTCTATAACAGTGACGTATTGTTATCAAGCAAATTCATGTTTGAACTTGTCTAAAAGTGGTTGGTTTCAAAGTACATCTGAATCAATAGTGGAAGAAGTGATAAAGGGTACAATGCAGAACTAGAACTTTGATGAGCACTTTACATCAAAATTCGATGTGTGATACTCACAAGCAACCATTAGAAGAAATCTGATACGAAACGATTTAAAATAATGCATAAAGACAGAAATATTCGAAATAAGAACAATTCCTGGATGTTGTTTTAAACTGCAGGTATAAACTATAAAATAATCTTAACAAAGAAAGACAAGAAAAACAGCCATCAAACACTCAACAAATTTGCTCATTGAAAATTTTTTTTTGGGAAGTATTCTCTATACTTGTAGAAATAACTTTACGTGGAAAACATTTTAGAAAATTGAATTTGTTTATTATAAGAACAACTGAAGGTTTTTCCGAAAACTTTATATGACATATGTTATAAAAGACAGCAGTTTCTTACAGAAAGGGGGATTCATAATATTTGTGTTCTGCGTTATTTTACCTTCTTAGTTTTAAAATTGTCTGTAGATCTGATAACTCTGCTTTAAGATTTGACAGCAATGATACGAAGAAAAAATAAACGAAATAGCAGAAATCAATAAAGCAATTTTACTGTATTAGTGATTTATTAAAATATCATCGAATATAAAAACGTGGAAGGTAGTCATGATGAGAAACTTGCCCGTGGAAAAATCTTACCGGCATCCATGTGTGCCTTACTGGAAATTATTATATTTTAACAAACTTCTTTTCTAAAAATAAATAATTACAGATTAGCATTACGTGTTGTTTGTTATAAAAAAAAAGATCTACAGAATTTAATCAACTTGTTTCCCACTATTTAATATAAACATATAATTTTTGTAAAAGGTATTACTAAATTAGTCCGTTTTTTTCATTACTAAAACTCGGTGTTTCCTGTTTAATTCCTTTGTTCTCATAAAACTGAACTAGTATCCATAGTAGTAATTTATGTAAATTACCAAAATTGGATAGTGTAATCAAAAGAAGATGAAGAATTTGATAAGAATTAAATATGCGTAGGCGCCGCTACTTAAAAGTTGCTTTCTTTTTCTAATTAGCACAGCCCGCAGACTTTTTTATAAATGTACCTACGACTTTATCGTTAAACAATATTTAAATATAATGATGGTGCAGATATTGCAATAATTTATTTTTTAAAGAATTAATTAAAAAGTTCAATACACATTTTTATGTTTTCTTGAACTTGATAAGATGGGAATGAATTTTCATTAAAAAGAATCAAAGATAAATATCTAATATTACTTGAAATAAACGTAGATGAATCCATAATTATAAAAAAATACATTTCTATAATTAAGACTTAAGAAAGAAAATTGCCAGATCCATGTGGCTGAAACGGAGGAAGAAACAGAGGAAAATAATCACCAAGATTGTGTGGGAAGGAGTGAACGTGACTGAGCATTGAAGAAAATGCAAAGTGTAGGAATTTGCTACTATCACCCTTCTCAAAGACTTGACTTTTAACGAAAAGAATATTGTAATCACAAAAGTTACCAAGGCGCATTGAGTTTTTGTCTAGATTTTTCCGAGTTAGGAAAATCAAATTGTGGAAAATCATTTATTGTTAAATGCCTGTTTTAATCGTAAAATTTGAAATATGCTATTATTGCGTAATATAAACAAATAATATGTGTATAGAATGTAGTATATCGCACTTGCCAAATATTACATTTAGGTCTATTCTTGAATCAAACAATTAGAATTGCATAAGAGCATACAAAACTGTGCCGCTACATTCGTTCACCTCCTACATTCCTTTATGAACTGGATGGTTTTCTCTTGTTCTAATTTCAAACAAGATATGTTTTCAAAGTCAGACGAATGAACTTTCGATTGGTACACACAAAACGGATTATGCAAATTACATATCTAAGACAGCTTAGAAGCTTGCGTAAGCGACTTTCCTAAAACCTTGACTGGTGACTGAACATCACGAGTAATATAACGGATATTAAATTAAAACAAACAACTTCGTATCAATAGCAACTGCTACAAAAAGTGGCGGTTCCGGCAGACAAATGTCAAAAAGTAGTCCGCGGAGCACAACTGGATGGCAGCTGCGAGGCTCGTGCCGCGTGGGGATCACCTGGCCCTCCTGCTCGGGGTGCCCCAGGTGCCCCACACCTGCTTACACCTCTCCCCAAGATTTGACACTTACCAGCTACTTATTCGCTCTTGAGCACAATTTTGGATGACCTTATTTACATTAAAATAAGCAGTAGTTTTCCCTAACCTTTTTCATTTTAAATGTTAAATTCGTGATTAGTTTTACGCTAGAAATTTTGAAGCTAAAGGATGTATTTAATTGAATTGTTTTATCATGTCCTGTTTTGGGTGGGTACAGATCACTTCCAATGTTGCGCATGCTATACTACGTTAATGCAAATTTTCTAATGGACATCAATGAATACATCCCATGACCATGGTTATCAGTAGGTCATGGAAAATCCGTTAAACAATAGTAGTGAAACGCCATCCACTTGCATATTTTTCACATTAGTAGTAATAATTACCGAGTTTGATAATATTTAAAGTGAATTAGAAATTCAAGGAAAATAATGTTTTAAAAGTTCATCATTCAGCTACACTTAATAAATTTCTATTATTACCAGAATAACCTACACTATTTTAAATAATGGCGAGTTCGCGTTTAATTTAGCTTAATTCATTTAGGTAGTTTTTTGGAATTTTGCACTGTTGATGATGAGTGATAACATTAGGTACATAATAGATCAAAATTTATAACCGATAATTAAACAGTGTCATTTCATTCAAAATTTTCTTCTGACTTTGAAATAATTATTGAGATCAAATAATTTCCGGACAACTTTAAAAGTAAACTAAGTATAATGCAATATCTTTGCATTACTCTGTAATAAGCAGAAAGTGAATTTGTTTGAACGAAAAGTGAACAACTGGATGTATCTATGGAAAATAGTTTAGCAAATACGCTTTGAAGTATTTTCTTAAGGCTGCAAAAAGTAAAAATACAGAAGTTTCAAAAACAAATGCAAAATAGTTTAAATCTTTAACGTTATTTAGACATTAGCTTCGCCTTCAAAATTTGCAGGAATTGCTTAATAGGCTTAGTACTTCAAGCCTATTCTGAGTGGACTTCGTCACAAGAGCAAGTTTCAAGACATAAAAAAATGTTTGGAAAGATGATAAGTTGTTTGGCATAAGTAAGTGCCAACACTGAATACAACCGCATACGTAAGAAGAAATGTCTAACGATGGGCATTTAATGGTAATGGAAATTGTCCCAACATCAATAGTTAGGAGATATGTGTAATTTTGCATTTTGTTTTAGAAGCATGAAAGTTAGCATACCTGTCAACAACATGCTTCTCTTCAGAGAATTGAAAAGATACCATAACGATAATACACTCAGGCGGCAAGAATTGCAGATTGCATATCTCTCAGGGATAAATTAAAGAAAACGATTGCAGATTGTAAACTACTGATGTTAAACTGCTCTTCAAGACTCAGGGTTTTTTTTCTACTATCAAAGAAACAGATTCAGATTGGAATCATATACATATTATATTTTTGATCAAATCTGTTTTGTCATACTAACGCCTTAGGAAACACAAACGCCCTAAACTTCAAGACATAGGCGCTTTAAGGCTTAAAGCATCTATGCTGGATTCATAGTTTAGCCAGACATTGAAAGTAGTTTTATGGCTTTTACCATTAAAAGATGACACACAGTCACAGCCAACAAACGCATTAAACATAACTTCCGCGTGGCTGCACGGCTGCAGCATTTGAAGTGTATTGCACTCGGTAAATGACAGAACATTCTGATTTGACGTAGATATAATCTTTACAATTTCAGTGTTTTCCTTGTTTGTGTTGTCAGTTTCGTAAAAAGCTCGTTAGGGATTCTCTAGGCAGTGTAGATGAAAGGAGGGATAGTTACCTTTGTTATGCTGCTTGTGCTTTTTTTCCCTTTTCTACTACTTTTGAGACTCTGAGGATTGTATTGGTCTCGCACAACATTGAATTTGCTGACTCAAAACTTACATAATTATGATGTATTGCAGGTATACTTCTACCGCATTTTTATGATATTTAATATCTTCCTCCTGTTTTTTAAATTAACTTCTCTAGTAATTTTTGAATGATAAAATTCGTTAACGAAATCTTCATTATTACATAAGATTTTGGCCAGACTTTAGACTTGTAGACTAACTCAGTGACACGGAAATTCGATGAGATCAGATTTTTTTTATAACCCTAAGGGAGATTGGAGGTAATAAGATTGGCCCGAAACTCATACTAACTATATCAACCTAATAGTTTATGATCTACTTTTACAAAATTACTCCTTCTAGGTACTATGCAACTAATGACTTTTCCTGTTGAATGCATTGCCGTCGTGACTCCACTTAATTTTCTGAAAATAGTCATGTGTGCTAATTTTCACGACAGGACCACAATTAGGAACTTTTAAACCTGAGGCATTAAATATTCTTGGACATCTTTAAAAAAGCCAAACCTAAAATCCCACATCGTATTTACGTGCCAAGGGCTTAGAGCAGACTTGTTTTTGAGCGTTTCCCGGATCGGTAAGTAAAAGATTGGCGAGTGACGACTATGAAGATCGCTCTAGTCATGCTCTGAGCAAAGCTGGTTCTAATTAGAATGCGCAAAGCATTGACTAAAAGGTACCCGGGTCTCTCTTACGCTTTTATTTTGGTTTATAACGTCCGGGCTACAAAGCTAGATATACGTACTTAAAGTAACTGTTGTCAGAATTAAGCACTAGATACCAGACATTGAAAAGTTACTTTAAAAAAGTAATTAGTTACAGTTACAGTTCCTGCAAATGTGTAACTAAGTTACTTTACCGTTACTGTCAGTTACTTTGATTCTATAAAGAAAATAAAAGAAAACATTTCAGAGCGCATAGAGCCCTCAAAATCCAAGGTGGTTCTAATTAATTTTTTTTGTACCGTACAACTCTTAGAATTACACATTATGAAAACATTTATTTTCTGAACATCATCAAAACTAAATTTAAAAATCGATTATTCAAGTAACGCAGAAGGTAACGACCTGAAGTCGTTACCGTTACCCGCTTTTTGTAATTAGTTACAATTACTTTACTATGTCTTTATGAAGTAACGCGTTACCTCTGGAAAATGTAATTAATTACAATAGATTTTGAATGGTCAGACTTTTTCTGGTAACTTGAAAGTAATAATAAGAATAAGAATAATATCGTCTTTTATTAACTTGAAAATTAAAATACATTCTGATTGTTGTAATTGAAGAAATTCTATCACATGGATTCCTGGCAAAATTTAGCCGTAGGCTACTCTTTTTAACCAGAGGTCACATGCAGATTAAGAAAAAGAAATTAAAAACTACATAAGAAAAAACAAATCTATTTCCAGTAGGGAGACAATTGTAAATTTCTTCCAAAAATGAAGTTAGTGGAGTGGTGTTGATAATGGAACACTTCTATAAGAAGGTCAACGATATGAATTGATGCAACGCTTTTCTTATGAAGAACACTTAAAATTTGAAAACTGAAACTACCATTGTCTAAAGCAATAATTCGGTGGCCCTAAACCCTGTAAACAAATACTATAATGAAACTTGGCAAGATACAAAGACTGGTATGACTTTAAACAACATGAAGCGTTGGTGGTACTACGGGTTCTACATCTACTGAATTTCACGATATAAGGAAAAGCAAGAAGGTACTCAACTTGAAAATGATAGAATGGGTAATTATTCGTACTTTCAGGCAACAACCGTTGATAGAGAAATTTGGAATTGAACGAACTTAACCAGTTGATGTATTGATGGATTTAAAGGTCTTGGAAAGTGTGAAGCCAGGAAATTATAATGTGAAACCAAAAGTGTAACTCTGGTTATCATTGAGTATATATTTTGCAAGCAAGAAAGTAAACATTTTGAAAATTCATAAATGAGGATATAACAAAGAACTATGTAGACAGATCGGACAGCCAGGCGTTATGGGAAAAACCTTACTACGCTGTAGGCCGATATGCGATTAATCCAATTTAACAAGGATACAGTGGACAAGCTGATCGACTAGCCGATCTGTAGTCTGAAAATTCGTTCTTTGCCGAAACATTAGCCGTAAGAACACCTGTATGTTTCCTAGGAAAAGCTGGAAACATGTGGATTAAAAAACAACACAATCGAATTAGGTCTGGCTCTACCAGAAGCAGGCGAAGAACAATTTATTGATGGACCGCTAAGGAAATAGCTTGTAGTAATGTAGTGAGAAAAATTTACTGATAGACTATCTTCTTAAAACCAAAAACCACATACACAATATAAAACAGTTCAGTGTTGCCCTGAACTGCTGAGAGGGTAATTTAAAAAAAGGCGTAGTTTTCTGTAACAATGTTTGCTCTCTTATGGAGGCTTTAGATATCAACACCAAGCAGATGAGGGGTGATTGTTGATAGACTCGTCAAAAGTTAGTTTGAAGACCATTCTTTCGCATAATGGCAATAACTTACCATCAATACCTGTTGCGCATGCTGCTGATATGAAAGAGACATACGAAAGTATGAAATTGCTGTTAGAAAAAATCCAATACAAGAAATGTAACTGAAATATCTGTGGAGATTTGAAGGTGATTGCTTTATTGCTTGGATTTCAATTTGGGTACGCTAACTTCTGCTGTTTCTTATGTGAATGGGATAGCAGCAATAGGATGTTTCATTATACTCGAAAGCAATGGCCTAAACGTGAATCTCTTGTTCCTGGACAAAGAAAATGTGTCAAATGTACTTTTAGTAAATCCTAGAAAAGCATATTTACCTCCACTACATATTAAGCTAGGGTTGATGAAACAATTCATAAAAGTAATTGATAAAAATTCTGCTGCGTTTATGCATTTGAAATGTAAATTTCCCAAAGCTAGTGATGCAAAATTGAAGAAAGCATTTTTATAGGGCCACAAATAAGATAGGTGATGGACGATAAAAGAATTTTGGGAACTATTAAATCCAGTGCAAAAAAGCAGCCTGGCTGTCCTTCAAAGGAGCCTCCTCTTTTTTTCTTAGAAATCCAAAGCAGAAAACTACAGTAATATAGTGGATGATCTTGTGAAATCATACCAAGCTATGGGATGCAACATGTCCTTAAAACTTTATTTCTTGGACTTCTTCCTAGGAAATCTGGTGCTCTCAGTGACCAGAATGGGGAGCATTTCCACCACCAGATTTCTACGATGGAACGAAGGTACAAAGGCAAAAACAAAAGCAAAAGCACCACCATCCTGGCTGACTATTGTTAGGCCACGAAGAGAGACATCCCGGAAGCAAAATATTCCTGTAGAACATCATCAAAAGATTTCTAGGTAAGCTATGTTTCATATAATGTTAGTTACGTAGGTATTGATTTTTAAATATTTTTATAAAATTTGAAATGCGTGTCACAAAAAAACCTTGTCCGATGGAGGAAATCTGAAAGCATACGTATTCGAAATAAGCACGAGAAATATATTTAAATCCACACAATTTTGTTTTTGTGAAAGAAAAAAAGTTTTTTTTTGTCGACCAGTGATTATATGTAGAAGATACTGAAACATTGAACATTACACGATCTAAAGATGGATGTCATTACTCAATGATGAACTCCAAGATATTTTTGGTATATTTAGCAAGACGTTTTCATTCTCGGCATCTCATTTTCGAAGAAGGCTCCTGAAAGTAACTAATTCTTGATACTCCTTCCTTTTTCAAAAAGCTATTACTTGAAGAGATTCCAGTTTCTTGTGGCCTACCAGTTCCTTTAAAACAAATGAGGATCATTATCATTTGGTATTTGCTATTGCGTGAAGACAAACATCAAACCGCATAAACGGAAAACGGAGAAAATTGTAGTCCTAGGTAGGCTTTCATGGGATTTTTTTTTAATTCATTAAAGATATAAAAATGCACTTTTAAAGACTACAACCATTTTCTAAACGTAATTACTTTATGTGAAACGGTAGAATCCAGATATCTATGGGAACTTGAGTGAACTTCTTTCTCTTGCAAAAACTGAAACCATGGAGAAGATTGTGAAGTAGAACCAAATATGAAACAGTGCAGTGTGTTTATACAATCAATGTAAGCAAACAAATTAGAAGAGTTCATAATTAGGGTTAAGACAAATTAAGATACTGAAATTTTAAAACTGACGAAGAAACCTTGCTGTTGTGTAAATGGGCAACTAGATCGATTTTTATTTCAAGTTCTGCCTTTTAAGTATTTCAATTTTAATTAAGGAACTTGCATTTTGCTTATACACTGCAGAAATAATCTAAATAGGCAAGATAATTTAATAAAGAATAAATAACGCACACAAGCTAGTAAACTGCTTCTTCTGAAATTTGCAATTTTATGTCTGCGTGTTATTTTATAAGAAATATTATTACTTTAAACAAGTTACTCGATGCACAGATAAAAGATAACTTAAAAACAATATTCAATGTATCATATTATAAAAATAGAACAAAAGTATAGACTGCAGATGTCAGATAAATGCAGTCTGTGACTGATTAATGAATGTTTTCGGTATGTGATACATTTTTATATTAATGATAAATACAGCATATTTGTCTCTGACTCAAATATGTGTGTAAAAATTTGGTCAAGGGTATTTCAATCAGATATTATGCGTTACCTGTGAACAGAAGATTAGTCTAACAACACCCAATCTTAATTGCAAGGACAAAAAACGACGTGAATTAATAAGTTCGGATTTTTCTTCAAATAGTCTTAAATTAAATAATGTTGCGTGAACCACATCTTTAATATTCCGTTTTTTTCAGTTGATTGATTTGATCTTGAAGACGTAGTTTTAAGTCTGAAAGTCAAAATACCTTGACTAAACGCTATTGGGGCAGCATATTGTGTTTACTGATTCACGCACCATAACATTTCTGTAAAATTTAACTCAATGGTAGTTTGGTTGTAGTACGTAATTTCAAAAGGCAATTCTGTTGAAATCTGATACAATATTTGTTGTAATAGACAGTATGAGGTTGCGAATGGAAAATATGAAAAGAAGAATTAAAATAAATTATTTGTAGGTTTAGTACTTTCTTGAGAAAACAATACATTATTCAGTTACATTAAATCTATGCTCTTAATAAGCTTCCAAACTAACTTTTAACTGAACACGGCGTATTTTTGTGAATAACTGAAAATTTCTGCAACTTGCTGAAACAACTTGTTAAACCGTAAGTTTTCGAACGACCATTTTATATATGAATATGCTTATATTAAACAAGCTTTCTATGAGAAAGGTATATTTAATACTTTTTACTCTGTAGATTATTAACAATCTGAAATCTACAACAAACACATAAAATTACAATAAATTATGATAACCAATTCTTTAAGCACCTATAAATTGCAAATATTTATCGAATTCAAATAAACGAGAACAATATTTGTAACTAATCGTGTTGTTGTAAAGTTGTCCGTCACAATTTCAATTGCTATTACGTAAAACTAATGATATTAATGCTTTTCCGTTTACTCTTTGTGGTAATAATGCCGAGTGTAAATAATAAATTAATTATTGGCCAAGAGCGTGCAGGTTATAATATGATATCATTATTATTGTGCTAGTAATAATAGCAAAAGTACGCGGAAATTGTGATTGTACTAATAATGTCATTACATACCTGTCTGTATGTGTAATACGGATGTTATTATACGATGCATGTGTAAATAAAACAAATAGGTTTTACTAGCAATATAACAGCGTTAGTCTCTAACAATGAAATTTATAAATAGTATTGGCAGAAGAGAAAATTAAGTTAGATGTAACGAGCGATAGGTAGCTGTGTTAGATTTGTATTGTCAACAGTTAATTTGTTAAACGCCTCGCTGTCATTTTTGCAAACTCAAATCCATATATTCCTAACGATTTCTAAATTCTTGTGTTTAACGTCTGTTTAACCTTCACATCCCATAACATGTCTATAAACAACCCCGTATTTATAAATAGTATTTTCATAAAAAGGCTGCCGGCTAGACTAGCTAATAATAGTCGAGAACGGAATTTGAGTTTGGGGTGTACGTTAAAACTGAACTGTTACTTTTAGACCGACAAGTGTATGAGGGTGGAAATCTAAACAAGAAAAAAAAACTAACGACGTCTGGTCCAGATATTTTTTTCTAAAGATGATGCAAGTGTAAGAATCAAATGAAAAATACAAATGCAGACAAGGAAAATATATACAAGAGACTTCTAGATGCAACCAGGTGCAGGTAGCGCAGCTGAGCGACAGGTGGCGTGGAACAGTAAGCAGACCGCACACTTCATTAGCACTGCTGTACTGATCGTTATAACTCGATTAAGTATTTTATACACTCATACATAAACTTCCAATACATAATCGGCAAACATAATACAGAATTTTAACGTTCTATAAATTCAATTTATTCATGAATAACATTTAAAAACAAATACACAGACCTAACCATAATTTATTCAGGAAAGTGTAATGACAGATAATTAAGATGTAACATTCCAACAAAACTAATCTCGATATAAAAATAGTTTATTAAAACACTGGGATTAAAATAATTGTTCTTAAATGTTAAGCAGTCACGCAACATGATCTTTTGGTGCATCCATTTATCATTTTCTTGTTCTTAACAGCTAATCCCACAAACTTAAAAAAACAAGCAAGATATATTAAATTTGACAGATTCAAACACAATCAAGGTAAGATGATTTCCACTGTTAGCTACTTATAAACTTATAAGCACATTAAAAGCTTTTCTTTTACTTAAAAATGAGTTAACGTAACTATACGTACTTAGTACGTGGCTTTTGCTTGTTTCCCTTTAATTTCTTATTGATCATTAGTAGGGCCGACTGTAGCATTTTGCAGAAATGTAAATTTTATTATTGCTGAGAATTAATTAATTATAGATTCTCGTCAGCAATTACAATTACTAACCAGGTTCTTTAGTAGAAACTAAGAATACAATTTTAGGAATATATGCCAGTTCAGAAGCAGCATTTTAGAAATAGCGAATGGACAAGGAGAAATAAAGCAGCGTGATTAGCAAGTGTGACGGAGTAAGCTAAATTCAAAATGTGTCATTTCAGATCACGAATAGGGAATGAATTGCTTCCACATTCTTCATGTCTATTTTATTTTACATAGCAACAAAGTTTCTTGAGTAGATTTTCATTTAACGTCAAATTAAATACCTTGATTTATGAATTATAATAATAAAATGCACCAAAATACCAATAATAGTAAGTTAATATTCAAAGCAACCCCTGACTAAAAGTATATACATAGTTAAAGAGGTAGAAAGGTACCAAAAGGTCATTCATATCTTATTTATTTATTTTATTTATGTTTGTTCATTGATTCTTTACCTATATTACATATATGTTAAAAGTTAAACCGTTGGAAAATGTAAGTTTCTTAAAACAAGAAAGGAAATTTAATTATTTATTGTTATTCAGTTTAATATTGGAAATACGTCTATGCTAAATCAATCCCAATGATGACATCCAGAGCGACCTGAAAATTAATTAATCACTTGCTTATGCAGTGGCGAGTAAACATTGTGGAAATCTAAAACTCAATGCTCCTTTGAGGCCACTTTGAGACTTATAGAGTTTCTAATAAACCTTACTTACACTTATAAAATTACGAATACCCTTTTACATAAAGCTGGAAAAGACATTAGTAAATTTTTCTGCACGAAAATGCACAGTAAACATGTTAATCGAAGCCGCTAGCATCAAGTGTGAGCCTTAACACATTAAGAATCTTTCGATAACTTAACCTAAAGTCCTGTAAGAAAAGTTGTGCAAAAACTTAGAACTCTTCAAAAACTTTGAGATTCATATTCTATAGGTCAATTAATATTTAAAGTTTCGTAAATGATATCCACAGGAACCAGGAAGTCTTCTGGAGCATAAGGACTTGCAAGAAGATGAAAACCCATGAGAACTAAAGATTTTAGATGGAAACAAGAAATTAAACAGTGATACTTCTACCTTTCGTTTTCTTGATTTGTTATTTCCACGGTTTACTACTGAGATAAACTGTCATCTGCCCCGCCTTCTTATACTATATGCAATATACCGTGCTCGAGAATGTCGTAGAAGCTGTTGGTTGTATTTCATATATGAGTAATGCAGAGTAATACGTTCATTCATTCGTTAACATACTTCTTATGGAATATTACCCTCTGTATAATAAACTCACTGAAGGTGAAGAAAGACAAGCCTAGTAGTAAATAAAAAATAAAGACTAAATTGACTTTCTTGTGGGACGTCATCTGAGAAATTTTGATGTACTTTATTTATTTTCCTTTCGTCGAAATGTAAACACATTATTATACGGCAAAGAGATAGACATAAACAGCGTACGTACATCTCGAATTCTGAGAACTCTAGCCTAGGTCTTCGATCTAAACCTTTTGTATCTTTTACATTTCTTAAGTAATGGAAAGACATCTTTCTTCAACCTTTATGCATTGAATCACGCCTCACACCTATTAATGACAGGAGTCTTCCTAACGTGCATGTGTGTGCTCTTTTTCCATAGATAAATTAGCTTAAGCAATAAATAAAGGATAAACATCCCAAAGATGCATATAACGTCTTCCCACAAATAAAAATTCGTGCAGGTACTGACTAACATATCTCCAGATCGTCTGGAGGTATGTATCGTCTTTGGGATGTTTATCCTTTATTTATGATGCATATAATCCCACTATAAGTTGAGAACAACTTTGTTTCCTGTTTGGAAATATTTTTATTGATTTAGCTTAAGCAAGTTATTTTAATAAATTATGATCTTTATAGAGAACAAATTAAACGCCAGTTCTAATTCATTCCACATGCAACTCTTTAATGTAGTGATAATCTATTAAGTAAGGTTAGAAAAACAAATATGAACTGTACTCTGGCGACAGCATCTGCTGTTTATTTAATTTGTCTTTTGTATCTTGTGAATCCATACATTTTAAGGTTGACGTGATTGCTTTCTCGAAATCTCAGTTTCACGAAAGTTCATTTGTGAATTGTGATTCAGATAATATAGATTTGAGCAAAAGTATTTCTTGCTATTGTTGAGTAGATCCCTTTAGTACCGCCTTATTGTCGAAAGAAATGTAACCATTCTGTACCTGTTCTAGAGGGCAGGGAGTATTCCAAACTCGATCCACCGGGGTGAAAAACTAGTGAGGTTTTTAGTTGGGAGTCTACCTGTATATTCTCTTACTGTTCCCTCTCGGTTGAAATTGTGAGAGAGTACTTCATATGCAAATTCAGCCGACATTTTGCGTCGGTTACCCTCTAGATGGGATAATGGTAATATTTTTCACTAAACGGGTTATTTTAACATGTTGTACATTTTGTTACTAAAATACAAACATCCGTTGTCAATGTATGTTTTGATCAAATTACCCTCTCGTTTTTTGGCTTAGTATGTGATTGTGAATGGGTTCAAATTAACAATGAATGATGTAAAAAATTTTCTCTGGAAGGTTCGTGGCAGAGTAAAAAAAACTAGATGACAAATAAACAAATTTGTTTTACATGGAACTTAGATACCGAATATACTAGATATAACGTTAATGTATTCCGAGGCATGATCCTATATGAGAAACATATGAAGAAACGTTTCTATGCATCTATGTCCTAAAATGTATAGCTTTCTAGATATAGAGTATCAATATGTTGAGCATTGGTTTAAATGAATCTAAATTGCGTTGTCTAAGTAAATGAATGAATTTCAGTTATTTTAACACTTATTTCGGATAAAAACAGCTGATCGTAAATATTTGGAATTGAAGAATGTAGATTAAACTATCAATTGGAAGTCAAAACAATGGAGAAGGGACAACAGATTTAAGCTATTCTTTAAAAGCAGTACCTAATCTAACAACTCACGTTAGTAACTCAAATCACATTATTTAACTCAAAATATACTGCTCAAAATTGTACAGAGATATTTTTAAATCGACATCAAACAAATTCATTATTGCCGTGGCCGGCCCAATCTCCCGACATGAGTCCGATTAAACATGCTTAGGGTATACTTCAAAACAGATTTCTAGCAGGAATGATCATATCCAGAGACGTAGAGATCTTTTGAAGAGTACTTGAAAAGGAGTGAAGAGGGATACCTCTGGCCGATCTTGATAAGTCCTAAGGACGCCTAATCTGATTCAATCTTTGTTACCGAGTCGTAGAGGTCAGACACGATACTGACATTACTAAATTTTCAATTTTTCAAGTTTATTTGTTTAGTTAAAGTAGTGTCAAGTTTGTATGTTTTCCTCTAAACGTTTTTGTATCTTTTTTTATTTTTAAAGTAATTAGTTTGATTTAATTTCTTAATATTAAATAAATTTGATTATATTTACGTGTAAATAGTTTTATACATTTATTATATTTTAAAAGTTAAAAATGGCTTTAGAGTTTTTAATTTCCCAAAATGTTGCTGTACAGTTTTGAGCAGTGTATGTATGTATTTCCCTTGGGGGAGCCTGTAACCCTTGGGCGCGTCCCCAGGTGGCGGATCGAGGAATGCCTCTCAGATATCAGCGGTAGGAAGAAAATCAAATACTTCCCGCGGACCAACAGGCACACTTCGACGGCGTCTGATCCAGAATGGACGACCGTCAACAGCGTGTGAACCCAGAATGGACGGCTAAAGAACGACTCACCAACACGTCTGGCCGGCATGGCGTTTTAAGGTCAACAACCCCCAATTTCAAATATAAAAGTGTCAAATTTTAGTATCGTAACGCAGGCGGGTAGAGTTTGTAGACCAGAATCCAGAAGTTTGACAAAAGTCTGCTCCAAGGAGTCTGGGAGGAGCAAAAATTTGATGAAGCTTGAAAATTTAAAGAACAAACAAAGAAGACAAAACTTAACTTTATATATATAGGGGATACAATATAAGAACATTAAGAACTAATAAGTAACATGTTAATAGAAACAATTAATGAAACAGTCCAAAAGGTAACATCAAAGCAAAAACAAAAAAAGAGAAAAACTGATAGACGAAATAAAACAAATGTTGAAAGAGAGATGAAAGCTATTACAACAGGGAAAACAAAAAACCATAGAATGTATAGAACTTAACAAGGTCAATAAAAGAAAACATGAATAACAAACACGTCAAAATCTGGGTAAAAATATTATTATAACACTAAAAGAAAAAAATGGAGAAGAAATAAGAGATAAATCTAAAATAGAAAAAAGAGTTCAAGAGTTTTACAGTGAACTATATCAAACCAGACAACATCCTTCAAGAGAAACAAAAGTCAAATCGGAAAAGGAAATATTAAACATAAATTCAGAAGACATTCCAGAAATAACCACAGAGGAAATAACCAGTGCATCAAAAGAAATGAAAAATAACAAAGCCCCTGGAAAAGATAACATTACAAAAAAAAAGGGGGAAAAGAAATTCTACAAATTCTAATTATTACTATACAAGAAGGGGGATAAACAAGACCTCCAAAATTGCAGACCAATAACATTACTGTCACAAATTTATAAATTACTGTCCAGAATATTAGTGAAAAGAGTAAACAACAAAATGGAAATGTACCCAACCCATGAACAAGCGGGCTTTAGAAAAAATGTTAGCACAGTTGATCATTTACTAACTGTTAAGGTGCTTATAGAAAAAGCAAACAAATATCATCTTCCCCTGTATTTAATACAGGCGATGCTCTGTCACCCAAACTATTCGTGATAGTCTTATAAGACATATTTAAAAAATTAGAATGGGAGTCTAAAGGCATAAACATAAATGAAAGATTCCTAAATCACGTAAAGTACGCCGATGACATAATTCTATTTTCCGAGAGCTCAACAGAATTACAGACAATGATCCAAGAATTAGAATTGGCATCAAAAAAAGTTGGACTACAAATGAACGTAAATAAAACAAAGATAATGACAAACACTGGAGAAAATATTAACATTAACGATAAAATGTTAGAACAAGTTGATGAATATAATTTATTATATATCTCGGCCAAAGAATTAAATTAAATAAGGAAAATCAAGACACAGAAATAACAACCATAAAAAACGTAAATATCATAAACATGTTAATTGCTATTAATTAAAAGTTTGTTACTTTGCAGGTTGATTATAAATAAGCGTTATATACTGTGATATTTTCTGATTCATAATAAATGTATGAAACATCAAAATCTAGATGTAAAATGACAAGTAATTAATAATGAACATCAAAATCAAAGTTTATGCAAATAAGTATCCTTGTAATTAATTACTTTTACGTATTTATTATCGTTTTCAAAATGACCACAGTAAACAGTAATTATTCAAATTAATTATTGAAATAAATTAGGAGCAAAAACAACTCATCAGACTACAAACTAGTCATTCACGACTTCAACAATGAATTCACGTTGTATTCACGATAAGTTCAAATCTCAAATCGATTTATTTATAGGAATCACTACTACTCGATGGATATTATTTTAACTGATTAAATTTGGCTAAATTGCTAGAAACCGAAATAAACCAGAAGTAAAATACGAAGAATACTATAATTCAGTGAGTTTCTAAATACATTATGTTAATAAATGAATACTTTTGCAAACCTGGGATATAAGTCCTTTCAGTTTGCAATATGAAATTTCTATTATTGCTTTCTTATTATTAGATAAAGGAAATTTCATCTAGAAAAAGTTTTATAAACTTGAAAAATATTAAAACGCGAATGCACTGCAAATGGTCCTCGACGATATTTCCACGCTGATTATGTTATTATTGCTGACATTGTCATTTTCTACGTGTTTAGTTTATATTTTCAATCTGGAATTTATGATAAACACATGGTGACATACATCTGATATAGCGATTAAAATCATTGACGAGCTTAAAATAATTATATTACGAATCTCGGTTATTTTTTACCATATAGCAAGGTCAATAAAAAATAGTTTTTTTGTTGTTTGCCAAACGTATCCTAACTATTCAATAATCTTGCCAATTTAGAATGAATCCAAATATTCTAAATACTAGTTGCACTAAAACTTGTTAGTTAAAATAAGAAAATTAATGATTTATTTAAAGTAGTTTTAAATTTCGTATTATTTCATTTATTGTTAGTATAACGTACAAAACAAATTGAAAGCATTGACGTTAACTCTCTATCAGTAAATAGTCAGCTATTGTTATCGCAAAAGAGTGGCTTATTCATAATCAAGCGGTGATTATTGACACTGATTAGATTATAGAAGGCGGAAATAATGTGATAACAATTTATTACCGCCCATACTATTAACAGATTCTTGCGGTTATGTGCGCATAATATTAATAAAGAATTACTTTGATAATTTTCCTTGAAATAATTAACAAAGATGCTTTGTGTAAGAACATTCTTAGGAAAAAATACTGCATACGTTATTCCTTATTATAAAGTTTGTAACATTTTAAATAATTCAAAACAAGAAGAAAAGTAAAAAAAAGAACTAATATTAGATAACTGAACATTGACATAATTTTATTTACTATACCTGTAGCTAGACAATTATTGTTGGATAGGTCAGTTAAAGGACACAACATAATCTAACAAAGGCATGCACGAAAGGTACCAGACAATTGTTTTTCATATATAAGTTGCATCAACCAAAATGTTAAACATGGAGTATCTTACATCACTCTTAATATAAAATTAATCTATTAGCAATAATTAATTGAGTCAAATCAATG
>VTPC01091261.1:250482-290215 GCA_011009095.1 Ignelater luminosus | reverse complement strand
CAACACGATATATCTCTTTAAATAAAGGCAAATGTGATTATGTTTATGATTTGCCAAATTCTTTTGCATTTTGAGCAGGTAGTTATTGCCAGCCGGTTCTTTTTAACCTTCTTTCCTGTCATAAAACTTACTGACCGTACTGCAAATTGCTGCAAACATTCAAACAATTGTAAAGTTTCGTACACTACCGAGAATTCTACAATATTTGTAGCTGATTAAACTTTAAAAAATTTAAAAAGAGTGATATAATCTATCTCATCTAATAAAAAAAGGGAAGAATGTGTTGCCATTTGATAGTAGGGCTAATATTGAAATTTAAATGGGACATAGGTAAAAGAGAAAGCAGTAAAGCAATAAAAATCCAGTCAACTACGTTTTTCTATAACTTTTAAGTTGATCAGTTAATGATTTCAGTATGAATTTAAATTCGAATAATTATTATTATCGTCACAGTGATGTGTCACATTTAGACCCCTTTAGCTATGCGCCTGTTATATGCGGGTTTTTGTTGTTTATTTTCGTAATTTAAAAAAAAATCGACACTTCTATGATCTTGTGCTAGAGAAAAACCGTTAGAAACAGGTAAATGGATAACGACCTTGGATAATGACACTGATGAGGGGTAAAATGTTTTTAGACAGATTTAAGCCTTCATAGAGGTAAGTTGTCTTTTGGAATATTATTAACATTATTTTTATTTTTAATGCTTAAATTCATAAAAATACGTAGCAGTTGCTTTGTAATTGTTCATTTAACATTACAAATATTGTATATTAGTAACACTACTCATCACTAAGTTTTTAAAAGCTTTTAATAATTTTATTTCAGATATGGTTCATAAGAGATTTATTTAAGGCGATCACAGACCGAGAGATGCTTAAACCAGTGGTGAGTGCGGTGATATTGCTATCTTTACAAATTGTTAGAAAATTCGTTTGAGTTTCAAGTTTAAAATCTGGTGCGTGTTGTATTTAAACAAAAAAGGACACAATCTATGCTGCGTTGAAAAAATCCGAACAGCCCGAAAATGTTAGTGATTTGCAATGGAACTTGGAAATATGTAATGTATAATTCATATCAAATTTAGGTACAAAAGCGAAAAAAATAATACGTAGGACGAATTTAACAAATAAAATCTTAGTAATTAAATAGGTTTCTAACGATAGAAATTTAACAAATGAAAAATTATAAATGTTTGAGTGTTCGGATCAGTATTATAATCTATCTCGAAAAACCCAACTCAAACTGCGTTTTAAAACTGCATAAACTTACATTTAGGTACATATGTGCGTACATAAGAGTAAATACGTGAAGCTTAATTATTAGCAAGTAGTATGGTTTGTTAATTTTTAAATATTTTATGTTGTACATGCGTTATGTATATTCTATAATAAAATATTTAATTTATGTTGTCTTAATTTATCTTTCTTTTCTACTAGATGTAAATTACAGATTTAATAGAAATAAAACTTTATTTTTAAGTAATGAAACCAAAAATAAAAGCTTAATATGATATAGGTAAGTTTATAGAACAAAATATTAATTAAATCTGTCAATTAACTCACTAATTATTGCAATACTAAAGTTATTTAACTGCATTAAATCGATTCCGCTTAGCCATACAGTTCCTGTATAGGATTGCCAATGTAAATCCGAACTTGTAACAATGCCATCTGTTGACAAGCTGAACTTTTGATTTCTTATGTCTCCAAACGATGGCGCTGTAGCTGACTCGGATTGATGCGGTTGTACGGCACAGAAACTGTATGTGCTATACTATGCTATGCCATACAGATACTAAGCGGTTCCTACACCAGATGTGACCACGATGCCTACACAGTTTAGACCCAGAATTAGCGTTTCATTCCCTAGTCGTAACGGACTCAGCAACCTATACAGTTCCTACCTTATTGTGCTACTAGGGTGTGCTCTCTTTGACTATTTAATTTAATTTTTTTATTTTATTATCAATATACTGTCGTAAAATTATTTCTGTTGTTTTATTGTGTGTATAACTGAATTTTCACCTAAAGCAACTTTTGAGCTAGCTGGCCTAGGACTTGCTCCTAGTTATGTAAGTATTTTTCTGTAACGCAAGGTCACGTTACAAGTTCAGCGATACAAATGAGGAAAAAGCAAGAGTTCTATCCAAACCTCACGAACGCAGTCAAGATACAGCGTCACAGATAGTCGTAAAGAAATGTCTACTAAACGCTAATAAAAGAAGAAGTGAAATGACCGGAGAAAACATTTAATAGAAAGTGCTTTACAGTCAAGATTGACAACAAAAGCTTAGGAATAAGATATAAAAGGGAGTTTCATTGCCTTTTGGGTTTTGATAGGTCCAAACAGATACCAGTACAAGTGAAACCAGTATAAATATAATCTTTAAAGACCTTTGTTATTCAAGAACACAATGTAACATGAGTTTCTCCCTTATCACTTAAGGCAGTTATGACATCTATGTATACCAAAACAGAATTTACTCTAGAACATATATATACATAGACAAGCAAACTTGGCTTTCGGGATCGAATTGGCCTGTATAAAGACAAAATTATCGGCAAAAAACTAACTTTCGAACAGAAATATGCAAATATATTTTGTCGTTGTACGAGCGGATTCGGCCCTGAAGGCTAAACTTGCCCAGATTTACCTTAGAACTAGAAGCTACATTTGTATTGTGAAATTGACCGCAACTATGTTGTTTCTTCTACTCACAATACTAGAAATCCTAACTGCTTTCTTCTGTTAGAATATGCAATGCATATTAATAGCTTCAGTATCCTATGTATTACCTACTATGTGGGTTAATAAACAAAAAAACAAGAGTTGTTGTACGGTGATTGAAAATTAAGATTTTTCCATTTTTTCTTGTTATTTAAACAAATTGGTTTAATTTACATCTGTAAACTTATAAAATTTGTACTCTGCTAATATCTTCAAGAACTACAATTATGTATATGTCTTGGTATATCAAGGCCTTCCTGTAGTAGAACGGTTTTAGGAATTTCTCGAAGAGTCTAAAAATTTAAGTTAATTGTCTGGGTAGATATGTAGAAGTAGGATAATCATCAAAAGAAAACAAATGAAACATCTATTTAGAGGAATGCGTGTTTCTATAAAAACTTCCATTAAAATGTTTAATTGGACGAAAAATACCTTTCAAGGATCTTTCAAAATCATTGTTTAACATACATACTGTGCCAAAAACAACCCTGATAATAATTTTTCAATGGTATTTGTTGTATTTCATGTTTTAATTAATAATTATTATTTAATGTATCCTTTTATGAGGTGAGAAGGTGTATGCAAATTTATTGAAACGGTAGTAAATTAAAACTATATATAACCCTCACTTAAGGCTTTAAAAGGATATAATTGTCATCATCTAAAGGATCTAATTAAAATACTAGAATGCAATATTATAATTTAATTATCTTCTTGAGGTCTAACTCATAAAATTTGCAAAAAACAGAATACGCGCAAATTTTCCGAATGTAAATAAACAGCACTTCCTCCTAAAATATTGTCTGTAGGTATTCATAAGCCAAGGCTAGTTTACGTTGTGTTTAATAACATGAATAAAGTAAGATGTAATAATTTGCATTTCAACGTCATAAATCAGTTAAAAATGATTACCTTTAGAATGGTTATAATTCTATTAAGTCACCACGCCTCTCTTGTCTGAATTGAATATTTCTTCTAATGGTGTAAAGTGAGTAATTATTAAAATGATATATAACGCTTTGAGATTTATAGTCAGCGTCGCCACTTATTCTATTCTGAAATTGCATAAGAACATTTACTATTATATTACTACTATACTTCGTACAGTACTGTCTAATTGGTGCAAGTTGAAAAGGCTTTTTAGTTTTGTTTTTTTTTATATTTTCTAAAGGCGATCTAGAATACACAAATGGAATGTACACTTTGTAATACGTTTAAAATAAATTGTAATAGATAGTTATGCGTTATTGGTATTAATAATATGTCCTCATTATTTATAAACATTGCCAAGCACCTACTTTTACTTTTCCTTGTAAATATTTACCTTGCAATGTTAGGAGTAGGTATAATACAGAAAAACACCTTATAAGGGCATTGTGGTATTTTATTAAATAGTTTGTGTAATCCAATAATTTAATAATTATCGGCATCAAGTTTCTGTGGTACACTCTCACAGTGGTGAAGGATTTTTAACAAACCAACCTGTTTTCTGATAAATCTGATTTGGAAATGTTTAATTCGTTACGAAACAAACAAAATATTAAAATAACAAATAACAATTTATCATAAATTTATGTATAAAACAACATACAGTTTTAGGTTTCTAAAGATTTTCATCTATTTAGGTAAACTACCACAATAAAAATTAAAGTTACATAAATGCATTCACATCAGAATTTCTTAATGTTTTTATCTGGTCTTGTTGAAAAGTAGGTTTCTTTTTATTAAAGAAAATATAAATAAGAAAGTGCAAGATGTTTGTAGATAAGTCTTATTATTGTATTACCCAACTTTGCAAATTTCAAATTTTAATTAAGACTGATTTGAAAACTATTCAAAATCAGTTTCTATATATATTTACGATTCCTTTCAGGAACTGAAATTTTCGCCCACCTAGTAGTATATTTATATGATTTTTTAAGTTTTGCAAGAAGTCTCACCAATTCTGATTTAAACCATAAAATAGAAACTGCGAGATTTAGACGTTGTCTTTAATGCCTTCAGCTTCGAGAAATTGTCGTAAAACAGAATTCCACGTAAGCGCTTACCCCTTCTTCAAAGTTTTAAATATTAGGTTATCATCATGAAAGAAGTAATTTCGTTTTATGATTTAAAACATATAAAATGTTATGCAACACTATGCAATCGATCTAATTTCTTGGACTTTTTAACAAGATCATTATACATTTTCACATTCGCGAATACAGAATTTAATGAAGATTAAATGGAGTGCGTCAAATGATTACACTAAAATGCAATTCAATAAGCATGCTACGTATAACTTTCGCCAAACGGATTCGTTAACAAAATTTATTCAGGCTTTCTTACTAATCACGTAGAAAACTTAGCAAAATGTATTTTTATCTAATACTTCACGGAAAGACGAGCAGAAGCTTAAACCTTGGTTCCATTGAGTCTGAGTTTTAGAATTATTCTAATTCTTCTTCTGATTCTTAATTTTGATACTTGAATATCCTGTAAAAGTTTTAAAGTTCTCTGTACTAGAACTTTAAATATGAATTTAATTTTCTCTTGATCAATTCTACACATTGCACATTTCTTCTTCAATTTGATGGGATACGAGGTTTTTCTAGCTGTATCAAAGTGTATCAATTTTATTTGAGATTATTGACGATTAGATCACGTATATCACAACAAATCTGACAAAAGTTTTGTTTAGTTTCATCTAGTTTCCTGCGATAATTATTGCGAGTTAGATTTTTTTTCTCGTTGTGGATAAAAAAGAGACTAGTTAAGTGTCAAATTATCGATTTCCGTCTACTTTTTATAATAGGGATAACTCAATCCATAGGAAAGTTCTTGAAAAGTAAAATCCACTTGGTCTCCCTTACATAGTAGTTAAACGTCAACCTTTAAATAGTAGTTGTAGTTAAAGCAAGGATCTTACATGATATACAAACTACTAAAAGAAATTAAATATTTATTAATAACACAAAATATAATCAAAACCTGACTTGGAAATACATGTATCGATTTGCATACAAAATTAAACATCACTTATTAGTATCTATTACCGATGGTTTTGCTATTCGTAAAATGCCTGGATTGCCTTGTTTATAAAATCAATTCAATTCATGATTGTTAGTTTTAGAATGTTAAAAAATATGTTATAGTCAATAATAAAATATCAAGATATCTATAAAACACATCGCATATTAAAATATCTCTTGTGTTATTATGCGTTTTTCTATATATACTAAATAATTATGTTAAATCACTTTCTAAAGAATCTTCTAATTGACAGGCCCCTAAATGCACTGATTATTCTTACAGTTTCTAAAAAATTGCAACATAATTTATTGTGCATCTTAAAATTAATTTCCTCATACATGATAATAATTTTCATAACCGGATATTCAACAGGATTACAACTGTCGGTAAATAAGTATTCATGCACTATGCATTGATTTTTTTCTTAGTATGGTTAACCAGTATGGAAAATTACTGTTCAGTGTTTCTATGAAGCAAAAATAAAAATTTTAAATTTTAAATAAGCAGAAACAGGATGTTGAAAAATCTAAGGTAAAGGTACTGTATATTATTAGAAAAAAGATACCTAATAACAGTTTCACAACAAAAAGACCATGCAGTGTAGTGAATACTGTGCTACCGCATGTTTTAGAACGATTTAATAAAACAATGAAATGCAATTTTAAAAAAATAAACAAGAATATTAAAAATGTAGATGTAAATGAAAACGCCCGCTTTAAAATAAAGGTATTATTGTTTAGCTCCCTATAAGAAAAACTAATATTTAAGCCATTAAACCATTAGAACACTTCAGGCTAGTTGTTATTAAATTCATCATTGGAAATCTTGTAGAAACTAAAACGTATTTATATGTAAGATAAATTTCTCTGCAGTGACAGGTAATCATATGTCATCAAACTCAGAAGTAATTCCTTAATTCCTTCTGCAGTGACTGTACTGCCTACCTAAAATTGATATAACGGACGTCTCTTTCGGCCCATCTTCAGATATCAGAAATAGAATCGTTCTTACTGTCATTGCTTTCTAGTTCAATCACTTTCGCCCCAATTCTGAAAAGTAAAGCTGCTAATATTATTTCTATATCTGCAGCTTTTTCCAACTTTATTTCTACCATTGGTGTACTGATTGCGAACCATCCACTACCTACCACGTTCCACTGAACTACAGAAAAATTTCAGTTACTGAAACAGTAACATTGATTGTATACCACGGGCTCTCTGTACGTATAATTTCGCTAAAACTGATCGTAAGCAATTAATGTAAATAGTGCTCCAACAAAATCTGATTCCATGTTTTAATTATATTTACTTTGCACATAGAGAATTTATGTATCTGCCATCTGCTTCACTTCTAACAAAATAAATTTCGGTTTCGCTCCTTTTTACAGTCGTTACTAATATTCACTGCGAAAAATGGCTCATTTTCTTTCCTCCGTGTATTGATAATCTGTAAACCCAATGCTATGATTGTTTAGGGCATTTTGTGAATCGTAAACTGAACGTAAACTCTGCAAGTGTTTTGTCTCTGGCTTAGTCGGTGCCATAGTTAACTTTTCATTTGCGATGTACAAAGTTTTATTCTCGGGTTCCTTAATTGTTTTCTGAGGAGAGTGGGCAAATAATACACTGTGCGATCGGAAGAAACAAAGTCAAAGTTAGCCATGTCTACTGCGATGTTTCAACATTGTTAAAATAGCAGACAGTTTACTATTATAAACAAAACATAACCTCACAAGCTACAACAGCTGACTAACTTCTTAACAGTGTTAACATATCATCATAATTAATATCTATTATTTCAGATGGAGAATATTAGCACCACTCGATTCTCCTTCGAAAATTGAGCAAAAAATGTTATAAAAATTAGACAAATACTACACAAATTCTAGACTTACATGAAATTAGCGTTTGTAGAAGGTTACCTCAAGGGTACAAAAAGTTATTTTTTTATATCGTATTTTCAGATTGTGGAAAAGCTTCCTATGAAGTATATACTTTTGAGCATTTGGTCGGTAAATAGTCAGAAGGATTTGAATCCTGTATGTATAGTTAGGTTTTTGGTCTCTTCACAGACTTCACCAGTGGCGGCTATTGGGGTGAAGCAAGTGAAGCGCCGATTCACCTATTTTTTCTTTCAATAATTTCTAATATTTAATTACTTAAGTAATTTCGTTTTTTAGTGTAAAATAGTAAAATCTTGAATAAAATTAGTCACGAGAGCAATGCAATTAGCATGAGATACTCAAAACACAAGTCACAGACGTTCTACCTGCCCATGTTATGGACCAAAACGAACGCAAAGCATAAGGACATTGAGTTGAAGCGATATGAAAATTCTAGGGAACGTT
The DNA here is from genome assembly GCA_011009095.1 of Ignelater luminosus. Lineage (NCBI taxonomy): Eukaryota > Metazoa > Arthropoda > Insecta > Coleoptera > Elateridae > Ignelater > Ignelater luminosus. Next base: position 282,126 of record VTPC01091261.1, on the reverse strand, counting down.
TCAACAAGAAAGACGCGTTGCCATGATAACAGACTTCCAACGCGGTCGTATGCAGTACAAACACCGGCGATATTGGCCGAGGCAGAAGCGTTTTTAAAGTAAACGAACAGCGATTCACTATAAGTATACAGCTTTCAGATACGGTGGATCGCATCGGTTATACGTTGCATTTCTTAGTTGCTTTGACGGTGTTTTTAGTTTTTACGTCATTTAAGATTATCCAAGGAAAATTTCAGTTAAAAAAAAAGAAACTGAATGTAAGACAATATTTAATGAAGCTTTGATAAACACACATATTAATCAAAGAAGGCAAGTTGGAGGTGCCTTGTCTGACGAACAAATATCCGAAAGTTATAAGCTGCTATTTTATGAAATCTTAGATACCATTTTGATGCAAATAGACACTAGATTTCAAGACATGGATAGATTGTTATTCATTTCACTTGCTGACGTTTCTAAGTTTGATGAATATTCTAAATTATTTCCAACGAAAAAACTTCATAATTTGAAACAAACATATTCCAGTTTATTTAGTACTATGGACATGCAAAGACTAAAAAACGAATTAGACCTTATATATTCTGATCAGCAATATAGTAGCAAGAACCTCCAGAAAGTAATGCTTTTGTTGCACGACAATAAACAAATATTTAAAGAAGCTCATAAATTATTTTGTCTGATTCTTACCATACCATCAACAAGTTCGTCAGTAGAAAGAAGTTTCTCGCGCTTGAAGAGAATCAAATCATGCTTGCGGAATACAATGGCGCAGGAAAGCCTTTCACATTTAGGAAGAATATTCATTAAAAAAGGACTCAACCATTTTATGATGATGTCATCAACAAGTTTGCTGCCTTGAAAGATCGAAGAATAGATCTCGTCTACAAAAGGTTAAATTTTTCATTGTTGTAGGTATTTTACTGATTTTGAGATGAGACAAGCACCTTTTATCTTGTTAAATTTTTCTTCATTTCTAAGATTTCAATGCAAAACGCTTCACCTGTTTCGAAACTCACCAGCCGCCACTGGACTTTACTTACAGCTTTCAGCTAAAACATGAAAAGCGTAAAACGCGTTGTACTGTTTGAGAGAAGATTGAACTTTGATACCTAATAAGAATGTTAACTTCTTATTAACAACTCTCTGGTATTCCTTACTGGTTGTTTTAGAAGATATTTGCATAAGATATTAAATGGAACAGCAAGGAAACACGTTAGTTTATGCATTAATGTAATAAAAAAAGAAAGGCCAAGAAGATTTAGTTCTTTGACTTGGTGATTAAGGAGGATTTTTTTGATTCGGTGTAGATTCGGAAGGAACAGATTTGATGTTGATTTATTGATTTATATCCATACATGCGCATGCAGATAACTTAATTTTATGTTATAATTATTTTATTGGATATAAACATAAACTTATTCGCAAAAGCTTGATAGCAAGCAACCGGAATTGCTGTCATTTTTTCCATACTTCATATCTTTCTGGACAACTTAATAACAAAATATAAAAAAAATAAAAATCGATTTGTATTATGTAAAAGTGTGTAAAAGAAAAACCATAGAGTTGTTCAACAAAACAGTGTACTAGAGGATGTCCAGAAATTTTTTATTTTAGAAAAGATAAAAGACTAAACGACATTACCTTTGTTTTGGTTACACTTTTAATTAATCTTAAATGCAATTCACAACAATAATTAATTATATACACAAAATAGCCTCCCCTTTAAATATGTGTGGCAAATTTTTTGAAATTCATTTTACAGAAACCACACATATTTTGAAAGTAGGTTTTACAGATTCTTTCATATTAATTTGGGATTTTCAACGTTTTTCTAAACCTTGCAGGCTGTTGCTTTACAACAGGCCAATACGTTTCGACTTCCCTTGAACTTGATGCATCAGGAGAATTCTTTTTGCTATATATTACACAAGTACCTTTTGCATTCAAGGCTTCCTTTGCAAATAAACGTACTTTTATCAGCTTAGGATATTACATTCTTAAGTTTTATAATTTTCCTTTGTAAAGAAAATTAAATTAACGATACGTCTATAGTATTCTAATGCAGGTTAATAAATCTCAATGCTTTTCAGTGGTGCAGAAATCCTGCCATTTTAGATATTTTTAAAATATTTCTCCATTGGTTTAATTTCTGATTTAGAAGTGCTTTTGTCTGATCAATGATAGAGCTTCAAATCGAGACACTTGAGCAGAATCGTTTATAAAATAAAACGCATGATCTATTACAAGTACTTTCCTGCTATTCAACAAAGAGAATCTTTTCACTGATATGTGTACTTCATATTTAACGTTTTGCAGTTACTTCTCAGTGTGCTTTGACACATATATCTTGTTTGGCAGTTGTGCCTAAGATGTCCTTTTTAACTTTGGTGAAACATTTTTCATTTCTCTGCAGCAGAGGAATCTGACTACTTATCTGGGCGATCAAACACTTTAAATTCTGCCAATTTTCTTAAGTGAAGTTGTAGACCAAAGATGATCTTTACAATTATGTTTTATAATTCTTCTTATTTTTAAAATGTTTGCTTATCATTGCTGTGGTAATTGGTCTAACTATATCTATTCTTTAGATGTTACCATGTTACATACTTGCTCATTTGTCCCAGATTTTAGTAAAATGTAATTGTTTGCTTATGCAGCTTCTTGCAAGCATCGTTCCCAAGGATTTATTACACATTATTGATAAATAATTATCTTTGACTACGACAAGAGCCTATTGTTATGCCTACAAAACCATATAACAATAGTATTTTTACGATAACCAGTTTTTCAGAAATAAGAAAAAACAAGAGTGACGAAAAATTATGGGACACCCATATAACATTCGACCTTCTGATTGAAAATTCAATCTTTGAGTTGTTTCTTAAATGTATTAAAAACATTGCTAATTTTTCACTATGCAACCATAATGTTTTTGTCCAATAGTTTTAATCATTCTTGGTAATTTGAACAGGTTTTGCATGTTAGAACGAGTATTGTGACTATGATCTGTGTATAAGTGACTTTCAGTATTGTTATGTTGTTGTTATGTTGCAGAATAGTGAACTTACTGAGAATAATAATTATACCATTTTATTGGCTTTTTCTGCATATTATTTTTATTATTTTCTTATGCAATATTTGTAAAGGCTTTAGATAGAATTGACTCACCCACCCCACGCTATAATTCCATACCTTAAAATAGATTCTACCAATACTTTATATACAGACACTAATTCTTTTAATTCTAATATATTTCTGAGTTTTTTGAATCTGTAAAATTAGTCATGGATACAATGACGCAGCCGCATTTGAGTCATACCTTTGTCAGCAGTTAAAATGAATAAGATTTCACGTGAACTATGATGATTCGATACATATATTGTCACTACTAAATTTGGAAATTGATTTTGAAACTCAGCAAAAGCATTTCTGATAATAAGACTTTTCTGTTATTATGTTTATTAAAATAATAGTTATTTATATAACAAGAGTGTAAAGTGAAGTTTTTTGAATAAGTAGGAAGTTTATGGCACGAGCGACAGCGAGTGCCATAAACCCTACCAATTCGAAAACCACACTTTACACTCGAGTTGTATACAGTATTTTTTGCACGACCGTATTTTAAAGAAAATAATAAAGAAAAACTATTGACGGTAAATTACAAAATAAAGTTGGCCAAGATCATAGGAGCTTATAATGATTTCATTACGACATTGATACGGCTTTATAACATCGATACGTCAAATTAATTGCAAATGTTTATAGTTGTAGACTTTTGACATTGACAACTAGTTGTAAAGCCCCTACTTTACAGGCGGTGGTGCAAAATTAGTTATTTATACAGGGTGTTTCATTAATCATTGGAAATATTTTAACTGTAGAATCCTGAGCTCAAAATATTAAGATTTAACCCAAATCACTTAGATAAAATGTGATTCCTTACTGAGTTACAGGGTGTATTACTTACAAATTTAAAAACTATTTGTACCCAATACTTTAAAACTATTTGACGTATCCTTGTCATACTTGGCAGGAAGTGTAGGTACTGTACACCCTACTACATAAACGTTTCTGGCTACTACCAGAGGCGTACGATAGGGGCAAGTAAATGGTTGACCCTTCCCAAATTCTACGCCACTAGCGGAATTGCCATTTTAGCACAATTTTCCGATTCTCCAAAACTTTTTATGTAAATAACATACTCTTCATTCATAGCGATATAGTCATTATTTTTCGAGACATTTAAAGTTAAAGATTAAGCGGCAGTGTTATTTGATTTTAATGTGTATTAATTATGTTGGTGTTTTTGGGTCATAGAATTGCATTTATTACGCAAATGCAACTTTAATTCCTATTAGAAACAAAAGATAATGTTATTTATTAAAATCTCTTCAAACAAATAGTTTTTAAATTTTTAAATAAAACACCCTGTAACTCAGTAAGGAGCCACATTTTATCTAAGTGATTTGTGTTAAATCTTAATATTTTGAGCTCAGGATTCTACAGTTAAAATTATTCCAATTATTAATGAAACACCCTGTATAACAAGAGTGTAAAGTTAACGTTTTTGAACGAGTAGGAAGTTTATGGTACGAGCGACGAGCGAGTACCATAAACCCTGCGAGTTCAAAAACGACAATTTACACTCGAGTTATATACAATATTTTTTTGCGCGACCGAATTTTAAAGGAAATAATAAAGAAAAACTATTGACGGCAGATTACAAAATAAAGTTGGCCAAGATCATAGAAACATGTAATGATTTCATTATAACATTGATACGCCTTTATAACATCGATACAACGAATTAATTGCAAATGTTTATAATTGCCAACTTATGACATTGACAACGAGTTGTAAATCGCCAACTTTACAAACGGTCCTGCAAAAAATACTTTTTTAAGTTTTTATAGTGATAGCAAACTTAACCTGCCATTCAAGCAATCTATGATATCTTAACCTGACATACTGGCTTGTGTACGTTTCTCGTTCATGGCCAAATAAGGATAGAAATAAATTTTAGCCTACGGCACACAACCAAACCAGCTCTTTAACATTTTCCATTCTTATAAGTTTCTCGCTTGTTATGCTTCAGTAAAATATTTCTCTGCTTACAGTGTCTTAAGAACAAGTTTAGTAATTTTCTACAGTTAACCTTTATTATTGTCTAACTCACGCAAAAAGTCTTAAATATTTATTTTTGTTGTTTTTGGGCAGATAGAAAATATTTAGAATTAGCGTTTTAAAAAAAATGTAATTGCTCTATTTATTAAAAAGAGAGAACTGTAAATATTGGACTACTAGCAAAATCTAACTCAGGGGTAGGCAAGCTTGGTCTCCTAGGCCGAATTGGTTCTCATTAAGGCAAATCTGTCAACAAAAACTAAGTTTCGAGTATACATTTAAGAAAATAATTTGGTTTTGATATTCGAGCTGTAAAATATTCAAACGTTTGTTGTCGTTATTTAAGTCAATTTAACGTAAAGCCCCACCAAACCAAGATTGGATCAAGTGCAAAGATTAGCATGTTTAGGAGTTGCTGAAACTATGAAGACGTCTGCTATTGCAAATATGGAAAAACAAATTAAGGTGAAAAAGTAATTGAAGAAAGCATAGGAGAGTACATGAGATCAGACTGTATCATTCTAATATAAATACACATACAACTTCCCATTAAGCAATTACGTCACGCTTTTTCAGGACAGAAGTATACAAGAAGGGTTAATTTAGATGGGCACATGTGCCAATAAAAATGCCGAAGTGAAGGCACTTTCCTGTTTAAAAGTGAGATCCAGATTTACTATTGGCTTCTTTAAGTAGACTGATGTGGATGTTAGGGCAGAATTGAATCAATTTGTTGACTTTTTTAGAACTGGCTTTTAGAATTTCTTCATACTAGAAACTTTGCGTTGCCACACCAAGTAGAAACACTGAAGAAACTTCTTTTAATAATGAGCATGCATTACATTGAATTAGTAAAAGAGTTCCTTAATACGGCGAAGAAGCACCAACATAAGAAGCTAAATGACTGTCTATAGGTAATGCAAAACATTTGGATCCATCACATTGGAACCGGAAGGTAACTTCTGCTCTGTGAAAAAGCTGTAGAATTAATTCTGCATACAGAGAGATTCAGCATGATATTAATGATAAATTAGAAACTCCAAGGAGTAAAGAAAACAGTAAAACGTAAAAGGAAAATTAAAAAATAAACAAATTGAATTTAGTATTAACATTTTAGAAATACCCATTATAGGCTTATAAATAACTATTAGATACTTTGAATTTTTCTATACTGCAACAAATTTATGTTCTTAAATGTTCACTATTAAAACATTTTTTCTTTAGATTTATTGTGCTACATCAACAAGTTTAGCTAAAGGTAATATTTTTTCAGATTTATTACACTAACTTTTAAATTAATTGTAGGTACATTCAATGGTTACTTTACAAATATTGATACGTATCAATGTTTTAGATCGATCTACCCACATTCACATTGACCTGCTATAAACAAGACGATAAATTTCCATTGTTATCTTTGACAAAGTATACATACCAAAGGATAAGAAAGATACACAAAGAGCTGGGTTAAATTAAAATATAATAAAAATCAAAATTAAAATTATGATGACTAGGATTAAAATTAAATTGCATTTGCTAAAGATTTACATTTAAAGAAAAAGTTAATATTTACTTTACCTTTATATAAATTACCTTAATTACATCGTTTATTTTGTTATTTCTTTTCTAGCAAATCACAATTTTTTCACGAGGATCCAAAAATAGCAAATGAATGGCAAAGGTTCGACGAGCGTATTAAAGTAGTTTCCACTCCATAAAAGCCCTAAAAGTAAAATTGAGTAGGCTAGTAGAATTGCCTTCATAAATTTAATCTTATTTTAGATTCTTGATAAAAATCCAAACAATAAGTGTAGGGTTCAAACGAAAGAACAATAAAAGATTGAGTAGTTTCAATGTAGATCTGAATTACATCATTGATGCTTTGCTTCTTGTACAATCGTAAACGTTTCTTTACATATTCATTAGTACGTGTTTAGCTCTTTCGATCACAAAAACTTAACGGCTTTATTGTCATAATTACAAATTACAAACAATTAAAATTAGAAAACATGTCTATTAAAATCGCATACGACTAGATAATAAAAAGGTAAAATATGGAGGTGTTAATAGAATATTTGACTGATGAATATATTTTAACTGGGAATGGGTGGGTAGTTAACTAAACATTTTAAAAATATCAGTACAATAATAATAATAAGTGGAAATAAGTAGGCGTTAACAAAGAGGCTGGTTATCAGTTTTAATTGCTGTTTATTAAGTTATTTATGCCCACCCTTTCTTCCGAAACTCACACAGAATCGTTTAGTCATGATAATGAAATGTCACAGAAAACTTACAGTATTTAAGCTTTAGACGTGATGGAAAAGTAGAACTTCCTAAAAAAAAAGATTTGGTAGTTCTCGTCTTTTCCTTTTTTCCCAATTTTCTTACAACTCTCTTATTTTTGCTGAACTCCTGATCCATTTTATTTATAAAATAATTTATAATAAATAAGAGATAGTTCATACAGTGAGTTCTTTACTTTTATTATATAACTTATAATCAATAATTCAGACCTGTTGATTTGGTCCTGAAAGAATTTAAATTAACAACATTACAACTCCAGTTATTGTTAGGATCTGCCATTTAAATATTTAAAGGGAAAGTTTACACAACCATAAATCAGTGTGTCAAATATTGAATTAAAGGGTATTAATTATATCATTAATTATACATTAAAACAACTAAATAATTGACTGATTGATTGATTGATTGTTTATTTTAAATAATTTATTTTATTACTAATAAGCTATTTTCAAAGACGGTTTAGGTTCTTATTTCTCTAAATATACTCTCGCTTTTGATGGTATAACATTCGATTAACTGATTAATAATAAATAATTAACCGAATAAACTCTTGATTGATTAAATAAAACTGACTTACAAATGAATATTGTTTTAAATGTGTCATTCATCCGGAAACAAAATCCAACTTAATAAATAACATATTATTAACAAATATAACGGAAAAAGAGGAAATTAATCAGCACGATCTAAACCAGCAAAAATTAGATATTTAAAAGTTAAAATAGTAGGTAAGTGCATATTTATTTAATTTCGTTCTGATTTCACCTGTTACGTGCGAAAATATCAGCGATAAAATCACAGCATAATTCTCTATTGTATTGTAATACATAACATTAAATGGGTATTTTGTTTTATGATAAACTGAGAATACATTAAAAACTGTTTATATTAGAAAAAGTCATCGCTTTTACTTTCAAATGCGCGACTATGAAAATATATCCACCACATTAAAAATAGTATTTTCAATTCCATGCCTCATTAGCTAAAAATGATTTTAATTAAGGATTCACTGAATTTCAAACAAACACGTTGATCAATTTAATTTCGTAATAATTATCAAATAAATTAATTTGAGGATGATTTGGAAAGTAAATAACACGTTATTTAATTTTATTAACTCTAAAGTAACTTCGTTTTATACCAGTTTTATCGAAAGCTGGGAACTTGTGTATTATTCTCATAAATCATTCCTCTGCCATTGTAAAAAGCAAAGTATCTATTAAGACCGCACACACTCACAATCTCGTACCGAAAACCTGACAATCCGAAGCTGTTAATTCGTGAGTTCTGTACGTTACAGTTCATTTTAAAAGTACAGTTTTTTGTTCCGAAACAGTTAAGCCTTTGACTATTTGTACGGTTCCTTGATTCTCTAGGCGTATACTTGGATATTGACCAACAACTGTCAACGCTTATAGCGGTGCGTGCACTAATGTCACGCCTTGTAACATCTCCAAATAAAATATAATCATTTATTACGGTAGGTACACCTAGTTTACACTAGAAAGGTTGTAATAAAATCGATAAAAGAGGTAGTATATAATCTATCTCACACCATTATTGTCTTTCCTTCTCTGAACAGCTTCGTTCTTTTAGTTAATGGTACTTTAAATTTACTCTATACAATTCAATTACATTTTATTTCGTGAAACAATCTTTTATTTGGATGATATTTATTTTCGCATTTGAAACAGGTCAATAAAAAAAAAAGTAGGAACCTTAGACTTTCTAAATCAGTCTGTTGACTCTTTTTTTTCAGAAACCTTTATTTGCTTATACTGCTCATATTAAGGCTATTCGAGCGAGGATACTCAAAAAGAACGGAAAAAACTAAGTGAGCGACATGGAAGGCAGTGATTTGAAAACGCTGCAGTTTGTACAAGACGCACATAAGGATACATTTATCACCGGTCTGAGAAAACAACATATCTGTTTCATCCTTTTCACTCTCATATGCCACCTTTCTCAAAGATCTCTTTTTCTTTCTAGTGTGAACGCTTTTAGAAGCTTTTTCTCTCTATTCAATTACAGATGCTATTACCTTGTATCAAAACTCTGCTTTGTAGGCTCTCCGGTTTACTCGATTACAACGGTGGTATAGTTCTTGCAAACATTTTGCGATTTTATGGCTTTAACTAATAGGTAACAAATGAAAGAAAAGAGGTTGTAATGTTATAACAGCGGGTTTAATCACAAGTAGTCAAGACAACAGTGTTGGTAAGGAATAAACAGCTTTCCACATACCACTGGATGTCCATTAGACATCGGTCGACGTCAATTGGACGTTAAAGGGCTATGTGGATTTCTATTGTTAGTGTTTAAAATTATTGTTTGGGTATCATTAACAACCTAAAAAGGCCAAAAAAGAGAAAACGACTGCATAAATTGTTATATGCTATACTACAACTTCATACATTCCCCAGGTCAACAGTTCTAAGAATTGCAAAAGACTTAGATAATAAAGACACTTATTTATCAAACTACTAATGTCCTCACCGCCAAAATTAGTAACTTTAAACTAGCACTTAACCGCCTTGCAAACAGAAAACATTTCATAAAGTTAATTTTGAAAAGTTTAACTGAAACAATAGACGTACTCCGAAAATAAACCACAACAACCAAAAAAACAAAGAGAATCTTGATATGAAAGGCTTCCATAACGATCAACAAGACTGAATATACAAAGAAGAAAAAGATGTTACTATTATTATTATTATTATTATTATTATATCCAAAATAGTGCTCTCTAAAACCAATCCCGCCATTACAAATAATGTATACCAACATTCGTTTTTTATTATTTAAATTTACAGAGTTACAATTACTCATAAATGCATCATCTAACCCTGACATAATTCTTATGTGTGAAACATGGTTAAATAACTTTATTGCAAAAAGTTTAGTTAGTATTCCAAATTATAAACTTTATAAATGTTTCAGACTTATAAGAACAAACAATGGTGTATAGTCTTTTATGTTAAAAACACTGAATATATTTGCAAAACTATGACTAACGATTATGGCACTAGAATGAATCTTTATAATTAATTATTCCAGCATTAATTAATTATTCTTAACAATTGGTACATGAACCTACAAGATGTAAAGTGGGAAACAGGTTATCCAATGCCTTTCGGTAATACAATTACTGCAGCACAGTTGCCAAAATTATAATTTCAATAATAGGTAGGGTCCCCTCTATTTGTAACAACTTCTATCATTTGCTTCGGTAATGATTCAAATATGTTTCTAATCCAAACTTGCGATATGTTCATCGATTCCGTTTTGATCGCTTCTTAGAGCTGTGTGGTATTTTCAAACTGCCTTCCATTGGCATAGACGCTACGTGGGAGACCGTCCCAACAATTATCTATAAATAATATTTAAGGTTCTATACCACATTCAGTAGAATATTACTATTACTATTACTATTACTATTCTAACCGAATGAAGAGCAGCATTATCTTGCTGAAATACCTAATTATCGTCCGCAATGTGAGTTTCATATCCTCCCAACTGCTCATCTGTCAATTCAAGGTCCCTAATGCTGTTCATCGTCCCAGTAATAAACTTTATCAGTCTTACCAATAAAAGCAGTTCTCGCCTATTCCTTACCTCCACCTAACTGTCGACAACTCAAAATCATTTTATCTTTTCTCAAATCATGGAAAAACAGCCGTCAGAGTCATTTAAATCGAACTGTTTTGCAACACTTTAAATAACTTCTGGGCAAACTGTAGACGAGCTTGTTTATGTTTATCAGTTAGTGGCGGTTTTTGCACCAACCAGTTTTGTTCAGCGTGTGAACCTTGCTCAAGAACGCGTTGAACATTCCGTGCTGGCTTTAACTCCGGTTACGGTTGCAATTTGTTTTGTCTCAACGCTCAATTTGATGTCACTCTAAAAATCATTCTTCTGTCACGATTCTCTACAGCTTTTGTTCTGCCACCAGCGTGCTTTTTTTGATAATATCTAGATTCTCTTAGATAGTTACTGATTACTTTCATACTTCTCTTCACTATGGCGTCTGCTTGGAAAGTATTGCAATTCCTTCTTAGCAAATAATACTCATTTTACTGATATTTAACTTTTTCTTACAAGGCATTTTAAAGAATCATTCATACAATATATAACGATAAACATAAACAGATATCAGTGAAAAAACGGCACCGAAAACGAACGTGTTACCTTCAGTAAGCCAAGACAAACTGCAAGTGGGCTATAGTTTTGTTGCGATGTTGAACGGCCTTTTATTATGTTTAAGTAACAAACACACATGTTAGTTCACAAATTATACAATAACATGTTTACAGTGGAATGTTAAAATACGTTAGTTATAATGTTCCATAGTTTTGTCGAGGACTGTATCTAATCTACTATGGTCACATGAATGGTCTAAAAAAAGCGACTCCAGCTTACCAGCAGACGTCTTAATATAAAAACTAAAACACTGTAACATCAAAGGAAAATTATGCCATCTAGTTTGGAATTTCTTTACAAATAAAACATTTTATTATTTGATCCATAACCAGTGCTTAGTGCGGTGTATCAAGGTTTCTTTCCCGGCTCCGATTTTTCATAATTTTTATAGTGATGACAATAAACTATTTATTAATCCCATTACTGAACAAGCTTGTTTATAAAAAGACTTGAATACCATATAACAAGTATCAAATATATGTTTGTTTACTTTAAACCCATCTAAATAAGTTGGTCTAGAAACCACAATGTCAGTATTTAAACTGAAAAAATTACATTAAAACGCTTAAGAAAACCAACTCCATGGTTTATTTGATTAATGAAGCCTTTTGCTATTGTTACTTAAGGTATATCAAGTAATCTATAAAATTTGTATCCGCATCTGGCCAGGGACGAAATGACATAAGTTTGCGTTTAAGTTATATTCTTATTACTAAGTGGTTAAAATGAATGTAAGTTGATGTGAACTCCAGTGATCTTGAAATTGAAAAGCATTCAGACTAAAGTTATCATTAAATCTTCTACAATTCTACAAACACTCTAGATATCTGCCAATCTACGTTTTTATAATTCGACATACTGGATTGTCTATCTCTCCCGTTCATGGCTAACTGAGGATACAAATGTTGTGACTCACTCGTTATAAAAGGCACTTCAGATGTTTAGCGGTAAAGTAGTCTGGTTACCTTATTTTTGCAAAAGACATTACTTGGATTGAATAAATGCAAAGTTAAATACAAAATTATGCCTGGCCGCTTTACGATATTTACCTTATGAGTAAATCTAGACTAAATCTGACAGACAAATTCGTAGTGATGTGATAAAAACATTCAAAATAATATACGTATAATAGTTATTTTTGCAAGAACATTCAAAGTTGGTTAAACTTAATGAAAACACAAATAGAAGAAGCCATAAGATAAAATTGTGCAATCATTTCATAGATTATGTTTCATACAAGGCTTCATTAAGAATTAAATCACACGAAAATAGTTAAAGACAATTAATACTAAGGGCTATTATTCAACAAAGCTTTGTTATTTGTATTGTAAATTCAATATTTTCTTGTACGTTCATTTGACCTACTGTTATAGTAACTTTTGTATGTCTCCTACGGAAAAAGCAATACAACCGAAGTCACCATATTTTACTCCAGAGCATACGTCAAACTTTGGGAGTTCAATCAAATCAAGAGGCACCATTCGCAAACTAACGTCGTTTAATAATCTATAAATTTTATTTCACATTTATTTCTTTATAGGGATCTATTCAACGTCAAGTTAAGCTAATAATTAAAACAAAAATAATTTTTCAAGATGTTCAAATCAATACAAGCCCTCGCACTCCCTACCTAGGGATCCCCAAGTGGATACCCGGGCCTTATCAACTTAGAACCTCTGACCTTGGTTGCGTCTAGATGCCAGTACGGTCACTAGTTTACAAAATTATAGGTTCTTTTAAGAACTTACCTAGAAGTCACCTCTGGTTGACTTATATCTGGAACAGAACAGAAAACAATATTATAATTATCTCGAATTTTATACAAAATACATATTTTTGTATTTCTTGCGTATTTTACCTCTTTTTTCATGTTTTGCATATTTTAATACAATTTTGAATTTTACGGCATATTTTGTACATTTTACGGTAAATTCTAGCAATTTTCTTCTGTCGGTATATTTACATATTAAAATGATTGACTTTTAATCTTGTTCGTGGCAAATCATTTTCGTCTTGCAATATTTTAATACGGTTGTTGAATTTTGTTCCTATAAAGTATTGATTTCACTTTTAGACTATGTACATTTGAGTAATTCAACTCTGCACTTATTTTATTTGTTAGAAAGTCCCACTGACTTTTACCTAAAGTATGTTAAGCAACGACTAAATCTCAGACATAATCAGTTTTTACTTATCTGTAATTCATTCCTTTTGTTGTACATATAGCACATAAATCTGAGCTTTAGTTATGACGGTAAATATGAACTATAGAACTCGTTTATGCGTTTATAGATAAATATATTAATAGGGTTATGATGGTAATGACGCGGAGAAAGCACTAAGAGATGTAAAATTCGAAAAATTTTTGCTATCATTTTTAATACTCCATTAAAATACTATTAATTGCTAACTTATAGATAGCAATGAACAAGCCCATTTTGAATTCAATATGATCCTGAAGCCATACCTGAAACAACTTCGAGGTAGTTTTTCTGATTTTTGGCACGGCAAAGTAAAGTAACAAAGGCAAAATGAAGTGACTTGATTCTTTATCCATTACGATCTGAAGAAAAAGCTGGATACTTCCAACCAAGATTATCAAAAAGATACAGACAAGAAAGCAGTACCACCTCGATGTTTTTACTGTTATTTAACACTAGATGCTAAACCTTAAAACTCAGTCATCTACTCAGACAGCTTGTAATACCTGTCAATCAACAATAAATGAAAAGTATTTATGTGTAAGGATTAAAAGTTAGAATCTGCAAAATAAGATTTTCACTATGATCAAAGATATTTTATCTTTTAAGACTTTGAGCGAATTTCGCACAAAAGTTTTGAAAAGAAAGTGTCTTCCTGGGCATATTATAAAGAAACCAGTGATGTATTGGAAGGGGAACGCAGGGGAGCGGCGTTACCTAGTTACCAAAAAATACTAAATATTTTTTTAAAAATCTAATCATTTTCATATAATAAATGTGTAATATAACAATCAGCGTTCCCCCCACTACTTTTTTTTCTAAGCTATACATCACTGAAAGAAAACTGTGATAAGGTCATACGTTATCTATAAAACAGAATATGATTATTCGCATTGCATTCTTCAGAAATTAAGCCTACTTTGCCATATATAAATTTTCTCTCCTAGAGTGCACGGTTTCGGAGATATATGTAGTCAAAGTATCTCGGAAACGGTGCACTTTAGAAAAGAAAATTACATGTCAAAGTAAGCTTAACCTCTGTCGAAGAATGCGAGGCGAATAATTGCATCTTATTCTTGAGATAACGTATGACCATGCCATAGGCTGTTGGATTTGAGAAGTTTAGAAAAACCACGTTTTGGTCGGAAATGGCGCATTCTAAGTCAAAAATACCAGAGCGAGTTTTTTGCCAAATCGATTGTTGATTCCGAATAATAAAACGAAATTTTACTTTTTTAGTGATCTAACAATCTTTTTTAGAGTAATGAGTTAGCCTTGAAGTGATTTACCTACATCTAGTAAGACTGTCAAATTGAATGAATGAAACAACATAGGTACCAAACAGAAAAATCATTCACCAATCAAAAACCAAGTAACATACATATTTGACAGAAAGAATTTTGAATGAAATCCAAAGTCAGTTAAACGAAAGGACGGAGAATCTATTAAAACTCTACTAAAGGGAAAGGAAACCAAATACCCCTTTATTGTTTAAGTCATTGTTAGCTTGTTGTCATGGTTTGATTTCCAAACAAACAATCGGTCAGCCCAGGAATGTAAGAAATTAACTACGGAAGAATTCCAGGCCATCTGGATTTTTGCACAGGCCTTTATTTGGATTTAACCTGAATATTATTTAAGGCGAAACATACAAGCAGTGCAAGTTTAAAATAATTATCTATATCAGCTAAATTCTAATTGTTGGAAAAAATCTTAGAAACTTTTAGATTGTATGCATAAAGTTGTCCTACTTAAAATAGAACATAAGCGCTTTTAAATGTAAATATTCTTGCTAGTTTTGCCAATTAAATACAAGAAAAATACAAGAAAATATGTCTACGGTTTAATAGGTGCCGATTTAAAAACATAAGCAATTTTCTCATAACATTTACAAAAAATTCCAAAGTATTTTTTTGCACTGAACTAAATTTAAAAAAGTAGAAACGTATTTCAAAAAAAATAATTTTAAATAAGGAACTTCTTGTGTACCTTCGTTTACGACCAAACAGAATCTGAAACGATCATAAAAATTATTTAACTTGTTCGTTGATAGTTGTTGATACAGCATGTATTCGGTGTTTCAGTTGGTCTAAATTATCAGCGTTTCATCAAACACTTTGATTTTCATATATCCTCAATAAAGAATCCATCGGCGTCAAGTTAGGTGACCTAGCAGGCCAGGATGTTTTGCCCTCTCGCCCAATCCAACGACGTAAAAAAGTATCTTTTAATTAATTCTTTACGATTCTGGTATTACGGGCGAGAGCACCATCATGCTGGAACCATATATCTTCGCGAATGTTCAAATTTAAATTATTTAAAGTTGACATCACGTTATCTTGTAGTAATGATAAATAATTTTCAGCACAAATATTTCCATTCATAAAAAAAAGGTCTTATAATGTCCTACGATACCCGCCCAAACTTTAACTTTGGATGATCGCTGCGTTTTACTGATGTTATACAAATGCAAATTGTTTCTACAGCAATACTTGCAATTTTACGAGTTTACTTCGCCGGTAACGTAGAAAGTAGCTTTTGTCCATTAAAAGAATTTTTTGTAAGATATCTGGATTGGTATTAATTTCTTTCCATAAAGAGCTCGCATAAAGTAATTCTGTGCTCGGAATCGTTCGCAATTAGTTCTTAATGGTTTTGAAAATTGAAATATTTTTCTTTTTTTAACAGCCTGTAGACATTGCTTCTACTCACTGTTGTAATTTGGCTAGGTTCTCTTAAGGTCAAGAAGCGCCTGTTATTGTTTCGTTACATTTTTTCTCAGTGAGAACAGGCTTAGCCTTCACTCATTTATTATGTGTTGGTTGAATACAGCCCTTATTCTTCAGATTGTTAATCGAACGCAAAATTCTTGATGCACTAGATCTAGGGTGATCAGGTAAAGTAATAAGAAATAAATCTGAAACCTGTCATAAGCTAAGATTATTATCGTACCATCTCACCGTTTGTAATTCTTCTTCAAAGGTATACATGCTTATTTAAGTTTTATTTCTTGCAAAAGTTAATGTGATTGACATAAGCCAAAAAACATTAAAATGCTCTACTTTAGATGGGACGCTTCAATGAAATAACAAGCGATCATTAAAACTTCAGTTCCCAGTATGAAATTTTTCCGTAGGGCGTAACTTGACACACGTACACCAATCAAGGTCAATACATAACCTATAAATTACAAAACCAATTAAGAATACAATAAAATAAATTCAAACTGTCAATTTGAGAGATAATCTTTACTGAGGATTGATTAAACTAAGACATGAATTTTTTTTCATAGCCTACTGGGAACTAAAATTTTAATGACCGCATGTTATACATTAGTTACCTTAGCTATGATAACTGTGACAATAGCAGACTCTAAGCCTACATGTTTCGTCTTTAATAAAATTCACAGTATAATTAACGTTTAAAAAATCCCTAACAATATCGTATACGCTTCAATTAGAAAATCGGAGAAAAGGCGAAAGAAACATTGCAGAGTAATTAAGGATGCGACTATTTTTCAGTTCAGTTTTGTTAGAAGTATATTTTGTGTAACAAAATTTAACCTAACAATATTTTTGCTTTATACAATTTTGGTTTTGCATTTTAAATAACAATAAAATCCTATGAATTTATATTCGATGTGAATGAGGAAAGCTAATTTAATAAATGTTGTCATGGAAAATCATTATAAGTATTATGTACTTACTAATTCTTTTTTATAAAAATAACCAAATAAAGCAAAAATATTGAGTTACAATAAATCCTGTTACACAGAATATGTCTATCAAAATTTAATTCTTGTACACACAGTAATTGTATTCGTAACATTTTCAGTAATATTTTCCCTTACTTTTTCTCGATTTTCAAATAGAAGTGTACACGATATCGATGGATACTTTTTACACGTTAATTATAATGCTAAAATCAAGGCCTGTGCAAAAGTTCTGCCGGACAGAAATTTTTCCGCAGTCAACTCCTTAAATTCCTGGGTTATAAGCGGTTGGCGCTTTTTAAGCCGTATAACATAAGAATGGCTGGTGTTATGTAAAAAAGACACTTTTTGTAGAGAATTGTCCCATCTACAACTTTTATACTAACCATAATTGGTATCCGACAAACAGGCAATGAGATATTCACGAGAAACCAATATTTGTGACCTTTTGACCTTCAATAAATTTTGAAGCGTACACAATATCGATGAGGCTTTCCACACGTGCATTATAATGCCAAACTAAAAGTCTGTGCAAACATTTAGCTGGCTCGGAATTTTTCCGCAGTTTATTTTCTGCCTAATGTTACTTGATGCATGAGACTGCGAGACCAAGTTGTTTGGAAATATGTTACTATAGCACGACGTCACGGGCAACATTGTTAATTGGTATCAATCACTTTTTGTTGCCATAGAAATAAATTACAAATTTTTTGAATATCTAGAAAGTTGGTTATAAAATACCCGACATCGATGCCGCATATGTGTTTTTAAATTTATTTACCACTTTCTTTTGAAAGTAAGGCTTTGTGATTTATAATAAAAATATAACACAAGTCAATTTTGGCCAAAGTTATAAAAATTATCCAGGATCCAACTCTATTACGCAGCATTTTTAATTGAAATACAGAAGCTTGAACATTCTTTTCCCGAAAACGGTTGAATGTAGGACCCATGTTGTATAACAATGTAGCCAGTTACAAATATAATACCCTGCATGTTGGTGCCTTTTACTAACTAACCTGTAATAACTGTAAATCTTCTATCAGGTGAATTTTTAAGTAATTACAAAATATGCGGATCTTCAAAATTCTTTAACTGACCAATTCGGCACTTTCATTGTGAAAGGCATCATGAACCACATGCAAACCATATAAACCTAAATTGAGAACATTTAGATGTTCATCCTCCTGTAGCAACCTAATAGACTTCCAGTTAATATTGGAGTCTGTGTAAGCATACAACATGGAAGAGACATGCGTGAATCAGCAAGTGGGACATGTATTTTAAATACAAAAAGAAAATACATCTAAGTATGCGCAAAAGGAAAAAATAATTATTTCCAAGTTTTTTTAATGTTAATTTGAAAAACACAAAAAAAGTTTTTCCGGATCTTAATGCTAAAATATTCCGACTTTTAAAGAGTTTTGTTAAATTCCTTGACTATTCCCTGATTTTTAGGAATAATTAGAAATTTCCTGGCAATTTCAGGTTTTTTAGATTTTCCAGATGAACGGAAACCCTGTGCTTATAAAATATCAGAAAGAAGCTGTACTTGTTGTCTTATTTCAACGTCTTTCAAAGAAACGTTAAATGGGCAATAACTTTAAATCGACACAACTTTATTATTTACAAGTTCAATAAACTAAATGTTGGTGAAACAAAGTATCGCAATCCCGTTTAACTCTCCCACGGCAAAAATTTTTATTGTTGAAATGTTACCCCTTTAAAGAACCAAAAAAAAAATTGAATCAATTTGTCTGTTTTAGATCTGCACCCTCGCTTTTAAAATGAGTCAACTTAACTTCGAACTTTATCTTGACTCAAACTATTTAAATACCTGCCCAATTTAGAGCAATATTGCGTCTGGATTGTATTACACGTGTCATTTCCTAGAAAAGGCATGGAGATTATTTACTTACTTTACATAGATAGTTTCGCAGAATTTCTAAGGATTATTAATTTCAATAGCAAAACTGTCTATGGAAATCAATAATGCTATCGATCTTTGACAGTCTTGTAAACTAATGAACTGAGTTTTAATTTACAATCTTTAAAGTAAAGAGACATTCTTAGATTGCTTTTTTAATGCTAGCATCGAGAAGGCGACGTAAATCTTGATAGTAGTAGTTTATAATTCTGCTTGCAATCTGCTTGTTCTATCCGATTTGATTATGCCAAAAAACCATTACATTGTATTCATGGTGAAGCACCTTGATTGAGCAGTATTATTGCTAGACCATTGAAAACGTTCAACGTCTTGCTCATTTTCCCCAGGAGTTTTTTTAGCAGACTAAAAAAGCACATAATAACTTGACTTGTCAATCACGCCAGAGAGAGGCGAACACTGAAGAATCTTTTAGACTAACATATCTTTGGCTCTTAATACTAGGGGTGTTTAAAATTATTTTATTTGCTTCTTCCCATAAGCAATCAAAGTTTCTTAAGAAGTACGAGGATATACAGTAACACAGTTTATAACTGGTTATGTAGTGAATGCTGTTAGAATACTCGCGTTGTCTTATACATTGAACATTAATTTTCCAACGGATGGTGTTCTATGTCCCCTGATTGAAACATTATTTTTTAAACTCAATCATGCAACCGCCTCTTAATAAGAGTTTTTTCAGTTTCAAAGTTGAATCAATAATATACAAAATGTTTACCTGCATTAGGAAAATGTACTACTTCTGTTTGATTGGCGTTTGTTACTGATTAGATTCTTCACAAAAAGCTTCCATTATCTTGAAGATAAGGTTCACAATATACCACTTCACGCATCTAGACACCTTTACTGGTATGATTAATTAATTTTAAATTCATGTTAGAGCACAATTTCTAAAATTTAGAAAACATCTTGCATTCTAGTATTGTTGATTAATTGCTTTGTATTTAAAGCGTTCGCTAACACATATTTGTAGTCTTTTATTGACCACGCTGTATACTTATTATAATATTCTTACAAAATTCTTGTTAAATATTTCTCTTCATTGTTAAAGGAAATCAAGATAAAAGGCGTTGTAGCAATCAAAATGTACCTGAATTGCTTTTTCAAGGATTATTTATTTAATTTCTAACAATAAAATTAAACTGAAGCTGCAGAATGTAGTAGTATAAGTTGTACGACTTCCTTTTGCATAGAAATAATGTGATTTCACTAGACTGGAATTTCTTGTCTAATATTAACTTCAATAACCCTCACATTTAATAAATAATTTCTATTTATGCATCAATTACAGAAATACTAGTATATTAAAAATAAATGCGTGTATTTACTGCTTTTCCTTCGGATGAAATTAACAAGGCCAATGTATGTTATTAATTTTTGCATCGACGAAATGAGATCAAAGATTAGGTAGAAGAAAATGTAAATGGCGTAAGTTGTTTCTTAAAATATTTACATATAGAAATGAAATAATGTATATAAAATAAATTGAAACTACATACTTTAAACTAGATTTTCTAAATTCATAAAAAAACATTAAAAAAAGAAACGTAATTTCTACATTGGAATAATGTTATTACTGTTATTTACTGAGAAGTTTTAAAATAGCATTGAATTGTAATGTGCACTGTACTTCAAATATCATTTTATTTGTTTGTTTTTTATTTATATTCTCTCTGCGACCACTTTTACTAAATATATCAAGAAACCAATAAAATAAAATTTAAAGCAGTACATAATTACAATTCAGTTGCTTGAAGATTCGTTTTCTCTTTAGATTTTCGTGTACTGAGGTATCATACATCTTTATCCACCTTACATTTTCCATCAGATTTAGAACAATTGATTACAATTAGGCGTTCACATAAAGTAATCGATTACTTTCTTTACAGAATCACATTCACAATTTGTAATCTGTAATCATTGAGATGATAATTATATTATAAAGTAATTTTTAATCTCAAGCAATTCCAATTACAGAGTAATTGTTGTCATCGGAGATGATTTACAATACGGTTACTAAAAAAGGAGCAATACTACTTAAATAATAATCAAAGGCAAATTGTAATTGATTACAATTTCACGATTACATAAAGTAATAGCTTTTACGGGCACAATAATCTTTTCCTCTGAAATTCAAAAATTATTTAGACAAGTACATGAATGGTTACTACGCAAAGGTTACACTGCATTTTAAGACCAAACAGGTGACTTTTTTAGTTACTTTTTAATTCGTGGACACCTCAAGAACTAATCAATTTTCATAGACCATTAAAAGTGTGTTAAAGAAACCATTTTAAGAAATGTAGAAGAAGAAACAAATTAATTATAAATAGCTAGTTCAGGTAGATAGACCAATAGAAGAAAGTAATTTCCACGATTTCATTGCATTTCCTTTATTTTATAAAAAAAATGCTTTCCAAACCTTTTTTCCATTTTTCAGATACAAGCTTCGTCAACTACAAAAGAAGATTCGGTAGAGTTCTAACTAAAGAAGTACGTACAATGCCAATTGAAACTCTCCAGTTTCCTATGTAAGATAATTTGGTCTCTTCGATTACATATCTGATAAGAATTGCATCTCAACTTAAATTTGAAGAAAAATCAAAGAAGTTATATAAATTTATCCTTTTCGATTAAACAATCCTCAATCGTTTCTAAAATGGAAAAATTAAGTGTTTCGATATTTCAGATGGATTTCATTCCTTTATCTTGCCCAAACAGAATTTTTAAAGGTAGGTCTCTATATGTACATTATAAAGTAAGTGAAATTCTTACGACCGTTCTCAAGGTGAAAAACTTTGTAATTTCCCTAAATAACTAGTTATGAAATATTGTTAGTTCTTAAGAGCACAGCAACTTGGATCAGGCTTCGCTCTCAGAATCTTATCTTTTGGCTTTAACCACCGTTAATGATAGACCACAAAACTTTGTGTTGTAACTTCTAATTGACAATGTCCAAACCTGGTATGTCGTTATTCTGTCCTCTAGAACAGCGGTCAGCAACCTTTTAGATATTGCGGATCACTAAATTCCCAATTTAAGATTTCGCGGACCACTAACATAATTTTTAGAGGTACGAATTAATACGAACATTGAGTAATAAATAATATCTGAATTTATTTGCGGACCATTAAAATGACCTCACGGACCACCGGTTGCCGATCACTGCTCTAGAATTTTGCCCATGAAGGTCTCTGTTTATATGATAATCGTAGCTATGACAAAACTCGGACTACTCCGGTGCTAGTTTCTTATTTGGTTAAATATGAGTGCGTGACCAAAGAAACGGAACGCCATCTTTACTATTAAAAGAAGAGACATTTGCTAAATTATGGTCAACTTTAATCAATTACAGTCCAGCTCATAGTAGGTAAAATTCTTTGAAATCTGTAACCCCATTCTCTTCCCAAAAGCTGATACATTCCTCACCCTCGTCCCCAAAAAATGAATGCTGAATTTTTCATTTCACCTGTAAGAAGTCAAACGACAACAATTTCATGAAATGACATCGGAAACGTATTGAAATATCAATATAGTGAAGTAGTGACAGCAACTTAACGAAACACCATCAAAATCTAGCAAAACCTGTTTTCTCATTCCAATTGCAAAAGGATCAGATTTCTTGAACATCTCATACCTACTTATCTAAGAGTTTATTTATTCACAGTATTTAGTAGATAACAGGAATTTCGGTCCCTAAAAATTGGAAACTACAGCTGTCTTTCTAGTCGCTTGTGATTCTACAAATATTTGATTTTTAAACTCGTTTTAGATGACTACTTCTCAGATCAGTAATAAAAAATCACATTTCAACTTTATGCTTTTAGAGTATTATAAACACATTTTTTTAAATTCAAATAGTGTATCAGGTACAATAGTATAATGAGATTAAACGAAATTTAGCCAAACATGATCCAGCCGTCTTACACAGATTTGTCTAACCGTAAATACGACACGCTCATAGCAAAATGCTGTAATTGCTACGATTTCGTGAGAGAATTCTTAATGCAATCTGAAATTCCAATAGCCACCTTCATGAAAAAAGTTAGTGGAGGGTTTTCTAAACATTGTCAGCGATGGTCATAAAAACTGGATAGTGATGGTCTAGAGCAGCGGTTCCCAACCTTCCTCTGCTTGCGTACCCCCTAAATACCTCAATCTGTACCTCCAATACACAGCATTAAAAAATGCAACTAAGGTACTTGTCAGGATCACCAGGCGCCCCGATATGTGCGGGGCTGTACAGCATCCCAACAAGAGAGTGAAATATTCCAACAGAGAATGATCCAAAATATTGTGTCACATTCCCACGCGTTTACCGATATCGGGTAATTTAAGAAAACACGTTACGTAGAACGTAACATTATTACCTTTTGCACATAAAATAATGTTACATAGTTTATCAACTATTGTATTGTTACCAGACCGCCTTGAAAGACTGTTTCAAATCCTGTACCCATAAAATCGTATCTTTTGAGCAAATACTCCATTAACTGCGAGTAATCTCAGTGCTATCTTAGCTGTTTCAACTTTCTAAGTTATATTATATGTAGGCTCTACCAACCAGACATGGGAAGTTGGACTTCGAAGAATTTATTCATTAGCGCGCGGCGCTCTCAAAAAATCAAGACGTTAAAGATCCAGGGTTTAGTGACCTTGTCAGGAAAGTGACCTTGCATAATCTGGATGTTGTCAGACGAATTGAAGTCAATTCAACTAATGTTTTTTAAACAGCGATAAACTACCTTAAAATTTAATTTAATTTCCACATCACAGCATCACGTTCAGAAGATGAATTTTTAAAAAATCAGATGCATGTCAAATTGAAAAATGACAAATGTCAGTTCAGATAACTCAAAAGTTATTTGGATCACAAACGCCGTATCAAACGATGTTATGTTCATATTGTCATAGCCAAAAGTAGTCGTGTAGTATCGGCTGACCTGCAGTATATTATACCGATTCGCCTGTAGATTTACTAAACTATCTGGTAACTCTGGTATTTGTAATTTGAACGCTGATGATGCTACGACCAGCAGTGGTGGCCATTATTCATATTTTTTCTCGTACCCCTGAAGAACCTGCCACGTACCCCTAAGAGTACGAAACTACTGATCTAGAGCAATCACAGTTCAGATATACAATAATTATCAAGGTCAACACCTTATGCATTGTATGAGTTGCAAAGCTGCTATTGTTTGTAAATGATTTTCTAGCAACAAGATTATCTATAACATTCTTTTATTTGCAGGAAGTAATTAATAATAAAGGTAAGCGAATTAGAGTCAAAACACCAAGAAACAAACATAATGTTTTTTTTATTACTTAAACTACAAATAATTGTAGCAATTCACTTTTAGTTATTAAAATATAAAGATTACAAAACGTAAGGGCGTTAACAACTTCCTAATAAGAGAGTTATCACCGTTCCTTTCTCAGCTTGTAATGTAGAATAACCTGGGCATGTTTTGGGCAATTTCTATCCACAACAAATTCCTGCTTTTAGAGCCGGCTGCAGAAGTTAGTGCGCCTTGGGTAAAATTTAATCTTTAAGAGAAATTACCGGTTTTTGCATCACTGTATCGGTGCACACCGATGTAGTTGTCTTGCTAACTTAACGTCTGAAGCTGAATTTACTATTGCCAAGTCGAGCTAAATAGTATGAATAGTTCTGATCAAGCTGCTTTAGGTTGAAAGTTCGACACCCCCCCCCCCTCCCCAGAAGACAACGGAAAATGGTGTGTGCTCTTTGCTCATAAAATCTCTCTAAGCAGAGATGGTTTCAGATCTTTCTAGTTTGATTATCTCGATACCTGCTGATGTTTACTGTGTGAGGAGGATTATCAACCTGTTGTAAAGAACACCGCATAACTACTAAATCTGTACGGTACCTGATAATATTGTGCCTATCTATAATGGAAAAGGAGATATCCTGGACTGCAAAAACTATAAGGGCACTAAACTTACGTGAGAAAGGATCATAAACAGGAAAATACGAGAAGAGACAACAATCCTAAAAGGCCAGTTTGGTTTCATGCGAAGGAAAAGAACAACGGATGCCTTGTTCCTTCTCAGACAGATATTGGAGCAGTATGGCGAGAAAAAGAAGGAGCTCCACTTTATCTTTGTAAATCTGGAGAAGTCGTACGTGCCGAGGAAAGAGATCTGGTGGTGTATGAGGATGCGAGGAGTCCCGGAGAAATACGTCCGATTGGTGACAGTCATGCATGAAGGAGTCCACACTAGAGTAAGAACTAGTGTTGAAGTGACCGAGAGATTCCCCGTGACTGTGGGCTTCCACCAGAGCTTAGCTTTGAGCGCCTGTATATTTAATCTGGCGATGGACGTGTTGACGGAGCATGCCAAGGACTTTTCCCTTTGGGCTAGACTGTTTGTCGACGACATTGCTATAGTGGAACAGAGTTGAGAGAAAGCAGAGGAAACACCGGAAAGTTGGAGGCAGGCCACCGAGGAAGGCGCTCTCGAAATAAGCAGGAAAAAGTGGTTTGGTGAAGAAGGAAAAGCAGGAGAGGTGAAACTACAGGGAGAAACCTTGACAAGGACACGTGACTTCAAGTACCTCGGGTCATACGTTACAAGAAGCGGAGGCCTTGAAAGGGAGATAAATCACAGGATTCAAGCAGGTTGGATGAACTGGAAAAGAACTACCGGGTGCTGTGCAATAAACGGATCAGAAGTAAGACAAAGAGAAGCATTTTTAAATCAGTGGTGAGATCAGTCCTAATCTATGGCAGCGAGACATGGCCCGTAAAGTAGGTTCAAGAATAGAAGCTTGGCGTAGCGAAAATGAGGATATTGCGATGGACTGTGGGAAAGCCGAAGAGGGACAGGGTAAGGGACAAGTAGTTAAAGAGCAGGCTGGGGTAGTTGAGGCTTCCAAGAAAGTTCAAGAACGAAGACTACAATGGTATGGACACGTGATGAGAAAGAAAAAGGAACATGTCTTGAGGGGAATGATGGACCTGCAGGTAAATGGCAAGCGACCCAGGGGAAGACACAGAAGGAGATGGAAAGATTGTGTCGGGAAAGACCCGAGGGAGAAGGAGTTCATATCTGAGGACACGAGGGACCGGACGGAATGAAGAAAGAGAGTGAGGAACAGCGACCCCTAACCTATACGGATAAGCTGAAGAGAAAGAACCTGATAATATTGTTGACTTAAATGACTGTCTTCTCAATTGAGAAGAACTTTCAATAATTTCTAGGATGTGATAGATTAATAATTTTTAGTGATATACTGTAGTGATATATCGACCAAACAAAACGATTCTAGAAAATCCTAAAATTAAAAATACTTAAAATCATCTAAAGTATTAATTGTGCTTGCGTAATCCAAAACTTCATCAATTTTCTGATGGATAGTTACAATTAGTTTTAGAAACAAGCGTTCCCTGGTGCGAAAACGTCTTCTGCCTGAAGAAATGTTGAAATCGTGGAGACTGTAGACTTTCATGACACCACTAAAGTAATAATATTTTTATTATTATAAGTACTCTTCTGGTGTTTGAGGTATATCAAATTTGGCCTGTCTTAAAAGAAATTAGAAATTTTTTTATATCATACAAATACTTTACAAAGTGTTTATTTTTGGAGCTTTTTAGGACGAACGAACACTATCTCCCTACTGGTAATATCCATTATAATATACTAATAGGTTTCGAGATTTGCAACCAATAAATTCATTCAAATAAATAAAACTACAACAGACAAAATTTGTTTAGCACATACTATGCAATAGGACAAGAAGTGTTAAATTATTAGAGAATCGGAAGTTTCTTTTTTTGTTGTTTGTAATCAAAATAGTTTCATCCTTTATTTACTTATACTCATATTATACTCGTGTATTTGATTTAACACATCGTTCAATAAGTCCCGAGACTAACCCAGAGATGGTGCTAGTAGTACCAAACTAGCCACGTTTCCCTAGAGTGCGAACCTTCACATGAAACGTGTAAAAATTTCACGTCGATTGGACCACAAACAGCAGAGTTATCGAGGTTAGAGTAAAGTCACTTTGTAATTTGTTTGAAAAATGGAACAAAGCGAGTTTTGCGTGTTGATAAAACATTGATTTTTAATGGGTAAAAACACCATAGAAGCCCAGCAATGGCTTGAGAAACGTTACCCGGACTCCTCTCCATCCAAATCAACGATTTGTCGTTGGTATGCTGAGTTTAAACGTGGTCGTACGGACACAAACGATGCGGAACGTTCGGGTAGGCCTTTGGAAGCCGTTACACCGGAAAATGTGAGTGAAGTATTCAAAATCGTAATGAAAAATCGCAAAGTAAAGGTCCGTGAGATTGCAGAAATGACACAGATATCATCTGGAAGCGTATTTACAATCCTTCATGAAAAATTGAGCATGAAAAAGGTTTTTTCCAAGTGGGTGCCGCGATTGCTTTCAATGGAACAAAAACAGCAACGAATCGACGATTCAGAGAGCTGTTTATCGCTATTTACTCGCAATAAAAAGGATTTCCTGCGTCGATACGTGACCATGGATGAAACATGAATACATCATTTCACTCCGGAGTCGAATCGGCAATCATCTGAGTGGCGCATGGCTAGCGAAAGCCGCCCAAAGCGTCCAAAAACGCAGCAATCTGCTGGCAAAGTCATGGCGTCTGTTTTTTGGGATACACATGGCGTCATTTTCATTGACTACCTGGAAAAAGGTAAATCGATCAACAGTGATTATTATATTGACTTGTTGGTACGTTTGAAGGAGGAGATCGCAGCAAAACGACCGCACATGAAGAAGAAAAAAATCCTTTTTTAGCAAGACAATGCACCATGCCACAAGTCCATGAAAACATTGGCAAAAATCTACGAGTTGGGCTTTGATTTGCTTCCCCACCCCCCGTATTCGCCAGATTTAGCCCCCAGCAACTACTGGCTCTTTGCTGATCTCAAACAAATGCTCCAGGGAAAAACATTTGGCTCGAATGAGGAGGTCATTGCCGAAACTGAAGCCTATTTTGAAGCAAAGGATAAATCCTTCTATAAACATGGTATAGAAATGTTGGAAAGGCGTTGGAAAGATTGTATCACTCTAAAAGGAGATTATATTGATGAATAAAAATGATTTTTGAAAAAAAAAATGTTGTTTTCGTTATTAGTCTCGGGACTTATTGAACGATGTGTTAGGTGTAGAAACAAAGAAACATTTAAGTATGCAATATTTTAGCATAGAAGCCGCTATTAAAACCATTTAATCTTAAACGGATTCCTAAAATTTGACATCGCTATTTTTATAATCCTTCTTTTTTTACTTGTGCGTCGTCCGATAGATACTATTGTTTTTTTATCATCATTATTATCTTAGATTATTTTTCCCATAATTTATCGAGTTGCTATTTCAGAAGGTTAAAATTACAGACGTGCCTCAAATTAATTCCAAGGTTTATTTGTCAAAACAATCGAAAATAACATCAAGAGGTATGACAAACAAAAGTGAAAATCTAAATTAATTTTTTTGTTTTATTTTTAATTATTTATTGTTCGCATCAGATTTATTATAATGTGGGTAAAATTAATTACCCTTTAATAAGTTTACGGAGCATCATAACAAAAACGGCATTTCCACGGTCTCTTTTAGTGTAACCACATAAACGCGGAAATATCAAACTGTGGACCGCTATGCGACACTAACTGGTCTCGAACCGTATGACATTTGCGGTTATCAGCAATGTTCTTCCCTATTCACATTATTACAAAGTGAACCTGCTATTTATTCGATGCACTTGCGGGCAATAATTCAAATGCTCGTATCATAACATTAACTAGCATGAAATAGTGAGCTTTATTCTTTTGCAACATAAAAGTTTCACTCCTATTTAAATATTGTTGCGATGTTATTAATTTCAAATGCAATTTTTGACATGATGCAAATTTTAATACGAAAGGAAAGTTGTCCCAACTAATACCTATGACAAATACTGATTGAATTTAGATTAAAAAGCTTATGTAGGCATTGTTCGATCTTAATCTTGAAATGTGACATCAACGTGATCGGTGAAAGTATTGTTATAAAACACCGATGTAAAATTCAGTAATTATGGCCTGCATTCTATTTATAAGAATCTTATTAAAATCTTCCCATGAGTTTATTTACAATAACTTCATTAATTAATTAAACGCAACCTTTTAAATTAAATTAAACTAACAAAATGCTATCCTTATTGGTAATTGTGGTTGGTCGAGAATAAAAACCCCTAATTTCATATCTGACATTTACAAATAATTTAATAACAACAATTTGAATATAAACTATTTCGCGATCTCAAATCAATTTGTTAAAAATCAAAATTATAGTTGTGTAATAAATAATGGAAAACTTTAGAGGTCCTCATCTAACAACTTCCAAATATAACCTTAGTGTTGTCATTGAGTAGACACGTTCAAATGATCATATTGCACTACACACCGAGGCCAAAAAAAGGTCATGCAAAAAATTACACAAAGTTGATTGAATGCATTCGATCCATACATGGTATAATATAGTATTCACTATTCACTTACTTGGACCTTTTGTTCATTAGACAATAATAATAAGCATACTACAGGAAGTAGTTCATGAAAAATAAATATAAATGCTTTTTTCAAGAGAAAGTGAGTTGTCTTTGAAAAATGAGATTAATAATTCTACGCATTAGTTATTCAAAGGTCTTAAAAAAATTATTAGATTTTTTTACGTATTTGCTCTTTACTATTGCTGCAATTAAAAAGAAAAATTAGAAAATTAATAAACAGTAACAATTTTTTATTTGATTTAATAATGCCCGACAAGCAATAAAGTTTACTGTGTAGATTTCTCCAATAGCCTATTTTAAACACGCAGATTAGAAACCGAATAATTTTTGAATAACATAGGAAGAGGAACGAGGAAAGGAATTTAAATAGAATTAGAAACGATTTTTTTTCTGTAACGGTTTTAGTTCTCAAATTAAATATTAACCGACTGAGACATTTCACTGCTTGACAATCCGTTGTTGTCCAGAAATGTTAAGTGTTTTCAGGTTCCTCAAGCGTAGCTAATTCTTTACTATAAAAAGAATTTTCTATGATATGATCTATAATTACAAAACAATAAGGTCCTTTGTTTTGAGACTTTTTTCAAATAAATTATTGAAAAGGAATAACTGGTGAAACATCGATAGCAGCGGTAATTAACACAAATTACATTGACGGTGAAGAAATCAAAATATTTATCTTAAAGCTTCCAATTTTTTTGTCGGTAAGTATTTGCGATCCTCTGTCATTGAAAAATAGTAATTGTAATAGGATACAAGAACTTAAATGCCAGAAATAATTGTTACTCTCTACTCTTTTGGTTTCTTACATCCTTCTTGTATTGGTAACACAAAATATCTTTTTAATCATACGGATAGTCTCATCTTTCATGTTCAAAAATTCTGGAATTTCTGTTTTTATCTAATTTGCACTTTTTATTTCCACATTTCTACTTTCTTTGCTAACCCTTCTTATTTTCTTCTCATTCAGTAAAAGCAGCCCGAGGTTAATATGTATGCTGTTGACCTGTACTTAACAATAACACAGTATGCAGAGCCAGCCTGAGGCAACTTCAGAATCTTGCATCATTGCACCCTGCATCAAACAACAACAACAAACTTCCGACCTAGAAAGCTTAAGGTAAACAGCTTGTTAGTGAGGAAAACTCGTCGGTTCCAATCATTAATCCATAATCAATAATCAATATACGAAAGTCAAACTGAGCCGGAAAGCCCCGGACAATTTGGAAAGTATGAGCAGTTCGAACAGATAGATGAGCACGTAGAGGTCTAAAAGTCTAGACATTCGAAGATAAGGCCTTGCCAGTCTAAACTTAACTTTTAGGCCATACCTATACATTGTTGTACAGATTCAAATATAACTTCTTATGGAGTCGGAAAACAAACGAATATCTAATATTTTTGTAATAACTAATCGAAATTAATAAAATTGAAGATGAATTTTTTTCAAGAGACATCTGAACTGAAGAACTTTAACTACAGTTTTATTTGAATTCAATTTAGTGCTAGTGTACGTAACAGGGAAATTATTGAAAAAATATTGATGATATATTTCTTGATCCGCATGTACTCAGAGCCTATACAAAGTTTCTCATAAAG